>OY282449.1:104922355-105428588 GCA_958295655.1 Palloptera scutellata
CAACTTTATATATCGTTGGTATGGGAGAGTACTATCTTACTAAGTCTATGCTCTGAGGAACCATACGCACAAAATTCAGACTTTAGTTGGGATGACATTGTTCCTGCTCCATCGGCAGCACAAGAGACTGGGAAGTCCGAACGAGATGGTGATTCATCGCGAAAATTTGAAAAAACAATCTCATCTAAAATAAAGGTAATATTTAAATTTTATTATTCAATGCAATTTCTATTTAAGTTTATTTGATATACTTATATAGAATAATTTTTATATTCGGTGAACTCCTGTAAAACATTTACACATACATTTTTATTTAAATTTGCAGATTAAACCGGAAGAGCAGTTACGCTATATCAAATCGCTTTTAGCAGCATCATCTCGTTTGGGTCGTGCCTTGGCCGAGCTATTTGGTACCTTGGTGAAGTTATCTGTGGGCTCTCCCCACTCTCGTCAGCGCCGTAATAACGAGTATGTAACGAGTATATCCAGTAGCAAATTTCCTAATTCCGATGCCAAGGAAATTGCCCGCGTTCTTAGTTCCATTTTAGTAAATGGCTTTTGTCATGAAAATATTAACCCTAAACCAGCATCCAAACTAAAACTTACATTTTTGATTTGCTCTGTTGGCTTTACTGGACCTATGCTTTTTGATGATAAACGTAGCTCATTTCACTTGATGATTTCACAGTTTTGTGAAGAAAATGGAATAAAAAGCGTTTTTCGATATGTTTTATTGGGCTTTATCGCTCGATGGCAGCCAATCAAAATTTTCCTTTGAAAGCTGTATGAAAATGGAGAGTGTGCTGGAAGACAGCGATGGCGATGAATGTGATTTTCCAGAAGGAACTGGTGAATTTTTAGATGCATGGTTGCAATTGTTGGAAAAAATGGTGAATCCTCGAGCTATATTGGACTCACCATACGCAATTTCCCCCAGAATGCATCACATTCAGGAAACAGTGCACTTTGAGCCTGTTTTCTACTTAGTACAAATGCATCAGCTCGCTTTACAGACAATCCGGCGTATTTGGAAGCGAAAACCCATTGCTAACTATGGAGTATCAATGACTGAGACGATTATGGCGGTTCTAAAGCATCTTATTAGATCTCATTCTATGCTAAGCGAAAGATACCAAGCTCGATTTAACGAAATACAAAATGCAAGTAAAATAATGGAACAATGCAACAAACCATCACGGCAATCTGATGAAGGTTAGTAAATTCATAAATGTAGTCATATTTATTTTCTCTTTACGTAGAATTTCATCCATCTGAGTTTCAATTACTTATTAAAACCATTAAACTAATATTAACAGTGAGCACTGTAATTCATTTCAATACAAAGTACCAAATACTGTTTTCTACTTTTCATCTCGTCTCAGTGAGTTGGCATAGAAATTCCACGGTTTAGTAATTTTTATTTGATTTATATTACTTAGTATACATATATGAAAATTTTTTATTTTTATTTGATATTATTTATCAACATAATATTTCTCGAAATTTGTTTTTATTGCTAAACATTTATATTGATTAAATTTTTTCAGCGAATGTTAATGCTGACCATTTGAAAATGTTGACTGATATGGGATTTTCTAGGCATAATGTCTTAGAAGCTCTACGAAATACACGATCGCTTGAACAAGCTACCGATTATTTACTAAATCATCCAGAAGCCACTACTTCGTCATTACAGACTGGTGAAAGTTCTACACCAGTTTTGGTAACTGACAATGTTATGGAAATTGACGTGGATCCTTCTATATCTAGCACGACGCCCGCTGAGTTAAATGCTGATACACCCAGCATTTCTCCCAACAAAACTGTGACATCCAATGAAATTAAATTGATAACAACTGAACTATTCAATAAGTTTTGTGAAGAAACCTTGGAGAGAACATTTGAGTTCATGGAATACCTGCCAGAAACGGTTAATACTGGCGCTGAATTAATTTCTGTACTTTACCGCCGAGGTACTCAACTGGAAAAACCAGCTTTTGTGCTTGATCTCGTGAAAAACATATCCGCATGGACAGAGTTTATATTAAATAATTTGCGAGAGACCGATATTCTCACATCCAGTAAATTTGAAGAACAGTTATCTGGTCCAACAGCCACAAAACTTTTAATCCGGCTTAAAGTTTCTACTTTGCTACTAGATGAAATGTTCAGCGACATTCGAAAAGAATTCTGCGTTGCAATTCTGCAAGAGGAATGTTTAAAATCATTGATAACGTTGCTGAATACCTGTGAAGCATTATTGCAAGAGCAAGTGTTAAAAGGAATTAAGCCAGCTACTCCCAAATGGCTGCAGAGTTTAATTGAGTTCATTGATGCAGTTGATAACGTCAGCATTATATTGCAACGAAAAGAAAATATGCGTGCAGTTTGCAGTGACAATTGGAGGTGGTATGACGCATCCACTGGTAAGTGGAACTCGTACTCCGAAGCCAATAATTTGCTTCTTAAGAACGCTTTTAATATGGGTGAACGCTCTGTTGTCATTAGCAATGGACGTCAACGGTACACGGTAAATTTCAACTGTATGACACAAGTAGGCGAAGATTCGGGAAGTCATCGGCCTGTTTTACCTGCCCTTAAGATAACAGATGCTATTGCCTCGTTATCCAGTAGCAATTTCAATAATGCTAAAGTTGGGACTATTATTACTCAAACAGTGAAAACGAGCAATGACGGCAAAGTAATTACACAGCAAGGGGAAACACTGTGCCTTCGGTCATTACTAAATTTTGGTGAGGATGAAAATAATAGGAAAGACGTGGTTGAAGAAGAAGGCAAAGATAATATAAATGTAGAACAGCAAGAAACCAATACTTCAGCGAACCCCTTTCTGAATTCCGGTTCGGGTGAATTACCCTCACAGACAGACGAATTGGAGGAAGCAGCATTTAAAGCATTAAACATTAGACGGATAGCACCCGCACAAAAGAAGTCAATGATTTCACCACCTGAACGTACTGAAAATGTTTTATTAAATGAAGAGGCAGTTGGCTTATCAAAGTACGATACAAGTGAAATCATTTCCTGTCTCGTTCGTATGTTACAACCAACGCTTATGTTGAAATTTGAGACAAAATTGTCTATACTCAAGCTTTGCGCTCGTTTAACCAAAGACTATGTAAACGCTAAAGCTTTTCACAAAAATGGAGGAATCAGACTGTTATTGGGCATGCAGCAAAGTTGTGGTCTAATGGGATTCCCAACGTATGCTATTGTTATAATTCGTCATGTCCTGGAATCGCCGATAATATTACAGGAGTCAATTGAACGTATTTTAACAACACGCACATCCCAGTCGGTACCAATTGGTCATCGTGATCTTATATTTGTTTTAACACAAGTGTCGTCAGCCGTAGCCCGACATCCTGCAATATTTTTGGCAGCAGCCAAGCAAGCTTTACGCGCTGACTACGTAACCAGTCCCACATTCACAATTGATGATTCTAGATTACTTGTTAAAGCACAAGTAGCCGGAAATCGTAAGTGCTCTAACGTAACATTTTCCAGTTCGAAATTAGAAGAAGACACAAGCTCAATCCAGACAACAGAGGAAGTGATTCAAGAATTGCTTCGTGCTATTGTACAACCGTGTGTACATTACGGTGGATGTGCTGTGGATGACGATGAGTATGAATATAAACAGGAAATGCAGGAAGCTCAGCCTTTACTATCAGAGGGGCCATCATCGAGCACTACACAACCGAAAAAAGTATCAGACAAATATGAACCTTGTTGCTGTAGTTGGCACATCCCTTCTAGTGGGCATGTGCATTCCAAGCCAATTCTACCTAGGTCTACCTTGCTAAAGATTTTAGCTGATGCCGTACGTTCGTATCAATTACTAGTTTCGAGAATTATTATAGAACATAAATATACTCCAGCCGACAGTATTCTAATTAAAAGTGAGCAGTCGTGCCTATCATTCATACTGGACAACTTCCTACCAATAACAACACGTCAGCAAGACTGTGAAGTGAGTATGATGTCACGAGTATTAATTTCATCGTTATCGGACTGTGTTGGCTTATCAGCCATTCAAACAAAAGTTGTAGAGGAAATACATGATGCTATAGTGCGGACATTAGCACAGCCCGATTCAGCAGAGAAATACACACGGCTTCAAGTTTTTATTGGCTTGATTCCTATTCTAATCGAAAGTCCCATGCTTTCCAATAAAGTTCATTTGCAGCGTAACAACATGTATAGAATTTTATTGCGTCAAGGAATTATGACGGATCTATCTAAAATCGCGCAATATAATGATTTATCCAATTCCAATGCGTTAGCTACCATTTATTCTATACTTCGTCCGATGGAAATTTTGTTGCGACTCACTGTTGCTCCTGGAACTTTATCATCGAAACGCATTTTCTTCGGTACTGCTCCACAAAATAGCAGCTCATTTATAAATCGTCGCTTTTATCCAAGACTAACGTCACGAACATCTCCCAGCACTGTATCGAATTCGATTGGAGGAGAGCATGTTTTAAGAGATATTATAAGAAATGTTCTCTCTGATCGTCGTCATGCTTTTGATTTTATTTTTAATGCTGATGATATATTTCTTGATTCTGAAGATGCAGCTCCCGCTACTGCAACGAGCGGTGATGACGATGCTGACGAGAACGAAAGAAATGCAAGTGCACCAACAACATCATCAAATTCTAGGCCTCAGTTAAATTTCGATCGCCTCTGGGATGATTTATTGCAAAATGAAGGCTTACGGCTGGTTAATCGAAACACGAATACAAACAACACTGCGCACAATATTGCAGCCGCTGTGGGCGATCACCATCGTCACCATAGCAATGACGAAGCAGGTAATAATGATAATGGCGTTGGTGGTGGAAGTGATGGCGCATCAACCTCTTCTGAAACTGCTCCCGTAGCTGCGGATAATTCCACATCTTTACTTGGGGATGTCAGCACCAGCGAATCTGACTCAGACTCCAATGTTTCAACTGAAAATGAACGCAATGATGAAGATGAAGACGATGATGAGGAGGATGATGTTAACGAAGAAGGTGTTGAGGATCGCAGTGAAACTGATGCTGATGAAGAAACCCGCCAATTTATTGAAGTATTCGATCATATTTATGAACCTGAATCTTCTGAGACTGCGTCAAATGACGCAGATGCTGATGCGGATGACGAGGCATCTGAAGTTGGTGGTGGCCTGAACACATCTGGTGGTGAAGATCCAGCCGGAGGCGAAAGAAGTTCTTCTGAGACGCATATGCCAAATGAAGAAGAACAACACGAGTCAAATCCTTCTGGTGCATCTGCACATGCAATGACAAATGAAGTTAGTATAGCTTCACATTCACAAAGCGCTAATGATGGGAATGATGTAACCACAAATACTCTAAGAAGTTCTGTTCGTACAACACCAGCGTCTGCATGGGCTGCTCCGCGTATTGGGTTTATTGGAAACGATAGTCATACAAACTTCACTGCAAGCATTGATTTAAGTGCTCCTAACAATGCAACTGTAGCAATCAGTAGTGAGCGGAACGAAAACGCGGCTATATCCGGAACTCCGACTGTGTTTATGAATTCAATAGCAAGTAATTCCTTACCTGTCGGAGGTAGTGTTCCACGAAGGGAACCGACAAGACGTTTAGTATTTCTAGATCAGCAATATTGTGCTGCAATGCCTACATTCAGCAATCCAACTGAAGATGGACAAATAGAGCTATTCAATCAGGATGCTCTTCATTGGTGGTTAGAAGAAGCTAAGCATTTAGATTTAGAATCGCAAACAGATGCATGCTTATATGTGGCACACCTGTTAATTCCATTTTTGATAAAGGAATTGAAGGCAAGTCATAGTCAAAAGAAATTTGAATCTATAAACTCTACGGCGAATAGTTCAAGCTCAACAAATCGCAGGAGCGCAATACCGGTTCTAATTCAACAATCGATAAACTCAACTTCAGTTCCCAATCAGAGTACTGCAATAAGTACAGCTACGTCTACAAATGCACAACCTTCAGAAGCAATTCTCTCTGCTAGCACCTCCCAAGAATCATCTCAATTCCGAGTTCCACAAACATTGAGAGCCCTTTCAGCTTCGTTGTCCCAACGCTTTGAGCAACATCAACAGCATCAATTGAATGTTCACAGGAACTTATTAGAAGAAGCAGACTGCCCCAGTGAAGATGAGCACCCAGTCGTTTCCGATGCTAATGAAGGTGAAGTTGATGACGACGAAGAAGATGATTTTGAAGACGATGAGGACTTAGATGATGAAGATGACGATGAGTTGAATACAACATTCATGGAAGAAGATGAGTTAAATTCTACTTTTAACATAGATTTTGATAATGAAACTGCAAATGCGTTAACACAGTCCAATGCAGAAGATTCGCTGAATATTCCGCAAGAAGAATCTTTAGAAATTGATCATAGTAACGACAATGTTGAAAGCCTTCCACCACAACAGTTGGAAGATATGGCCGAATCGAATACTGCACCAGTTGTAGATATCGCCGAACAAGGGAGATCAGCTGAAATGGCGTCAATGGAGTTAGGAGCAACTGCGGCACCAGCTGAATTATTATTGTCTACGACTACATCACAAAATAATACTGACGTAGCGTCAACGTCAACAACAATATCAAGAGTTACCCCTGTAATGAATCCAGAAGTTCGAGCAGCACTAGGTGATTTAGAAGTGCCAGAAGGAGTAGATCCATCGTTTTTAGCTGCTTTGCCAAGCGAAATGCGTGAAGAAGTAATAAATGAACATTTGCGAATGCAACGCATTCGACAAAGAGCTCAACAAAATGCAATTCAAGTAGCACACGACTCCTTGCTCGAAGTAAACCCAGAATTCTTAGCCGCCTTGCCTCCAAATATTCAGTCAGAAGTATTGATGCAACAAAGGATTGAACAACAACGACAAGCAGCGCAATCGGCAAACCCTGAAGATCCTGTAGATACAGCAGCTTTCTTTCAAAATCTTCCAGAATCATTAAGACAAGCTATTCTGACGGATATGGAGGAATCACAGATTGCCAGCTTGCCTCCGGATCTGGCAGCAGAAGCTCAGTATTTAAGACGTGATTGGGAAAGCCGAAATGGAGCACGATTAGAAGGGGCTCATTCCAATGCACTTAATGGATACTTAACTGCGCGGTTTCCGTCATCCTTGCAAAATATAAACGATGATTCCAGATGGCACACAAACTCCATTTGGTACGATGCAAATGGCACGCCACAATCTCAACATCATCAACACACAACTATAGTTCATCAACATCAACAACAACTACATGGTAAGCCTATAGCTTTGCTGCTTATGGAAGACGAACACAACCTGCTTGACCCCGATTCACTTACGACATTGTTGCTATTTGTATTCATTGAGGATTCGAAAACGAATTACACACGTTTCCATCGAGTAATACGCAATCTTTGTTATCATGTTTCAACACGTGAATGGATTATTAGTGCACTAATGAGCATTATCCAGAAGACGAACGAAGGAAAGATTATCACAGGTCGAAAATGTATAAAACCACAGTGGCTCAAGTTGAGAGTCGATGCAGCATTTGGATTCAAATCAAACATCTTCATAATAAACAAGTCTAAAGAAACAAGTGGTAACTCGACTTCTTCGGGCGATTTTAGCATTACTATAAATCCGCAAGCAGCACAGATGGTAGTCAGAAACTGTCTTGATTTGCTTTTCGTATTAGCCAAGCATTTTCCTCGCAGTTTTATACCTTTTAATCGTGAACAAAAGGTAAGTTTATAGTGTCTAACTTTAAAAACTGGAAACTCCCTGTTATCATAATTGATTGTTTCACCGTGTTTATTTCTTTGCTTAGAACCGGACTAAACTTACAGAGACGAATATAACAAGTAACACCGCCAACGAAACCATAGGTAACATCCCAATATCTGTGGCTATAAATGCGGGTGCTTCAGGAGCAGATAACGAGCTGTCATCAGAAGAACTTCGAGCTATATTCCAACGTCATCACTCATCAGATATTAATTTAAATTCCCGCAGATTAGCTTCACAAAGTAGGCCTACCGAAACTAAATGTAATGATTTCAAGTTGGATGATAGTCCGTCCACATCTAAGGCAGCAGCAGTTCGAAATCATCACAAATCCAACATCAGCCCTAACAAGAGCAAGTTGTTCCAAGGATTACAGTATAACACCAATGCTAATCGATTCTGGGATGTTCTTTTAAATATTGACACCCATTCACAGCATCGTCTGGCAAATGTGCATTCGTTCCCAGTGAATTCGCATCCCACGTGGGAGTGGACTGTTGCAACTCCTAATTTCCAATCCTTCCATGAATCACCTTTTGCTAGATTATTAGAAATGTTACCTTTTAAAGTGATTTGTCGTTCGCCACAATTAACGGATATGTTGGTTAAGTTATTGGCATACTTGAGTAGTGAATTACCAAAAGAAAATGAAACCGTAGAACAACCAATCCCCGATACAAACCCATCTTCTGTTGGTAACCCTGATGGGACGACAGCACCATCAACAGATGCGCCTAATGAGAATTCGTCGAAACAGTCTGAGTCTAAGGATGGAGACTCGTCGTCAGATGAGGAAGACAAGCAGCTGGTAACTCCTATTAAGTGTAAGCGCAAGTTATACTCAAAGAACTTCTTCCAGCTGCAACTAGTAATCGAAGTGCTGACCCATCAATGTGGTTCAACCGATGGTCTTGACAATATTTCGAAGCTTATAGTGAACTTAAGCCAATGCTCACAAGCATCGAATGCTATATTTCTTCAATACCTTACTGCTGCTATACTTGGATTAGCTCAAGAAGTTCGCCAAGCAATACAAAGTTTGTTAGAAGAAATTCATAATTATAATAGCGTTAGTAAAGAGCAGCCTGCGACAGTGTCGACCCCTAACACATTACCAAGCATAGCTTCTTTGCACCAGGGTATTATGCAGGATCGTTTCACGGCAGAAAACGTAGTAATATCAGCTCCTACGGTTATAAAACCTTCATGTGAACTTCAACTGCCTGCAATGAAAAAGTTGCTGTTATCATCATCAGCCCAACCATATTTCCTTCGAACTTTAAAAATATTTATGCAAGTACGTGAGCTCTTCGAAGCCCAAGAAAGTGGATCGTCGCCCAACACTACGACAAAGAAAGCAACATTAAGCCAAATAATATGTCTAGATGATTTGTGGAGTACCTTGAGTGAATGTTTAGTGGCACTTGAAGAATCAAAAGATGAATACGCTGTACTAGTTCTACAACCCACTGTAGAGGCCTTCTTTTTGATTCACGCATCTTACAAGAAAAATGCAAACAAACCCGATCAATCTTCGGGAGCTCCAGGTCAGGCTTCAACAACTGGCAATCGGAATAATGCTGCATCCGACGAAAGTAACCAAGAAACGGTTCCTGTTACTCCAATTGATCCAGATACTAACAGTATACAAACCCCAGGTAAGTTTTATGAAAACTGAATCAAACAGTGGCCGCTGTGGCGTAGTGGTAATGCGTTGGACTGCTACGCAGAGTGTCCGGTGTTCGAATCTCGGCACAGGCAAAATCAAAACAAAACAAAGAGGAAAAATTATTTTTCTGCACGGCACGCACCACCTCTTGGCAGGCAATGGCAAACCTACAAGAGTAAAAATTGTTGCTATGAAAAGCTTTTCACTTCGCCGTTCGGATTCGGCATTAAACTGTAGGTCCCTTCCATTCATGTACAAATATAACACGCACAACATGAGTGGATGCGAAAAGCTCGGCCTAGGCCATCCATGGGCTGTTGTGCCATTAAAAGTAAAGTAAGAATCAAACAATCAAAAAATATTTTATGAGAAATTTTACTAGGAGTAAGAAACTGAAGCAATTGATCTTATGTCTGTTTTTTGCTTTTACTTACTATTGACATAATTTATTTTTAAAATACTTTTTTATTTCAGAACAAAAAAGTGAAGAGCAATCGGATCCTTCAACGTCCATTTCTCAAACCACAAATGCACACTATGAAATGCAAATTAAATTAGATCGTCAAAAGTTTTTATCTTTTGCTGAAAAACATCGCACGGTTCTCAACCAAATATTGCGCCAATCTCCCATTCATCTCTCCGACGGTCCATTCGCTGTTCTCGTAGATCATACTCGCATACTGGACTTTGATGTAAAACGAAAATACTTCCAGACAAAACTTGAACGAATCGATGAAGGCGTTCGGCGGGAAGAGAATACCGTAAGTGTACGTCGCGTCACTGTTTTTGAAGATTCGTTCCGGGTTCTGTATCGCTTGGGACCAGAAGAATGGAAAAATCGATTCTATATTGTGTTTGAAGGTAAGCAAATATTTTTTATAATAACTTTCGTAAAAATCTTTGTTTATTAAAAACTTGCTGAAAAATAAAGCCCGACTAGGCCCCCAGTTGATTATCGGGGAGTTTTTTTTTTTGCGGAAACTATCTTCGATATTTTTAATAACTATTGGATAAAAACTACAAAAACTTTTTTTATGAAAAAGAAATGTGAAAATTTATTAATTAGATAGGAAATACCGTAACCAATGCCTTCCCTCTTTCAATTATTATTTACTCCCGTTTAAGCAATGATGAATACAATGCTTTGTTCAATGAGCTAATTTTAAAAAACTTCCGATGCTAATATATTATAATTGTCCTTACCAATTTCAAATTTAAGGCAAACCTAGCTCTTAAATTGAATAAATATGTACTTGCACTAATAAATGTATAGATAAGAGCTATATCGGTGATTCACAAGGTGTCGTATCATATCGTATAGTCATAATGTGGTAAAATTTTGTACTGAAAATGAACGAAAACTGTGAGAAAATTGTGAGGATCGACACTGAATACGATGCCTCGTGATTACCCCAACAGATTTTACCGTAATGTAAATATATGTACAATATTATTCCAATAGATGAAGAAGGTCAAGATGCTGGAGGTCTTCTACGTGAGTGGTACGTCATTATATCACGAGAGATATTTAATCCAATGTACGCCCTATTTTGTGTATCGCCGGGAGATCGGGTAACTTATATGATAAACACATCAAGCCATGCCAACCCGAATCATTTGAGCTACTTCAAATTTGTCGGCCGCGTTATAGGTAAAAACGATCAATGAAAATATGTAGCTATTATTGTATTAATATCTATATTTTTTCTTTAGCTAAGGCAATACACGACAATAAGTTGCTTGAATGCTATTTCACACGATCCTTCTACAAGCATATACTTGGAAAACTAGTTAAATATACTGATATGGAGTCGCAAGACTATGAGTTCTATAAGGGATTAGACTATTTAATGAAGAATGACATATCAACCCTGGGATATGAATTGACGTTCTCCACAGAAGTACAAGAATTTGGAGTTACACAGGTGCGTGACCTCATTCCAAATGGACGTGATATTGCAGTAACTGAGGAAAATAAATTCGATTATGTTCAACTAGTATGCCAATTGAAAATGAGTGGCTCTATCCGACAGCAGTAAGAACCTAATAATTAACTGATAAAAGAAAGACTGTATAACTACTATATTACTTTTATTTACTAGATTGGATGCATTCCTTGAAGGATTCTATGACATAATTCCGAAGCATTTGATATCTATATTTAATGAACAAGAACTTGAGCTCCTTATATCTGGTCTGCCTGATATTGACATTGAGGATTTGAAAGCAAATACAGAATATCACAAATACACTTCCAAATCTATGCAGGTACAAACGTACTTAAAATGAGTTAGTTTTTAAGAAACTGATATGATTTTTGTTATAGATTTTATGGTTTTGGCGTGCTTTACGTAGCTTTGATCAAGCAGACCGGGCCAAGTTTTTGCAATTTGTTACTGGTACATCAAAGGTTCCCTTGCAGGGTTTCGGATCTCTAGAAGGCATGAATGGCATCCAGAAATTTCAAATTCATCGTGATGACCGATCAACAGATCGGCTACCATGTGCACACACTTGGTAAATCTAAATCTATTACATCAATATATAAAATTTTTAATTCAAATCTAAATTATCTCTTTATGCAGTTTTAATCAGTTGGATCTTCCAATGTATAAATCATACGAGAAACTACGCACTTGTTTGTTGAAAGCAATACACGAATGTTCGGAAGGATTTGGGTTTGCTTAAACTATGCCTATAATTATAGAAATTTATTTTTTTATCTTTAAATTTCTGAATATACATAAAATAACTCAAATGTGTATTGTGTTTTGCATTCATTTATTTTTTGTACTTTACTAAAAATCAAATATCCTAAATTAAATTAACAGTAAACAAACTTAATGCAAGATATGTGGAATTGTAATAACATTTTATATTTTCCTCAAATTAATATTGTATTTTGAGTAAGTTATAAAAAATTTGAAATGAATTGTAAGATAAAATTATTATTATTCTCGCGTATAATAAAAATAGATATTCGTATGTAATCTAAATACTTTGCTTTCCAATGGTAAGTTGTGATCAGTAATAAATTTGATAATTATACTTATAGTCGAAATAATATTTTTAGTGACCTGCAACCTATTACTGTTTAATGTCTTATATTTACCATTTTTTTTAATTTATCGATATTGAAATTGAAATCGATATTTCAACTCTGCACTCTGCATGGTGTCACTAATCTTTTCTTAATGATTGGCAAAATAAAGATTGGCATTTATTTACAAAACTTAATGTTTGTCTTTTAAAAAATTACAAATTTAGTACAAATAATACTTTTTATTGACATAAAAAATAAATGTATTTTTAGCAAGTACCATTTCAAAATTTGATATTACAATATCTTATCCATAAATTTCCTAAGTATATTTTTTACTTAAGTACTTGTACATTAGGCACATCGAAAATAGAAAAAAAAAACGGAGAAACATTTTTAAGTTATTTTCGAAACTTGTCACAATGGGCTTTTTAGGAAAAGGTCACTGGGGCACATTTACCACAGTGCAGAAACGTGTTGACAAGCAACACGGAACACTATGATGTCTGGAATGCGCCTTAAAAACTTTGAGGCCGTTAAAAAGACTAGAGAATGAATGTCTGAAAATTTTATAAAAATCAGGTGAACTTCTTCTAAAATTCATACTTGCCTTTTATTCGACATACCCTAATGTACAAGTAAATATGTAAGTACCAGTCGTATAGGAAACTAAGTAAATGACTGGCATTTCATAATTAGATAATTTAAAACTTCTAACTCTAGAATTACCTAATAGAATCGTAAATTATACATTTTCATTGACGCAATTAATCGGGTATTACTCTATAAGTAGATGTCGCAAATAATAGTTTCGAACGAAACAGAGAGCGGGTATGGGTATTTCGGAAACTAAATACAGAACGTTCCTTTCGTGTGAAATTCAGACATACATACATTTTCACCATTATTTAAATTATCTTTTTTTCTTATTTGAATCATTCCACATCGTATGCTTCGGATAACTTTCCAAAGTACTCCACCAATTATTCAGCAATGGTATTTGGCCATTGTGAAAAAATACTGGAGGCTTTGGGTTCTGCAATATATTAAAGACGTCTTTCCTTCCATTTTCCATTTCCGTGTCAAATAGAGGTTTCACATAGGATGTTTGTAGTTTAAAATTATCATTTTTTGTGGGAGTGCCTCCGAAATTTGACCGGTAATTTATATTTTGGTGTGATATCGGTGTGTTGCTATTTTGTGCAATTGGTCCAAGTAAAACCTTAATTTTCCCAAAAATAGAATCGATTAACGCAGGAACTTGCGGCTGCTTATACTCTTTTGGCTCCAAAAAACTATCTCCATCATAATGTGTTTCAATAATCTCATCTGATTCATCTTCAATTGAGGGGCTTAAATCAATGGCATATTCATTGGAAAAAAATGACTCCTCAGATTCCAAGTTATCATGTAAGTGATCTCGTAAGATTTCCTTAAACGTAGCTAATATATGTTCGCGCGAGTCTTTAATTGACGATGATTCAATGTTATTATAATATTCAACATTTTGTTCTTTGATCTCACTATCTAAATATTTCGCCGTAGAGTAGTCGGCTAGTTCGGATAAGAAATTTGGTGTTTCTTTATACTTTGGCA
The DNA here is from genome assembly GCA_958295655.1 of Palloptera scutellata. Taxonomy (NCBI): domain Eukaryota; kingdom Metazoa; phylum Arthropoda; class Insecta; order Diptera; family Pallopteridae; genus Palloptera; species Palloptera scutellata. The sequence goes on from OY282449.1 coordinate 104,936,474, forward strand.
CATTATCAAAGACCTTTTCAATTGTATTTTGCGGCGGGGAATATTGTATTGTTTCAGTATAACCAACATGCGGCTTATTCATATTGTAGTCTCTTTCAGACATTCCTTTGAAATTGTTGAGAAATATTTCACTTGAACCGAAATTCATTTCCGTTGTATCTATATAGTTGCCTGAGCTTTCGTCATCTTCCATTGGCGATTTGTATAATAAATTATCTGGGAATCCATTCCTTTTAATCTGAATAACTGAAAAATTTATTGGTTTCAATAAAACTGTGTAGTTTAACATTAAGAAAATTACTATTTATATCAATTTCAGGAAACTAAAATCAACTCAATCCCACATTATAGGTCTAAGCGATAAAACGGGCCACTTTATGGAGCCTTTAGCCTGTATGTTTTTTTTTGTTTTTGACTAACCCTTTACGTCTCAAATAGCATGTTCCAATGACTGCTCTAGAGTAGCTTTATCTCTCTTTTACAATTACGTTAGGGAGAGAGAGAAAACTATATACATAACGATTAAACGTGGAACTTGAGGTTCCATTATTATTAGACAGCGGAACAACAATAACCAAGGTGATTGTCGATCGAATTTTATTCCATTTTTGGACCAGCTGCAATCAAGATTTCTCGATCATCGTGAGTTACTATCGAACATTTTTCTAGATCCGCCCCTGATCAATTATATAGTATACAATACAAATCATTTAAACACATATTCCATGTACAATTGTACTTTGGCGCCGACATCTTAAGAAACATCTTCACTACCTTAGTTTTTGAGCAAAATTTGATATTGCTCTCATTTTAACAATAAACTAGCAAGCGATATCTTATAATTAACATACTTTTGAATATAAGATTTAATTGAAGTTGACCGAGGATAATTAAGTAATATTTTTAGTTTTCCTTACGTTTCTCAGTAACATGGTTGTCCTCTTTTTTGCGATTCCACTCTACAAAATAACACTTTTGAAAAAAATTAGTTCGAAGTTTCATATATTTTCATGAATAAAGAACTTACAGCGATACATAAGATTGCGCAAAGGACAATTGCAATTGCTAATTTAATGCACATTCTATTCTGACATTTTCTGAAGAAAAAAAATATTTTCCTAATATCATATTTATCCATAGTTAATGTTTAAGCACAGTGAAAAAAATACGACTGAAGCCGTTTTGAGTAAATTGTGGCCACATTTGTAATTATATGAGTTTGTATGTATGTTAAGTTGCATATTTAAACTAGAATAAAAAGATTATTCTGCAATTTTATTTCACATGCTTTCAATGTCATTCAAAATTAAATGGTACATTAGCTTAAAGCTATTTAAAATTTAATGCTGACAATAGTTTTATACTTGTAGGGCAAGTTCGAATAATGTGGAGTACAATTAGCTTTCACTATGCAATAACAAAATTTTTTGAGCCAGAGGGAATAAGGTAGAAGAAAAATTGTAATCTAGTCTTAGGGCCACAAATCCGATTTTCAGAGGTACGTGTATAGGGTGCCATTGTGGCATTTTTTATTTCTGTGAAAGTAGCAGCTCTGAAATTTAACAGCTGCCGTCTACGATTGTTCCGGTTATGGGTGGGATATCATTGTGAAAATGAGGCCGGAAATGCAGTGAGTGTAAATGGCATTCGTTGCAGGACCCTGATAACGGAGTTCTTGTGGCATCAACTGGACTGTATGGATCTGAATGACATGTGGTTTCAGCAGGACGGCGCCACCTGCCGAGAAACATTCGCAGCAACGAAGCTCTTATGATTTAACGCCGTGCGATTACCTTCTTTTTATTTTTATGAAATCACAATGCGTATAAACCACAAACAATTCCTAATCTCAAGGTCGACATTCAACGCGTTATCGGTGAGATAGAGCCACATCCTTCTCCAAATGCCATCGAATATTTCATTCAAAGAGCAAGGGTCTGTGATCGGAATATGTTTACTTAATGCAATAATAATATCACCAACCGCCCACAAAATATGCGTTTTATTTTTAAATTAAATCATGCACTCTTATTGGGACACCCTTTATACAAGTACGAGTGCATACTCGTATATTTTATGTATATATTTTATTTATTTTGCATAACATATTATAAGTATTGTATGTAATATTGTGAAAAATCTGGAAACCTGGCAACTATTATCCAGAACATCTCTGAAATATATTTTCAAAATTCTTTTAACCTTTTTTTTATTCATAGTATATACTTGGGTCATATAAAAAATAAAATAAAAGGTTTTTTTGTGTTAGTACCCACAAATCTATAAAACAGTAGTTCGATTATGTCAAGCGAACACATGTTTGAAAGGTGGCTAAATTTTTTCAGATTTTAAATGATTTAGTCACCAAATTCAAATATAATAAGTTTTTAGTTTTTGTTACACTTTTAAACTTATGTATACCATAATTGTATACAGTTTTTTGCATGTGCAAGTGCTACTTTGAAATATAACAACTCGGCCAAATCTTAATAGATTTGCAGAAGATTTGATTCTTTGGGAACGACATTAAATATAGTTTTAATTTAAGTTATTAATTATAAACTTTGCCGAGCAAAATATACGTTAAACGTCATTAAAAAACGGAAAAATGAGAAAAAGGGTAAATATGGTAATCATGATATTTTGGCGTCTTAGTCCGCACTTTTTTTTATGTATCCAAACATTTTATATAGTATTATATATATATATGTACACATCTGGATAAAATTATAGGTGTGAACATATTTTTTTCAAAAAAGCTTGGCTTTCATTTTCATATACTTTTTATTATCCTTCAAAAAATAAATTAGTTTTCAACATAAACATACTTCAGCGTCATAACATAACATAAAAGGTTTTAAAAACTCTAAAAAATAACTTAAATTTTGATTTATTCATAAAATACACAGATTTTCGATTGGACAGAATAATAGGTGTGCACAAAAAACTTAGGAATAAATATTGAAAATTTGCTAGTTATTGTCCCGTATTTTTCTGAATTAGTAACAACGCATTTAATACCCAGAATATCCACCATTATTCTTGATGACTTTTTCGATTCTTCTGGGCATTGACGATATCAACTTCCGACAAGTTTCTACAGGAATTTTTTACCAAATTTTTTGAATATTTTCCCATTTAGATATGGACGTCTCAAGGACGTCAACATTATGCTCTTGGAATCATGCTTTGACAACTCGCGATGAATGTTTAGGATCATTGTCCTGCTGAAATTTCCACAAAAGCAGTATATTATCCTCGGCATATGGTCGCTGTTGTGTAGTGGTAGTGCGTTGGACTGCTACGCCGAGTGTCCGGGGTTCGAATCTCGGCACAGGCAAAATCAAAAAGTAGAAAAAATAATTTTTCTATACGGCACCACCTCTTGGCAGGCAATGGCAAACCTACAAGAGTAAAAATTGCTATGAAAAGCTTTTCACTTCGCCGTTCGGATTCGGCATTAAACTGTAGGTCCCTTCCATTCATGTACAAATATAACACGCACAACATGAGTGGATGCGAAAAGTTCGGCCTAGGCCCTCCATGGGCTGTTGTGCCATTAAAAGTAAAGTAATATGGTAACATTACCGTTTCCAATAAATCCTTATACACGAATCTATCCATAACGCCATTAATTTGATGTATCGGACCAACACGTTGCCAAGAAAAACAACCCCATACCATTAAGCTGCCGATTCTTTGTGAACCGAACGTCGAATTCTTTGCCTTTCGGGCGACGAACGTTTCTTTCCCCATCGTTACCAAACAAATTTATTTTTGTTACATCGCTCCAGAGAATATTGCGCCTTTTTTTCTCCCTGTTTACCGCACCACGTTTTATGATCCAATGCAAAGTTTTTTCTCTTCCTCAAATTTGCAGTTCTAAGCAGAGAACTTTCCGAGCAATCCTGCCTGGTAGGTTTGCACTTACTAATCGTCGTTGAACGGTGCGTGATGATACAACATTCCCAATTTCGCTTGCAATTACTCTGGGCAACTTGAACGGGTCGCGTTTAGCTAATGTAACGATACGATTGTCGGTCACTAATGAAGTTTTTTTTAGGTGCTCCATGCGTTTCAATATCTTTTTCTGTCTTGGGAGCATTTGTAACGAAATTCTGAGACCGTCCCACCGATCTGACAATGAATTTGTAGGTTTTTCCTTTGTCTCGGAGCTGACGAGCAAGTCTTCTCTCCTCTGTACTGCAATGAACTCCACGGCCCATGTAATATTATTAAAAATTATAATTAAACCTTTATTTAGTTCACTTTCATCGAAATCTTACCTTCTGGAACTAAATAACGCTTTAAATTTATTCACTTTTAATTTTTACCAAAACACACCTATTTTATTATCTAAATCAATTTGAAGGTTGAACAAATAAACAAACAGCAATATTTATCAAGAAGAACTTTTGTTGTGGGGATTCCCCCATTTCATTCCAGAACAGTGCCAAATTTGCCTTTTGATTGTAGACCACGCCAATTAATTTTTTCGTTCATTTCATTTTTGGGTTTACACCTATTATTTTGTCCAATACCATACCATACCATAGCAATACCATATATATCATTTACATATAGGATAAAAATAAAGGAATTTGTGACCAAGTATATTCTTGGACTTCCCAAAATTCGTTTTTTTTTTGTCATAAGTTAAGATTTTGAGGGTGTTTGAGAAATCTCGATACGCGGTTCAAGTATGTCTGACTAGACCTATAACTATTATACTACGTCTTGGCAAAGTAACTCGCCTTTATTTTTCGTCATACAGTGTACAACAATGGTATTGACAAAAAAACTAATAAGCAGAAAATAAGGAACTCGCGTTTTATTTATTAAATTAACGAAGAATGGATTTATAACGATCTCTAACAAATTTGATGAGATTCTAATGTTGCCCTGCTCTTTTCCAAAGTCAAAGATATAGTATTTTCAAAATGGGAATTATAACTGTATGAAGCTTTGTGGACAATTAGAAAATTATTTTAAAATTGTTGCATTTTCATTTGAATTCCACTTAGTACTTCGTGAAACAGTTGACTACAGAATAGTGCCATTGTAAATAGAGCAATTCACGTACACTAGGAGGCGGAACAAGCTGATGGGGTATTTCAATATCCATTGTAAAGTCAGGTATCCCGAAAGCTACACTCTTTGAATTTCAGGTTTAACTATTACCTCTGTTTTCAGAAATCCTCTCTTTTCAAACGATCCTCACATTAATTGGGCTAATTATCATGTCCACCTTCCACAGAAATATGAAAAGCTACATTTAAAAACTGTGTATTAACAACAACCACGACAAAACCGTGAGTTTCGTAAGCCCAGTCTTTCACTTGTGTGTGTATAGTGTAATAGAAAAACGCTTGTTTACTTACGAACTTTTTTTACTGGATTTCCACGCCATTTTCAGTGGTTGTCTTTACTTACTCTCTGTTTCCAAAAGGAATAATTTATTAAAATAAAAATATGATCTTTTAATGTAAGCTTTTGAGCAATCGCCTCGTATTTTATATATACGATAAAATGGAGATTACAGTTACAAAACATACAATTCTGTAAAACCAAATAAAAAATGTTTAATTTTTGATTTTAATATTTTTAATGTTAGCATCAGCTTCTTGAAGCAGTTCTTTTCCTTTTGCAGTCAATTTTTCACTGAATTCTTTAAACTCATTTCCAAATTTCTGAAAAATAAATAAAAATTTTCATTTTGTCTTTTCCATTGAACAATTTATGTAATATACGAAATATTGATTACTTGAATTTGATCTTGGGAAAATGTGTTTTTGAAGAACGCTTGCATTTCATCTAGTGCATTTTCAATAGTTTTTTGAGTTTCTTCAGTTTTAACCGTTTCTCTCTTAATTCGAAATGAAGCAGCAAGCTACATATTTATGAGAAATTTTATTACATAAATGTACCAATTTAAATAATCTTGATTGACAAAAATTTTACTTGAAGAGCAACTACAGCGCACAGCAACAGAAGAATTAGTTTAGCCATTATGAAGTTAAAATCCAAAACTAAAATGGCCCAGCGCCAAATAAAGACTGTTTAGCTCATCTGATTTTTCAGCCACTTTTCGGCCTGCCTCGTTTATACATTTGTTATCACTTTTAATATTTATGTGTTTATTGTTTTCTACTTAATATAAAAATCATTTCCTGCTTAACGACCTAAGGTCTCGTTTCCATATGTAAGTAAAAGATTTTTAAGAATCTGTGTATTCTTGTGATAGCTAATTTGATGAAGTACCTAAGAAATAGTGATATTATTAATCGGTTAATAGAAACACCGAGTATAAGGTTAGATACCGGATTAACGGTTAACATCGGCTTTCTTTATTAACCGAATCCACTTAAAATGCTATTTTGGAGTTTCATTTCGTGCTTTATTGCAAAAGTATTAACGAATAAAATATCCAACAACCAGATTTATCCTTTCTATACTACATATGGACACCCCTGCTCAAATTAATAGTTACACTGAAAGATTTTTGTTCGAATTGGTTTTTGCAACCATTATCGCGCAATTAAAGGTAAAATGAAGTGTTTTTTAATTAACGCAATATGGCAATGCTATTCCTGGCAAAGTGAAACGTGTGAATTGTTGCTTTGCGTGAAAAAAGTCGAAATCTGCTTGCTCAATATAAGTTATTGTTACACCCACAAGTTCACTAAAGTTTTTTTAAAAAAAATTTTTTTTTCAGTTCTTACAGTTCTTTATTTAACAGCGGTAAATTTTTCTTTAATTAACTAAATAATAGTGAAATAATTTTTTAATTTAGATGGGTCGTAAATAACACGGCACTGATAAAGAAGCCCGGTTAGTTCCAAACCTAAGAAAAAAAGGAAATCACTTCGTGACATTGGCGGATTGGCGGACCCATAATTTTGTTAGAAATGCGTTAAAGCTAAAACCCCAAAACGAGTCTCGAGAAAGGCCCAAAAAAAACAACGTAAATCTCGATCGTTACATTGTGGCTATCTGTAAAAAGGACCAATTTAAGTCTTCAAAGGCAATAGCAGCCGAAATTGGAAACGTGTTTAAACGTGGTGAGTTAACCTACCAGGACGAATAGCCATAAAAGTTCCTTTGATGTGAAAAAATAATTTGAGCATGAGGTTAAATTTTGCAAGGAAACACAAAATCTGGGTGGTGTCTGAGAGTGAGAAAAAATGGAGAAATATTTTATGGAGCGAGGAAATGAAAATTAATCTGTTCGGAAACGATTCAGAAAGGAATGTACGCCGTCCAAAAGGCGGATAATTTCACGAAAAAAACATTGAAGCATGGAGGTGGAAATATTATGGTTTGGGGATGCTTTTCTTGGTATGGAGTCGGTCCTACGCGTTCACTCAAAACAACCCAAAAGCGTTCGCGTACTGGAAAAAGATGCAAATTAAAGGTGCCGATTAAACTTGATGTTACTCAATCTGGATAAATGTAAGTTTATGACATTTACAAGGAGACAACCTATGTCTGATAAATATTCTTTACAGGATCAGACTCTGAGTCATGTATTGATATTTGTTGATTTGGGTGTGACAATGGACTCCAAATTAAGTTTTAACATATCAACTTTTGTGTGAACAAAGCTTAAAGTTCGTTAGGATTTATTAAACGCTGGTCAAAAGAGTTTAACGACCCTTATACAACAAAAACGCTATTCACTTCACTTGTTAGACCCATCCTTGAGTATGCATCTCCTGTTTGAAATCCTCAATATAATTGCTACATAAGTAAAATTGATTCGGTTCAAAAACAATTTCTTGTTTTTGCATTGCGGAGTTTTTGTTGGAATACTCTATTTAAGCTTCCACCGTATGAACATCGATTAAAACTTATTAATCTACCGACATTGATAAGCAGAAGAAAAATGCTTTAATATACCCTGTAGAAGCTCACGTTATTTTATTCCTATTAAACTTAGCGTATGTAAAACAAATTATGCTCAAAATGATCCTTTTCGTGGAATATGTAGAGATTTTAAAGATTTTGAAAACTTATTGTTACATAGTTTCTAAGTATAGAACGATGCAATGAAAAATAACCTATTAAAAAAAAAAAATGCATCCAAAAGGGAGAACGTGGTTGAAGATTTGTGGATTGAAAACGACTAAGCTAAATTTAAAATATAGTGACTTTATGTTGGAATATCCCTCATGAGAAATTTTTTTAAATCTGTATATAATACATGCCTTGTTAGTAACATTTTTATTTTATTTTAAGTAAATAGTATAAAAATATTAAATAAGAATCGATTTTATACTGTGTCCAGTAAGTTTTAGGACATGAAAAAATTCTTGTATTAAAAAAAGTTTGTTCCTTTTGTAATTATTATTTGTAATAAATTAGTTATATTAAGGTATAACTAAGGCGCTCAGATGAAAAATTTGTCGATCGGGAGAAAAATCGGGTAATTGGAGAATAATAATTTGCTAATAAATATTTTATTCATAAACATTTTTTTTATTTCTTTGCTATATTTTTAATATATAAATATTTAGTTCTGTTACATTAATAATGCTTTTTTTTTAATACAAGAATTTTTTCATGTTCTGTCCACATGTCTTTTTTCTTAAAGAGAAACTTTGAACCGAAATTAGTTTCTGATCTTTTTACATATTTTTTCTTGCAGTTGTTGTTTACAAAGCCTTCTTATTTCGTCTTTATAGCATTGTAAAAGTCAATGCACTGTGCGCAATTGTATTTTGTCATCACCATCACCATTTAACTTCGTTACGCTGCATTTAGACCGCCCGAACGAATGAAAAATTTTTCGCGTAGCAATTGCAGTTTAAAAGTTATCATTCGCGCAACTGTTTACACCGGGCGAACATATGCTCAGTTGTTTTCTTTCCCCCTTCTTACTACATTTTCCCAATTACACAACAACAGCAACTCTGAATTCACCAAAAAAGATCGAACTCCGTCAAATCGTCCGGATCGAAGATTTTATCATTCGCTTGGCGTATATAAACATTTACACCTCCTGAACATTGTTATTGAACATTTTGTAGCGAACGCAAGGTTCAACGCTAAACCATTTACACCGGCCGAACGAAACATTTTTTCGTTCGTTCGGTCGGTCTAAATGCAGCGTTAGCCTCAAATTACATTTGGGTTCTGTCCACATGTCTTTTACCAGCTGTAGTATAATATCCTGAAAACAAATGGATTTTTAAATAAAAAAAAAACAAAAATTTATATAATATTAAATTCAAAATTTCAATACAAACCTGGAATAGTAAGAGCATTGTTCAATTGGGGAACAATTTGAAATATATTCCCTATGTTGGACAAATTCCACCCAACTAATGTTTGGGTCCAATATTTGATTTTTTGTTCAGAGCAGTAGTTTTTCAACTAGTTAAAACAATTGAACTTCTGATGTTCATCTCCAGCAAAGAGCCTTTTTTATTCACATAATGAGCGGTTTCGTAAACTCTCCCCCAACTTGATACGACAACAACAAACAATCGTTAATCCGTTTGTAAAAAAGTATGCTGAAATTATGGACGACAAACAAATTAAACGGAATAATAAATGATACAATAATATTTTGCTTGCATTTGATTTAGAATTTTTTGTTTCTATTTTTAAAATATTGATTTACGGAGTATTTTGATCAAAATCGGGAAATGGGGATTGAAAATCGAGGAAATTTCCCGAATTCATCCCATCTGAAAGCTTTAGCCATAACGATCAAAGAATGATTACATTTAGTTCTTTCGGATCCTTTGGCAGCCTTAAACTGTCGAAGCAGCTTTCAAAAGAATTACAGCACGAATGAAAGCCTCAAAATAGGACAAATCTCGAACCTTCCTAACCTTTAGTTCCCAAACCTGAAACTCACACCAAGTACCATAATCCTAGAATTCAAATTCGGGGAGCTGGGAGAACAAAAAAAAATTTCTTTTGTTTTTATTTTTGGGTAAGAAATCACAAAAGTTTTTTTCGCACCAAAGTTGCGGATGCGTTTCGTTTGAGTTGCAAAGGGCTCACATTTTTGTTGCAATAAGTGAAAATAGTTCCCAAAAAGAGATGCGGCAGCTTACAATGCAACATCATGCACATATTTTCAACAAAAGTGAGAGACATCCACTTAGAGACAGACAGAACAATTCCCATTTTATACCGTCATTTGCGGATTCACCGCATAAATGACATAGGCAAAGATAGTTAACAATTACAAAGTAATTCTTCAGAAATTCATACTGATTAAATGTATTGATTAAATTACAGAAACTATATTACATACATATTAACTATGACGTTTAGGGTTAAAATGCAAGGTTTTTATTTATAATATAAAAATTGTTTTTAGATTAATATAAGGATAGATTTTTATTTGTTCTTACTGTTTCATTAAAAACCCTTAAACTTAGATTCCGCCTCAAGGCGAATTTTTGTATTGCTTATTGGAAATTAATGGCCTGAAAAGGATAGATTCAATGATGTTTGATTCAAGCGCATATTTATCACTTATGCAACACACAAAAAATTCAATATATTTATTGAATATTCTAAAATAATCTTAAATCTTAACTACTAGAATTTTATGTAAAATATTTTTCACATTAAATTAAAAAGAAATTATCTGCAGAAATAGCATTTTTTTTTTATCAAACAATTTTCATTCAGATCAAAGCAGCAATTTACGCAAAAACTAGCAACAAGACACAGGGTCAGGCTCTTGTCTTTTGAAAATATATGACAATCCGCCTTGAGGTGGACTTATGCATTTGAGAGTTAAGTGTTAGCTGCTGTTCTTATTATTTATGCATATTTTTTTTTCAAATTACTATATTGATTTGATTTCAAATTATTTTTTTTTGTGTAAAAAATGTGATTTTATTGCTAAGTTTAATTTTTTCCAATATTAATTAATAAATGCTTAATCTTTAATGACAAATTCTTTCTAAAAGAAATTACAGCAGATCAGACGGTAAATAAAGAATATTATCTACGTCTTATGCGGCGTTTGAGAGAGCAAATTTGTCGAAAAAATGAAAAGTGTGTGGAAAAAATGGAAAAAAATAATGGATTTTGCACCGCGACAACGCACCATCTCACAAGGCTATGATTGTGAACGAATTTCTAACCAAAAACCAGAAACAACCACCGTATTCACCTGATATGCCTCCAGGTGACTTTTATCTCTTTCCATTGCCGGTCAAGAGGTGGTTCTTTTCTACTTTTTGATTCTGCATGTGCTGAGATTCAAACCCTAGACACTCTGCGTAACAGTCCAACGCAGTACCTCTACGCCACAGTGGCTACACTTCCCATGGAAACAAAATGCTTGAAACGGCATAACAGGGAAACCATGGTTTGGAAGGCAATAACAATTTTCATGCGGAAGCGACAAATTGTGGGCGTGGTACCTGCAATACAAACAATATACCCTAAATGACTTAACTGAGGAACCATATTAAGGAATACAATCACAGTTAGCATGTGAAGGCAGTATATTGGCAGTAGTTATTAGATAATAAGTGGTGAGAAAGCATAGTAAGAATAGTAGAAAATGATAGTTGGTATGCGAAGGTGGTATGTTAGTAGTAATAACTGTTCAGAATAACTGTTAGACGCTTCTAAACTGAACTACTTACACCCATGTAAGTAAATTACATTAATAAGATTTAAATCAGATATTGTCATTACTTTTAGAAACTTTTTTGTTGTAAGATTTGTATTACCCAAACTTTGCCAGGGCCGCACTTCGCTAGTTTTAATTAAATTATGGTATAAATATCTGTCATAATCTGATGGAAATTTACTATTCTAAAACTACAAATTACTTCCTAGTCTAATGAAAAACAAGTAGATCAAAGTTTACTACCCTAACAATACAATTTCTAAGTAAAATGCAATGTAAAAGCAGCTTGTTTTATGTAAATTTGTTTATAGAAATGCTAGCCTGCCCGTTCGAATGTAAACAGATATATGTACGAACTGGCAGACAAACAAAGATATGACTAGATTGTAGAAAAATAGCATCTCCATATATGTAGTATGTAGTATAACATAATTCAACTATTAATAATTAATTATAGTAAACACGTGGCTTCATTTCGTTTGCTATTTTGTATTATCAATATTTGTCACTGAATATCAATAGATAATTGAACTTCTTGTCTCCTATGTACTTCTACTATTCAGAAGTATTATCTCGGTATGCTTGAGTACATAGTAGGTTTATATGTACAATATAAATCCGTATAAAGAATATCAATGTGATGCATATTGTCTACGGGAAGTAAATGTATGCATGTATGATTCTAGTTGTGTTTTTAATTATCGCATGATCTTTAGACTTAAGCTGTGTATAAATTGGAAAGAACTGCGGATTTTCAATTAGTTTTTTCTAAGCTTTCTTAAAGACAGTTTCAGAACTTCTACGCAATCATGATGTCAGCAAAACTGTTATTCTTTTTTGGATGTGCTATTTTCTCTGTAAGTTGCATGTTTTAAGCGAAATAAAACTCGAATACATTACTCGTGTCTATAAATATTTAGGTTGCTTCCGCCCGTGTAGCTCGTGATGCTCCAAATCCAGAAACACCTTCATTTGCCGATTTCTTTGAAGCTGCTGGCAAAAATTTTAAAGAATTAGAAGGTAACTTTTTGAAAGCTCTTGGAGTGGAAAATACTGAACAACTTGAAAAGAAAGCTCTTGACCAAGGAAAAGAATTTGCTTCACAGTTAGACCAATGGGCAAATAATATTAAAAAAGAGGTATTATTATTTTAACAACATTTGCAGTATTTATGGTATTTAAATACCTGATATTCTAAATATTTTTATATATAGACTGAAGGCTTAAAGGATAATGCTGCTGTCAAGGATTTACGTACATCGGTTGATAAAGCTATTGAAGAATTCAAACTGAAACATCCAGATACTACCGCCGACATAAAAACTTATGTTGAGAAAGCTAATAAGGGTACAGAAGAGATTATAACTAAACTTAAGAATTTGGGTGAAACCGAGGAAGCTAAGAACATCAAAGATCTATCTCAAAAGCTTTTGGACTCAGCAGCCACAACATTCCAAACTATTTCGAAGCAGGTCCAAGAAAGTGTTAAGCAATAAAAATTGATTGAATTAAGAAAAAATCAATAAAATACAGAAAAAAAGAGTTAGTAAAATCAAAGTATATACATACATATGTAGGCTGTTGTTATTTTTGGCGGCTGTCCAGAGGCACACTTAGGCCAGAACAGTCCATTATGATATTACATGGTATGAGGGTACTTTTAAACATTTGAAAGAGGAGAAAGTAAAAGTTGTATAAGTTAACCCCCATTTTCTGGAAAGCCGTAATTTGTTTCGGCTTTTTGAGCCTCCGCGTCTTTAGTATACTGCTCCTGACTGCTGACTTAATAAAGAAACATGTTGTTCAAGACAATATGAATTAAAGAAAAGTCATATGTTTAAATTCTTACAATTGAATAAGTTATCTTCTTAAAAAATGCTAGTGATTTTAATCTCAAGAAAAAGTTGCATTACGAAAAAAACAGCTGCTAAGTTCAAAAGGTAATTTGCGTTGCTTGAAGTCCAAGGAATCATTCTAATCAAATTAAGAAAATGTTTACATATTTCATTAAGCTAAAAACTGATTATTAGGTTGTTCATTTGCAATATGTTATCGTCATTCGAATACCTACTTTCTCGCGTGAAGCACACCGGCGCAAACCCTTGATATTGTAGGTGTGATAGAAACTCTATTGAATTTTAGGATTAGTTTCAAATATAATCTTTTCTGTTGTTGCTGCCTTCATTTTGCGATCCCATATAATTCAGCTGTAATATTAAAGTAAATAAAGATTTTTTTTAGACATGAAACTATCATAGAGATTACAGTATTTCTACGCCTATAGCTTATATATAAGTACCTATTTACATACTGTTATATACGGGAGAGGCTTTGTTATCAATCCATTTCAAAAAAAAATTTAAAATAAAAAGTTTTTTCTGTCAGTCTTCAAAAGTCACACAGTGATAATAATAAGTTTATTATAGTTAAAAGCCCATGTTTTATTTTAAGTGCAATCAAATCAGGTCAGCATTCATCATGTATGTTATACAGGGTTGACCATTTATAATTTGGGGTTTAATTTTGGTGTAAATAAGAAACTAATAGCTTTTTTTCGATGTGGTTTTTATTATTCGAAAATACAACCCTTTTGGTTAATTGTGGAATACTATTTCATGAACCCAAATTGTCAGTACATTTTCGGCTGAATAGAGCTGTACCACACAGAAGGCTGTACCAATATTGCCCTTAAGAGCATATCTTTAATGGTTTCCCACAAATAATAGTCCAACGGAGGCAAATCGCAATAGCGTTCTTTACATCACCAAAACGGCTAATAACGCGATTTTCAAGCTTGCCACAAATTTGGTGGAAAGCGCTTCTCTTCTACTGAATTTTTAACGTAATTTTCTTACACTTTCGGCAGAAGATTCACCATTTTGCAAGCAAGTGTTTAGTATTTCCCAACGTTTTTCAAGCATATATCGACCCATTTCGATAACCACAATTATAAAAATAATTTTCCTCTAAAAAACGATGGGCATTAGAGTTGTCACACTCAACATAACCATTAATTCAAATTCCAAATGTTAGATGGACCACCCTTTATACTATGCCACTATACTTACAGTATTTATTATATGTAGGACAATATCTCAATATTCCCGAAACTTCTACATTTGAGCGAGTCATATTTGTACACGAATGGAAGGGAGCCACAGTTGAATGATGTGTAAATAATATTGTTTCGACTGTGCTGAGAATCGGCAATCCTATACGAGATTACGGTTCCTTGGGCGATAAGATTTTTTGGAATAGCATATTTCGACCAAAATAAGGTGAAAATAATTTGTGATAGTTTTTGATTTTCTGGTAAATTTTAGTTATGTTTGTTTGTTAAAATTACAGAATTTTTGGAAATAGAATATTTGGATTACAGTTGAAAGTGATGACTTCACTGCAATAAATTTAACACAAACATAAATGAAAAAATTATATCAAAAATCGCGCAGTTTTTCCACAAAATATTTACATGTATTATTTTACTAAACCGGCTGATAACTCGAAATGAATAAGTCAAAAAACACACCACTCATTAATTGCAACTTATTTCGATCCAAATATGATATATCCAACTTCAAAACTTATGGCCCTAGGCACTATAATCGTGCCACACCACTTAATTCCCAGCGACCCGCTTTACATTATTCATACATTTATTAAATGAAAACAAAGCAGAGTGTCAGTTATAAATGAAATTAAGTTTATTAATTAAATTTAGGACTCTTATTGATGTATTACACTTGATTAATTTATTATAAAAGTAATTACGACACGCTGACTTATTATGTAATGAACTCCATACAAGAAATAAGATGTGGTCAGAACTAACTTCAAAGTCTTTATTATTATCACTTAAATATGCAATATAATATTTTATTAAACTATCAGCAAATAGTTGATTTTGCAAGCAATTGCAATAGAACTGCATTCCTTTTCCCGAAGTGGAAGCTGTTAAGAACATAGATCGAAAAAAATATTCGCTCATTTGAAAACTAGAAATTTTTTGGCAAATCTTTTCTTCTAATAAAATGCACTTATCAAAATACGGGCTGGAATCTGATTCTAAAAATATAAGTCCGATCACATTAAAATTTATATTGTCGAGTATGCGATCAAATGCATCATTTATTTCGATTGCTGGCAAATGAAGAAGCCGTTGCACTATAGTATACAGCTTTTTTCTGTTCTTTGATAAATCTTTTGTACTTAAACTGTTGCTAGAAGTAATACTTTTTATTATATTGTCCACTTCCACTTTCTCTTCTCGACAATTTAGTATATTCTCAACAGCATAAATGTATTTAACTCCGTTATTGACTTCTATAATATTTGTACAAACATAATGAATGCATCCACGCTCTTTAAAATGTTGGAAATATTTTTCAATCATATGTTTGTGAAAAGGATATCGTTCTTCAAGGGTCTGGTGCAGGTATCCACCAAAAATTCTAGAACATTCGTCAATATAGGAAGCAGCTTTTATAAATGTTTCAATATCCTTATACGTGTACAGCAATTGAGGTCGTAAGTTTATTTCCAGCCAATCCAGTATTTTAAAACAAGGGTACACAACATCCTTCACCTTTAAGTTAGTATTGATTGATAAAGATTTTATGAATATGTCCATTATTAAAATCTAATGGAAAGGTATGGAATTATTAGATATCGTATATTTTATGGAATTTTATATAGTTTGTATTTTTAAATTTTTTGTTTAATGTTTGATTTAAATGTAAGTAGTTTGTTGTTCTTCGACTCATTAGACTTTAAACTTTTCAATTATACTCAATTCTCATGATACACCAGTAAATGGGATTGAAGTTTTGAGTAGTAAAACGAAGAGTACATTATAAACAGGGCGCAACACTTAGATAGCTTTCAAACATGATGCAGAAAATTGTCAATGAATCATCCACTAGACTGACCGAGTCAATTTTCGTAGATGTGCATCCTTACTTTTCCTGTCGCTACAAAAAAATGAACCGACTTTTTTGAGGTTTCGACCAATTTAATTTTAAATTATGTAACGTAAAAAATAACTACTAAAGTTTATGATTGTGGCATATTCTTATATTATTGAACAAAATTTATAATTAAATCTGTATGTATTTACTTCATCATAGAAAAATTAAAAGATTAATCAAAAGAATTGCAATCTGTCTTACCTACTAAAGAAAACCTGGTCGGTGCCACAAATGAAATTTTAGTTGTTGACTACGAAGTAAAAGTGAAGTTCACCTTATCACGGCCACCCTTTTCATCCAAAATTGTTCATTTTACAATTGCTTTTAAAAAATATATGTTGTTATATACATGTATATATGTACATAAGTATATTAAAAACAATTTTAATAAACAAATATGCCGCTCATTGTGAATAAATATCGGGTGTAAGTAAATAAACATTTCTTGCCGCTTATATTATATGACTGCGGAAAGCAGAGTAAGCTTACAACAAAGAGTCAAAATCAATCAATAATACAAATATTCGTTTAAACAAAAATCAATCAGGTGGTATTAAAACTAATTTCCAACTTACCCTCTAAAATTATTTTCCGATCAACAAAAGCTGAATAACAGATCTGGCAAAAATAAATATCGATAGTTCGGGCACATCGGTAGGTACCGATAGTTTCTAGTATTAGGGCGAGCTTACATGAAGCTACATTTGACGCGGCTTCAGACTCTCTTTCACTATTTAACGTTCTTTCACACTACTGTTTACACGACCACTTCCAAATCAATTTCTTCATTTTGGCCACGTTTTAAATATTTGTTAGGTATTATACCTTTTCATACAACTCTTAAAAATTTTATTTAAAATTTCTGTTGCTTGTATTTACTATTTCTGATGGTGAAAATGATTCTCGGTGAACGCCATGAAATTGTTGTTGCAAGAACGATATACTGGGTGTATCACAACCAGCATATCACGCTTAGCTAAATTCTCAATATAATTACAATTATCATGGTGTCTCCACTAGCCATAATTCAAAGTAATGGTCAAGTCTTGCAATCGAAATTTCTAGTGGAGACACCTTATATCAATGTCATAGTAAGAAAATTATACTAAATTATACAAGACAAAACTTTAGTTATCAACCCTGACATAAATTTGCAGTTTATCTATTTAAAAATGCCGCAACTAAAATCAAATAAAAGCTAAAAAATAAATATTTGCCGGGAGTATGAGTTTTTGTGGAATTATGAAAGTGAAAATTATAAAAGAACAAATTGAACTGCCATTTTGTAAAATGCCTTAACAACGTTTGCCTACTTTGTATTCTGGCAGACATTAACTGCACTGACATGAACATGCACATTGTCAAGAATTGTAGCTAGTTGAGACGGTATGTAAGGGCAATGTTATGCAGACGGTGAAATGAGCGTCGTAAAGTCACTTTTTACCCTCTCTTTTTGTTTTTTCAACTCTGTGCCCAAAGTATATTAGGCAGACGATCATTTGATCGCCGGTCACTAGTATGTTTTTGCGTACTTTTAGTACTTTTTTACTACATTTTATTTGCACTTCGTAGTTATTAAAACAGTAATATTTAGACTATATAAACGTATATTTATATATATGTATATATTTAATTGAATTTAATAATTTCGAGAAAAACAAGCAAATATAAATGTAGTTTTATTTTTTTTTTTCTTAAATTTCCACATAAGGTGTACTATTTTGCTCGTAAAAGTAAATTATTGTATATAATTTCACAACGCAACCCTGTTTTGATTGCGTGATTTCATATCGAAATTTTACCCTCAATTTTCTCTTTCTCAATTTTTCGTTTTATTTATATTGAAGCAACAACTCGGGCCCGTGATGTGACCGTGACCGTCTGGTAACGACGTGTAACAATGTTTTTTTTAACGACCTAAAAAACTGAAAGGGTTTGTTCAAATCATAATTTTAAGTAATACTTAATAAATTTTTATTCACATAAGTTAAAGAAGTTTGTCAGTATGAATTAACGGCATGTACTTTGTATTACATTCAAACTAAAATTTTGTTCAATAGCATTTCAAATTCATGTTAAGAAAACTAATGACCCTATTTCGGTTGGCAACTCAACCAGGTTGCGTTTTCTAAAACTACGAATGCAATGGAGACTGAAGTCGACGGCAGCGGCAAGTGTTGACAGATGGCACAATGTCGTCGCTGTGTTGTGTTCGTACTTAACGCAACTGTGAGGCAACCAAACTGCTTTTAGGAATTATGTAACATCAGTTATTTTATTTGTCATTTCATTGTTTTACCATATTAAAATATTATCGTTATTATTTAAAATATGAATGCCGTTGCCGACATTTTAAACTTTTCTGAGTTGTCAAAATGTTTTTCTTATTTAGTCTTACATTGGCACTAAAAGCAGTGGAAAACGAAATTTAATCACTAAATTCCCGGTCTGATGTTTGACCAACGACGTGTCTCTCAAAATTTCAATTTCATTGTTGTTAGACCATAACGGCCTTACCACTTTATTAAAAGATTTTTCCGAGAGTATTTCAAGGCCAAATCCTAGTAGGTCTCGAAGTGTACGCTTTGTTTTATTTGTTATAATTTTGTTATTTGATATCAAGTGAGTTATAGTCAACTTTTATAATCAACATGTTTCTAAAATTTATTAACTTTAGTAATGGGTTAAAAAGATGATTTCTCCCGAGGACAAAAAGAGCCGCAAGGAAAGGAAATAATTGATTAATACATTCGACTGAAACGTTTTACGGAATATATAGTATTACAATAAATTACTAAACAAGCAATCAATCTCATATGTAAAATTAACAAATTATCTTATGGTTTATTATACTTGTAATAAATTTGTTAGAAATTGGCAAATTTTAAATGTACCTATGTAAACCTCACCCTTCCGAACAGTGTCAGTGATTTACACCTAGTCTGTACTTATAGTAAAATAATAACTATTTTGCTATGGTTTGTGCTGAAATGATTTTTTGAGAGAATATTAATCTAGGGGGGATATCTTGGATACAAAGGTAATACTAGTAGAGTGCTTCCCTACTATATAATAGATTTGCCGATGGAACATAACATAAGTTATGACAAAAAGAAATGAAGTATTCCAAGAGCCCCTAGGAAAACATTTTTATTTACCCGGAAATACTCATTCAACTTTTTTTGGTGACACACTCTAGTTACCACGAACGTAATTTTTTGGAATTTTTTTTTTATCACAAGTTTAACTTTAGATCTACGACTATCTTTTACACATATTAGATGCCAGTTCTAGAGAAAATCAGTTCAAAACTTTAAATCATACAAAAACCCTTCTCCTACATAATTTTGTTTTGTTGCTAACGTTAATATAAAGGGTGTTTTTTCTAGAAGTGTGGTTTTCAATCTGGCAATACTTTTTTCGGAGTTGGTCTTTTTGAAAGCTGTCACTTGATTTATGCTCAGTTTGGTTTGCCATTTCATAATGAATGGACTTGCACCTGAACAAAGTTTGCAAGTTATTGAAATTAACTATCAAAATTCGTGCTGTGAAAAATGTGTGTTATCGCAAAATTGTCTTCAGCGACGATGTTCATTTTTGGCTCAATGGATACGTGAATAAGCAGAATTGACGTATTTGGAGTGAAGACCAGCCAGAGGCAATTCAGCAGCTACCAATGCATCCCGAAAAATTCACTTTTTGGTGCGGTGTGGTTTATGGGCAGGCGGCGTCATTGGACCGTACTTCTTCAAAGACGATAAAGGCCGCAACGTTACGGTCAATGGAGAAAGGTACCTTTCGATTATTACACTTTTTTTAGCCGAAAATGCTAGAATTGGACTCAGCCGACATGTGATTCCAACAGGACGATGCCACATGCCACACTGCACGGGAAACCATGCATAAATTGAGAGGCGAATTTGGTGAGCAGTTAATCTCACGTTTTGGTGTAGTCAATTGGCCGCCAAGATCGTGTGATTTAACCCCGTTAGACTATTTTTTGTGGAGCTATGTCTTGTCTATGATTACAATCCAAACACGATTGCTTTGAAAAGCCAACATTGAACTCGTCATTTGTGAGATTCCGGCCGAAATGTGTGAAAAATGTGCCAAAATTGGACCTTCAGAATGGATCAATTGAAGCGTAGCCGCGGGCAACATTTAAGTAAAATTATCTTTAAAAAGCAAATGGCAGGAGTTGATTTATCGATCCAAATAAAAATTTCATTCACTTTTGTAAAATTTATGTTTTTTTTCATTTTCAAAAACTAAACTCTTATAAAAATCACCCTTTACATAAACCGGGTATTAATGATAAGTACAATTACAATCAATTTTTTATTTTCGATATATCAATAATATGGCATTTATGTTGGCCGAATATAATTTTTTTAACCAAATATAAACAATACAATCACAGATTATGAAAAAACTAATTTTAATGCTGATTTTGCTGCTTAAACTCTTTTCGGCTTGCTAACAATCGTGTAGCTTTGTCCGTTGTAGCTGCGGTGATCCAACAATGGTTCACCGGTTTTAGTTGTTATTGATCTTGTTGCAGTTGAGAATTTCTGTTCGGTTGTGGAAATATTGTTGCTGTCATTATTACAAGCAATATTTGAAGTTAATTTTGCTGAGTTCGTAGTTGATTTTCGAAGAACTCCATAGCCTAAATGACTGTCATCGGCTTTGCGACACGGTTGAATGTCCGGACTAGCAATTAGTTCATAGTCATTCGGTGGCGGGCTGTTACGCGTCCGATTAGCTGATGTCACGGTGACGATAGTTTTATAACCGCTCGACGTTTTGTTGTTAGGGGAAAGAAAGTCGAGGCGATCATATGTGTATGTATCATCCGTTGCCGCAGTGCTAATACAATGCCCACTTTCTCCAATATCAATATCAATTATTTTTGGGGTTTGGTTCACTGGATGGAAGGATTCATTTAAAGCGCTTTTCTCTCGTTGTGATAACGATCGCTGCCATACAAATTCAATAAGATCATCGTCGTTTGTTGTCGAAACTATACGTTCAGTATGTTTGACGTCACCGACTCCTAGAGTCTTCCACGCATCAGTAATTGATTCTATACTCTCATAATCACGTTCCGAGTTCGTTGTTTTAGCATTTTCGTTCCGCAAAGGCAAATCAGGAGGAGTATTAGTTTTTCGGCGAGATTCAGGTGACGTGGGTTTCAAAATCACAGTCGATCCAACAGTCTTGTTGGGGTCGGCAGACGTAGTTATAGAGACTGGTTCATAATTTTGATACTTTTTAAATTTATCACTATTTATATGGTTAGTTGGCTTAAGTTCGAACGCTGAAGGTGAATTCGAAAGAGATGGTGGTGGTGTGGTTGGAGCAAGCCTATCTAGGGGTGTTGGCAGTTTCCGAGGCGGCTTGTTTGGAATGTGTTTCACTGGAGTTGGTGGTGCATTAATCGAGTTCACTGAAAAACTATTCAATGAATCGGTGGAAGATATAAATCCCCTCAATGAAATACAGCTTTGTGTTGAGTTCACTTCAAAGTCAGCAGTGTGTTGATTGGATGGAGAAGGTGGCAGTGGACTACGCGAACCTGGTTCCATAGATGCTACTGCACACAACTGGTTTTCACCACACTCAATGCTGTTTAGACTATCACCACTGATTAATTTTTTCATCGACTTCATTTTTGATGACATGCAGCGGAAAACTTCTTGAGGATTTGTATGGTCCAATGTGAATACTCCTTCACCCGTTGAGCATTTTCGACCAGCTTCAAAAGTAAATTTTCCATCGCGATATCCGTATTTTCTAATAAATCTGTATGGCCATTTTGCAATTACAATACTAATATCCTCTGCCGATTTTAGTTGCAGCTCTGTAGCAGTAAGGTGCATCATGTAAGCTTTTGGTTCGATGTTGCAACGAATGGAAGTGTCGGACGGAATGAGAGTTATAATGAACAATCCATCCCCAAATGAACTGCAATACAAATCGTTATCTTCTTCGAGGGCGGCGTGTAAACCATGTGCACCGCTTTTATCACGAAAGGCTACCGTTTGCAAAGCAGTTACCCACTCCTTTAATTCATCATCTGTTAAAGTGCTTAAAGTCAATGTTCCTGTTTTCTTTACAATTTGTATTACATTGGCAGGTGAAGGTTCTTGTGTAATTTTTACACAATTTTCAAGTGTAATTATTTTAGGATTCTTGTCTTCTTTAGTTTCACAAATTTCGAGACGTTCTATACCATGGCGACTTGATTTAAAGAGTAAGCAATATCTATGGCAAGGTTTCTGTAAAATATATAAATGAAAGAATCAAGATTTAAAACTAGGAAATTAAAATGATATTAATAGAAGTGATATTATTTTAAAAATAAGAAGGAACCTGCCTAAGATGTAGGATGTGAAAATTTATTTATGTTGCTTTAATTGATAACAATAAAATTAAACTTAAATTAAAAATTATATTAAAATTTCAAAAATTTTTGAAGAAGTTTTTCTAGTTGTATCTAAAATTATTTAGTTCATTGGTAAATATTATCAATCATCATTATTTTGGAATATTCTAACCCATCGATAAAAGATGAATGAGAAAATTAAAATATTTAACAGTTGTTAATTTCTTTATGCTTCATGCAAAAATATGTAGAAGTGGATTGATTTTGACAACTATCTATTATAGTCCAATTGCCCATTGAGGCCCCGGGCTGAGCTATTCATATCCCTTTACTTTGTGCGTGTTATATTTGTACACAATTGAACCTTAAATCGTTAGGAAATACTTTTGGAGATTTGACACGTCCAGCCACATTATGGAGCGGTGTAGAAAAATTAGTCTTTTCTTGTTTTGTTTTTTGAATTTGCTGAATATCGAAACTATGCGTTCTGCGCAGTAGTATAGCACGTGCAGTTAAATTTTTAATGATTTTAAACATCTTAAACACATCTCATGTGGAGATTTTTTTTTAAAACGACATTGTAGTTTAAAATTGTTGTGATAGATCTTAAATTACAATTATACAAATTGTTATGCATTTTTTAGTCTGGAAGTGAAAGAGTTCAACAACAAAATGTTACTTGCACTCGCAAATACCGCCATTAATTAAGATAGGGAAATTGCAGATGTTAAATGCCCACCGAGCAATTACGCCTCTTCCCTTTTAAGCTCAGTCGAATTCCTTTCTATTTGCTTGTCTTGTCTTGTCATTTATGTAAGGTTTTTTAATTTTAGTTGTAACGATTAAGGGATGGATGTTCTTAGTATCCAATTCAGAAATATTAGAATTATATTAAAGAAACGAACATATGTAATTTGGCAAAAATAAACTATACATGATTCATGGGCTAGTGCTAAAAAAAAAAAAAAAAGTTACTGAAATTGACATATTAAACAGTTACAGATCTTTATGTTGAATCAATGTATGTACATATATCAGAAAATAACATTAATTTATCTTATTTCAAAACATTCGATTATAATTTCATATGTATGTACATACATATGTGGTAGTGTGGTACACGCACTCCATATCACAAGGTATTTATTTTGTTTAATAACAAAATTTTATTTTTATTAAATAATTGACTTAAATATAATTGTTGTTAAACAAACTAAAAATCCTTTAAACAAAAAAACAAACCTTTTTAGAGATTCGATTCAACGAAAAACCCGACTGAGTTGGAACATTTAGATATCCAGCTAAAACAGGTATCTCCACATCCATTTTGCTTCACATTAAATATCTCTTCTGTAGTTTTTACCTATTATCTATTTTCAATTAAATAAAATTCCAAACATTCAGTTTGAAATTTAATGTAATTTACGCAATTTTATTATAGATATAAATAAAAAATGTTTGCATTATTTTAGCAAACTAAAACTTTACAACCAATAGAACTGTTTTTGCAGGTTAAAATGCATTGTGGATGGTATTTGCTTGATAAATTTCGATTACCGATTTAATATTTCAACAGGCATGAGCAACGGGTTCGAGAAACTCGCACACAAAATATTGGGTTCATGCCAAACATGTTTGCATAAAAGTCTTGATTTACACTCGCCGAGATTATTACGGCGATATTTTCAATTCCTACTTGTGATTTATATTTCACCGATTTTTCTCATATTTCGCATTCAAATTTCTTGTACGGCAACAGTAAACAAGAATGCTGTAACACACTGCATGTGCATGCAGAGTTTCGATGCTTACATTACGAGTTAGTCAGTGAGAAGCTTGCGGGGTAAACAAACATGCATGACCGCCGTTTTTTTTTTTTTTTTTGGATGATCCTTGACATTTCTGGTTTTTCTGTTTCATATTTTATCTGCTTTGCTTTATTCTCCAACTCCTTCCAGATCTCGTAAACAATATTTACCATATTTATCAAATCAAAACACCACACCTTGTACCAGAATTAAATTTTTATTGTTGTGATTTTATAAATTTTTAGGAATATAAATAAAATGTTACATGTTGTTACGTAGCTACTACGTAGAAAGCAGTAGTCTTGATACCCGTACCAGAAAATGTGGGTATTACCTGATCTCACGGGTACCCTGTTATTTCAATCTACGGGTACCCGATAAATTTCGGGTAATACCTGAAATCGGGTATCAGACAATTGCGGGTAATAAGGAAGTGAATTTCAGGCATAATGTTGCTCATATTAACTTTGTGATTAAAATTAGAATTTTGGTGGGAAATAATGCTGCAATCAAATATAAAATAGATAATTAATGGAAACTGCTGATTGTTCTTTTGTTTTTGTAATAGTACTCCTGTGTCACGGCAAAAATCAATCACAAGACATTTACTTATTTTATTCTCTCGACCCAATGTCTTAATACTCTGTTTTAGAGCTTCCACACGATAAGACATGCAGTTTGTGGTTACTCTTTTGACATGTCTTAAGACCTTTTCGTCTCATCTAGAAGCAGCTTACTGATTTTTCTTATTAACGGTATACATACAATCGGGTGCAGAAAATTTTACATTTACAATGTCTAAAGCGAGAGCGTTATTAATAAAACTGTCAGTTTGCCTTTATCGATGTCACCCCACGAGACCAACATTAACACCGTTTCGGAGGAGAATAAGCAATATAAGCAATATCATTAACACATCGTCTAGTTTCCATAGTTCAGATCAATCAGATATTGCGACGGAATTGAAGAAAAAGCAGAGGCGTCGTAGGTTATATTAACCAGTCGCAATTGTTGCTAATCAACTGTTGGAGAGCTTCGTCGAGACAACCTGAAGAAGTTCAAAATTCCAGCATATGAAAAAGTTAAGATCTTTTGCTAACCGGGATACCCTTAATGTCGAGCACAAAGCAAAATGCTGCCTCTAGTTCATTTCAGGCCTATAAGGGTCTTGATAACAATACCGACAGTACAAAGCGTCAAAACCCAGAATCAACGAAAACTTTAAAAAATAAAAGTAAAGTTTTGAAGAGTACTGCTCTTCGGTCCGCTGATGCAAAGAATTTAGACGATATTTGCGATTTTGAGTTAGATAATTACTTCACAGAAATCGCAAAGAACGTTACCGAGAAAATCATGGCGGCGGAAAATGAAGATTCCGATCCATTTGAAGCCCATAATGGTGTTGATAAGAATGCCAACAGTACAAGGCGTTAAAAACCAGACTCAACGAAAACTTTAAAAAATAGAAGTAAAGTTTTAGAGAGTACTGCTAAAGAAGGAAAGGACAAATCGGTAGAGAAAGATGGCAAGGACACTTATGTTATGCTTGATATGAAGGAAGGGGTAAACGTGAAAAAGAGTAAGCGACGACAATATCGTCCTAGAGGCAAAGACTTTGACAATGAAAATATAACTAAACTAAAGTCGTTGTTTAAATCATTTTCGATTGGCATAGAAAAGCAATTATCGGAAGTGGAAGTTAAAAATTCGAATGCATTCTGTGTTGCCAAAACGAAATCTTGTAGTTCAGTAACGACGGCCAAATCGTCAGTCTTACTCCGGCCAAGCATTTTGTCCGCAACTTTAGAGAATCAAACGGCTGAGAGCAAAACGGCTATTTCTAGTCAATATCCGTGTCTTAATAAAAACATACATAAAAGCGGCAAGGACGATGACGATGTGGATGAAGCGGCTCCAACCAGAAGGCAACTCCGCTCAGAAATAGTAAAGAACGTTAACGAGAAAGTCATGGCGGTGGAAAATGAAGATTCTGAATTTGGCAATGATGCTTTTAAAATGGTAAATGAACTGCAATATGTCTCGTGCAGCAAGTACTATATGCCGCCCACATCGACGAGTGTACGCAGTGCGCTTAATTTCAACGATGATCAATCAAATTTTGAATCTATTTGCGATGAAAACACAAATAGCCTGGTAATGGATACGGATGATGAGTTAAGACTTTACACGAGCTACTCACAGGTTGTGGGACGAGGCTGTGGCAGACGAACTCGTCAGCATAGAAGTATTCAGCTGAAACGTCGACCGAAAAAGAGATCGTGCCTTGATTCGTTTGTTGAAAAGTTTGAATGCAAAAATACGTTCCTCACGGCTAACTCGTTGGCCAAACACAATAGGACATTGTTGCACATATCCAAAGTATCTGCTCAAGAATATCTGATGCTGAAGCCAATTCAGAGTACAATAGAAGAATACAAAAGCTTCCCTATTCCTAATTCCCAACAACATAATCCAATTAAACCCGCTAAAAATGCAAGCGAGGCATTGGTTCTGGCCACATCCAACGCAATAAAAGCACCACGTGTCGTACTCGCAGACATAAATCTTGCTAGTGGATGCCAGTCAAATCCAGTTGATGTTAATAAAGAAGAAAATAGTTTCAATGCCACTTCACGTTTGACCCTTAATCCAGATGAGCGTTTATTCTTTCAGTGTTGCAACAAACTCGAAGGTGCTGAGGCACCGCGAATTAACGTATTCACGTATCCCTATCAAGAGAAGTTACCTACACCTTGTATGAATGTTACAAGCCTAAAATATTCCAAAAATAGCATTAGTTTACCGAAAAAGCTGCCGGCACCGGAGCCTCCTGGCTTCAACAATCTTCTTCCCGCACAAATCGTTCAAAATAGCGTGTTCCGAAATCCACAATCGATTCGCTCAAGATTTAACAAAATGTTTGCTATGAAATCTACAGATGATAGGTAAGTACCCACCACCCAAGGATGAGTAATTTCTTAACCTTTACATTGATATGTGGATCCGGGTTTGAACTTAATTTGTCCTAAAGATATTAGATCTGCAAACATAGTCCAGATATTTATGAACTTTTCTATGGCGACTGTTGAGATTTTTGAGGAGATTTCATTGATTTTAACATGAGTAAGGTGTAAACAACCGAAATTGACAGCAAATTGAATTTTGTTTTACAAATTTATCAGCCCGATTTTAAAAAAAACTTGCGAGGAAAAAGTGTACTTTTCCCCAAACTTCTATTCTAAAAAAAACCAGCTCGGGAATTTTTTGTCGTTTTCTTCTCTTTCTATTTTAAAGTTGTTCGAAAAATATTTCTCCTAGAAAAAAGTAGGTATTCTAAATTTTTCAAACTGTGAAAAATGAACGGATTTTTCTGTCATTTTATTCACTATGTATATATTAGAGAAAATACTGCAAACATGTAAGTATTTTTATTTTTTAAGCGAAAAATTTAAATTCATTGGTGGGTTTTTAAATTCAAACTATATATTCCTTTCTGTTCTATAACAAATGTTTATTCTCAGAAGAAGCGACAATCCTCACATGAATCCCGTCTACGCATCCTATAATATAAAACGATAAAGTTTTTTTTCTTCTCTTTTCTGTCGTCTTGCACATATTAATCCCAAGATAACATACCTTAAGTTGAAAAGTGTCCCAAACCTCCGATAAAACTTAGCTGAAAGTACTTTACGCCTGCGCAGCATCGTGATCTTCCCCAACACCAGTTTGGTAACCACCTTCTGAAAAGAAAAGCGCAGACATGCACAAGTTTTGCGATTGGATGAATAGGAAATTGTTTCTTAGATTGTGGCAAAGACTCCGTAAGCACCTGCAACAAGTATTGGAGAAGCTTTATTGACTCGGTATTTTTCAAATCGACGTTACTAAAATCATACTATATTTACACCTACATACAGCCATTCAATCAAGTTTACAGTGATTGTGGCAATTCCACCGGATTGGAGGACCACGGATGTGTTCCCTCAAATGTATTATCTTTCTCGGTTAGAACCCTCTGCGCAATACTATGTATTATTTTAATTTTGATAAAACTATTACTATATATTACATGTTAGTTTAACTCAATTTTTTTTGGTGTGTGGCGAATTTTGTTTTATTTCACAAAACAGTTATTTATAAAAATGTAATTGAAAATGACAGCAAAAAAGTTAACTTGCTCAATTCCGCTCCGAATTGCAGATTCTATTCCCTATAGATTTAGAATAGCAGAGTTTTATTCCCGGGAAAATAAAATCCTCAGGATCAGAAATGCCCGGGAATATTTACAATCGGGCTGAATGTCAACTGTTTTGGTTTCATATCAAATCATGTTACAGAATCAGGCAATTTCGCGTCAGTTTGAACAAAGTACCATATTACTCTCATATTCTCTGAGAATCAACGATTTATTTTTTGGATTGTGTTTCTCGCTTTATTAATCGTAGTGAAACTTAAATTTATGTTTATGAGACACAAAAAATTGATAATGTAAAATTATTTCTAGGAATACGCCTTCTCCGACTTGCACGCCTGTTTCGCAATTTTCTGCTGTCACTAAGACAACTACCAGTTTCAAAACTAAAGCTGCAATGAAGTACTACGAAAATGTTAATCTGGAAGCGACTACTCAGCACGAACTTGAAAAAAAATCGGTCACAGACTGTAATCAAACAGAATCGGCGGAGATCGCGTCGTGCAGTTATTCCCATCGAGACAACTTCGATGGAGGCGTTATGGACAAACACACTGCTGCTGTGCCAGAGCTTCAAACTACCCGAAAAAATAAGGAAGCTCGTAAAAAATCCAATGCAAGACGAAAGAGTCGTAAGGATATATCAAAATTGCCGTCTGAATTGGATGTGAGCCTTGAAGAGAGTGAAAAACTCATAGCCGAAGGTCAACGAAAGTCAAAACGACTTTGCGGCGCCAATCAGCCAAAGAATTTGGCCGAAATGTGGAGCTCTGATGAAAATGAAGATTTTTTATCTCCAAAGGATATTATGGTGCTAATAGAAGAGAACGAGAAGAAGGAGAGTAAACGGAATCGTAGGAATTGTGTTAATCAGTCGGACGCCAGCGCCGAACATGAGATTGAGGATAACAGGCGAAATTTGAGATCTTCACATATTAGTGAAAGAAAAAATAAAATAACAGCTCATACATCTAAAGAAGATGAACATGATGAAAGGGAGAAGGAAAAAGTCTCAAAGACAACTAAGAAGCGAGAAAAAAGCGTAACACCGGCAAATTTCGTTGAGGGCAAAGTGAAATATACTCGCAATTCTTCGACAGCTAGAAGTAGTATTAGCACTAGAAAAAGTAATCGTTTAAAAAATAAGAAAAATATTCCCACAAGTACTGACATCGCTCCTGAAGCCGCTGCTGCTACTGCTAAAACTAAGTCCCAACGATCCAAGAAACCCCAAAACCGAAGAAGAAATTAAGATTTAAAAAAAAATGCATAACTTACAAAAGGAGGCACGATGTTTGTCCGATATATAGCGCAATAATCATAGAAAACAATCTATTAACTCTTTTATTGAAATTGTTACTTAATAATATTTACTAATAAAGAAACCAAATTAACATTTTTTATCATTTGCTATTACAAATAATACAAATAAAATATCCCTTTTTCATTTCTATTAAGTGAAAAAAGTAGTACAAATCATGTTACTAAATTTCACTTCTGTACCTAATACTTGTCAAAAATTTTAAAATCCTACCAAATTGAAAAATTGTTTCAATCTGTTAATACTTCTACCATGGTTGCGCCCATAGATTAATAACAAAGTTGAGCGGATACTGGCATCACCGCTGTTTACAAGCGATTGCATTTGTACTCCGAGTAATTTAAAAAAATTATATTTTTCTGTTTCTATCGCTATAAAACTTTTACATCTGCTGTATTTAGCACAGACCAAAGTTCAAAATATTTTACATGAAATACCCTCACGTAAATTTCTACAGCACGACATAAATGGGTTAATATTGTGTAGAAAATTTAACTTCAAAACATGTTTCCATTTAAAAAATATGAGTGGAAAGTGGGATATGCCAAAATGCTGTTGACATTCTTATGCTACGGATTCACGGGTAATAAAGAAAGGCTGTCATCGCTAGCCGTTCAACTTTATGACTAAGCTATGGTTGCACGTTACTGGCACAACTTTGATACCTTTTCTTGACATCTTTCTATGGAGGCGCAAGCTTTTTCTTAAAGCAATGGCTAAAGTTTTAAGATAGGGTCTATAGGCATTAGAATAAAGGATCATATTTATTACGTCATCTATATTTTAAATTTTATACATTTAGGGAATAGCTCCCAACCGTTTGTAATCAATTTTTTCTAATTGAACCAATGGTTTTAGCTGTTCAGCAAAAACTCGCATTTCTTCTCCGATAGCATCTTGTCCATTCGGCGCCAATACAGATAGCTCAACAAGGTAACTTTGTGATATCGCTTCATTTCCCATTTCTTGCTGCTTTCCGGGAACAATTTTTATTATTTTAGAGACAGTTATTTTCATTCGACCCTTTCGAAACATATAACCTATAAAAATATTTTATAAATTAATTTTTTTTTTTTTATTATTTCTAGTCTTACCTCGACTGACATATTCAAAATCTAGACGACAACCTAACTCATTCAGGAATTCAACTACACCAGAAGTACATCCAACATCAATGCTTGAACGAACGAGTGTAGGACGTGATCTATCAAGTTCTGGTTGGCCAATATATCGTAATTGATATGGTACATCCCGATCTAAGGCTCGGCGAACACGCAGCATTAAGGGAGCTTGCTGGTTTGGTTGCCTCAGACTTAGACAAAGTTCTAAATCATGAAAAAGTTCTGGAGCTGTATCAACATTATCACAAAGTCCTTTCAGCCTAGAGGATTCAAATGAGAACATATTTATACTGTATTATTATATTTATGGTATTTTTTTATTTAGTGTCGGAATAATACTTATACATTCTTACAGTTATACATATTTTACATAATCATTTCTATCTAATAGTAATTGATGAATTAGAATTGAAGCATGATGGATATAATAAAAATTACATTAGCATATTCAAATTATTTCTGTTCTGATATTTAATCGGAACGAAATGTAGCATATAAAAAGTAGATAATATGTAAAGTGGCATACCTGTGCAATAGATGATCAACTGCTGAATCCAAAATAGAACCTTGTAATAAATATTCTTGGTTTGGTATTATTCGGCTCTGGAGTGCTTGGGATAAAGATTCTTTTGAGGATGTTACATGAGCCATTTCTCTGTTATCTCTTGTATCTTAAGTCGATTAAAACTAAAAAATAAGTCATTATAATTTTTAATATGACATTTACAATAAGAATATACATAACCAAATGTACAATTTGCAATTATGTGAGTTTAATGATATCAAGATGTTACGGGACAGGAACGAGGTACGAAAATTCTCCGAAAGAATAATGATTTGAAGAAAGAATAATGGTTTGAAGATATGGAAGAAGACGGAAATCTGGCGACAGATGTTCAGAGTATTATGAAGTTATGGAGGAAACACTTCGCGGCTGCTTAATGGCGATGACGGCAATAATCCCATCACAGGGGAATCTGCTCCGGAAACCCCAATCACTGACGGCGTTGAAGTACCACTGTCCCACTATGAGGTGGTCTTAACAGCCATTTTTCGGCTGAAAAAAAATAAGGTTGTAGGTGCAGATGGCCTACCTGCTGAGTTTTTTAAGACTGGAATCGAAAAGCTCACAAAAATCATACATGAGCTTCTACGTAGAATATGATCGGATGAAACCATGATTAGAGATTACTTGTACGCGGCAATGTCTGATTTTGGAATCCCTGAAAATTTCATTCGTCTCTGCAAAATAACATTAACCGACACCACCATCGCATGAAAATTAGTACAGACCTCTCTACGCCAATTGTTACCAAAATATGTTTTAGACAAAGTGACTCCCTATCGTGCGACTTCTTTAATCTTATGATGGAGAACATAATAATTCGAGCCACGAATATCGGCATCTCTGGCACTATTTTCTAAAAGAGTGTAATGCTGCTAGCATACGCCGATGATATTAACATCATTGGCATTAACGCGCGAGCAGTCAGTGCAGTATACTCCTACCTGAAAGGGAGTCTCGTCGAGTGGGTCTAGTGGTGAACGAGGACAACACGAAATACCTTGTGCCAACGAACAAGGAGTCTTGGACCAAATGTAACTGTTGACAATTATACTTTTGAAGTCATCAAAGTATGCGTTTACCTAGGATCCAGCATCAACACTAACAATAATTTCAGCCTTGAGTTCAAGCGGAGATTAACTCTTGTCAACAGGTGTTACTACGGACTCAGTAGGAATTTGATAAGCATAGCCCTCTCTCGACCGACGAAAATAACGCTGTATAAATCCATCATCCTTCCCGATGAGACCTGCTCGTTTTCTATTTATAATTAAATTTTTTTTAAATTTTTCATTCATCCAATACCCGAAGATAAAGTTAAAATTTGCCGCATTATGTAATTTTTAAGCTTTAAGGACATTTCTGTCGTGAAAGAATTCCTGGGTTTATAAAGACATAAAACTGTTGACAAGAGCTTATTGCTTTTCGAGTTCGAGATATTACCCTGATTTAGCAAACCACACAAATAAAGGCATAAGCATATTTTTTTTAAAGTATTTAATTGTAAACTGCGAAATCGTGTCACTTTATATTGGATGTGTCCAGACCGCAAGCGGGCACGGCATCTCTCAATTGTTATTGGGGGCAATTGATCAAAATCGCAATAAAAATGTATAAATATCGATGATATTTAAATCAGATTTTTACCGTAGGGTTTAATTTTTTTATTCGAAGTTCTGAATTTGTAGCTCTACACCATAATTATTTGCAATAAACAAACAATTGTTATGCCGCTGTTACAACATTATTCATTTGTTAGATACCAATAGCCTTATTATAAATAAAGTAAACATGCTTACCTTTAAGTTTTTCACATTCATAGATAATTTAATACAAAATTAAACAAATTGATTTCTGCATCAATTCAAATAAAATTCACAGTTTTGTTTATATGAGAAATATTATTAGCAAGTTATTGGTGTCATTATCTTCTTGTGAGGATGGTAAGCAATAATTATCGATATTATCGACAAGCATCGATATCGTTAACTATCGACAGTTGCAAATATAAGGGCTGAACATAGTGCAATGCTACAGGTACATGTTCTGTAGTAGCGAAACCAGCTATTAAAAGATTTACAGAATGGTATAGTTGCGCACGCCAATTTACAGACATAAATTATTAAATATTATATATGTTTTAAAAATGTATTTCTATCTAATATTTTTATAAATTGAATGGCTTGTATTCTAAACACTTTCTTTAAGTTTTATCAATCAAATTTTAATTTGGCTAATATTTCGTTTAAAATAAATATTGTGATTTGCAAATTTCTATATCTTTTTTTTGTATTCAGTGAAATTGTAGCTAGACAAATTTTGAACAATTATATTATTTACAGTAAATACAAATCCCATAGCGTCTGCATTTTATGGCCAATATTCGTATTTTAGGGTCTAAATGGTACTCATGAGGTTTGATTTTTTTCGATAATTATATTCAGCAAAATTGTAGCCAGACAAAAGAGTGGCAATTTCACAGTGTACACTAAAATAGATTTCCTCACCGCTAAAGTAATGAATAACAAATTTATAGTATCATAGGTTTATAATCCAATCCCACATCCTGTGTTAAAAATTGCAGTCACAATTCTCTACAATATTGCGATATATTTGGCAAAACATCATAACGAAATTCTATACTATTTATACAACCTAAAATAGCAAAACCACTTGGTAGTAATATTAAGTTAGCACGTTGGGTTAAATTTTTATGTTTTGCGCCAAATATTAGGCCCGTTTCCATACTACAGCGCGTGTTAACGTGTTCACCCAAAACAGCCCAAAAAGCGTTCCCGTACTAGAAAAACTTGCAAATGAGAAGCGACGATGAGAAAGTAATATTGTCTTGTTCTTCTTGTACGAAATATCCCGTTTTGTTCCTTCGTTAAAAGTAGCAATCTATCAGCTGTTTTGTGTTTGTGAAAATAAATTGTAAATTTAAAATTAAGAAATAACTAAGCATTCCTGAAAAAAATAGTTTTATTCAGAAAAGGGAATGTTCGAAAATTATTTATGTCTTTACTATTTATTTATTCTAGACAAGTTTTTGCTTTCATAATTTGACTTTCTTTTTCATTCACTATTTCCTTTGATATTGCCCTTTGTAAATTTCAATTGTATGACAAGTAGGTGGAGAATTTTTCCCAATGTTCACAAAATCAGAACATTTTCTTCAGATATATATATTATATGTTCATACGTATGACACCCCAAGATCAATATACCATACTCTGTACACCTTTTGGATAAAAAAATTAATACGAGCAAGCTTGTGAGTGGACAGCTTGAACGTATGTTTCAATTGTATATAATACAATAGAATACCATTATGTCTGGCAGCACTGGTGTCTCTTGTAAGTAATGTTGTTCTGCAAATTGTTTCAACTTTCATTGTTTGTGTTTTAAAATTTTAAGTTGTCGCTGAGTCTAATGAAAATAGAATGAATGTTATTCGGAGGGTTATCACTACTCGCTCACTTTTTTCTGCACTCCGATTAAATGTGCAATATAAAGCAGTGACACCCTATCTACATCAAAAATATTTTTGTACAACAACCACAAAGGTGCCTCTTGCTGCTCTTCATACAAAGTTACAGCTACTCTACACGTGCAAAGGTAATAATTAAAATCTAGATGTGCAATTTTTCATTCATATTACCACGGCACTAAGCTCTTTGCGTTTATGTTGCTCCATTAAATGCAAAATAGCAAATCTTGCTTTGGGACCCGATGGAATTCCAGGCCATGAATTGCGAGCTTGTTCGTCAACACTTGAACTACCATTACACAATCTACAATAATTCTTATACCACAGATGTGTTTCCGTCATACATAAATAAAAATCGAAAGAGTCTGTTAAGAATTGTAGCTATCCAAAAACATGATCATATTTAAGTTTTTCTTTGGTTAGCTATCTGGCCTGTTTGTATGAAAATCTTTTCGTATGGCACAAAAGATATTTTGCAGCAAGTTGGTACAAAAATGGAATATTATTTTTGTGTATTTGTCAAAATTCTTGCGGATTTTCCAATGTCCAAATACTGGTGCACTAAATGCTCATTAGAAGTTTTTTGATTAACGTTTGTAAAGCACCTGGGAATCCGCGTTTCAAAATGGGATGATGTATCACATATGTTCACTCTCGTCGATTGTGTCTCTTGCCGATGCTGATGATTGTGCAGCGGACAAAATGTTTTGTATAGTATATTCCTGAAACACTTTATCAAACCCAATGACTTTAAAAAACAAGTTTTTTCATTACGTCCCCAGGTGTTTGATCTTGGTGGCAATGGTCAATGTTTCCCAAAAATACTTTTAACAAAATCAGCTGTTTGGCATAAGTGAAAAATTGCTGCCAGATTGAACTTTATTTTGGGTAATGAAGTGAAATTAGTATTTCCAGGAGTAAAAACGGCTAAAAAAAATGGATGTAAAAAAGTACACGATTCTTTCAGAAAATACCAGATTCTTAAAAGTATTGATACCAATGTACTCAATACTTCCCATCACTAGTTATTTTTGCAAGGTTTTTTTTTAACGTTTTCTAGGTATAAAGATTAAATATTTAAATGAAAGAAAATGCAGCTAATATAACTTTTTCATTAAACTGATCAGTTTTGTTTTCAAATTATTTCATTTTTTACAGTATGTAATACACGCAATATGAAAAGCATTTCCAAAGTGGCCTATAAACAGGGTGTTGTCATAGTTCGATGTGATGGCTGCGCAAACAATCATTTAATAGCTGATAATCTGAATTGGTTTACAGATCTTAATGGTAAAAGGAATATTGAGGATATACTTGCGGAAAAAGGAGAAAGTGTTACCAAAAGTTCGCTAAACGTCAATACAGAGGTTATACCAAAAGAAATAAAAAACTGTTGATAATGCTGTGAATGTAACTTAAAATATAATACGTTCATATAATAGTACATATATCAAAAGGTATTTTGTATTATTTACAACTAGTTGATATCACTCTTTTTATTGAGGGAATTTCGATATTATGGAGCCTCTTATAATCAGCTTTTAACTGATGTTTTAAAAGGGAAATCTTAGGTAGAACTTGAAAAAAAAAATTATTTATTTATAGCATATGTACATTTATAGTTTGAAACATGTAGAATACGATGCCGTTGATTGTCAAAAATTACGCCATGAGAGCCTGTGAGGCTGACATCTCTGTTTCATCGAAATTAAAAGTGCAACATCTGCTCTCAATACTTTCGACCCAATGGCAAATACCAAATTCATAAGATTTACGATATACCTCGACTGTTAATTTCACTTCAATAAATAAATAATATTATATGTTGCTGGTGGTCAATTCTCGTTCTGCGTTATCGTAAAGTGTAAAATATTTTCACCATTTCATATTTGAGATTCTTGTTTTGCTTTAAAATGACAGCAGCTGATCGAAATCAAGTGAAGTGATACAAAAATTTACGCCGCAACAAATGCCATGTTAATCGCCGTTTTAAATAATATTTTAAGCAAATTGGATGAAAGATGGTAAAGAAATTTCAACTAAGTGCTCTTCTGTTATTTTTGTGAATGGGTATCTTGAAGATTTCTCCACAAAAATTTTAATAATCTTATCCCTTTGTCATATTTACTTAAGCCGTCAGCTTTTAGATACATATGTATGGTATATTTAGTATGCAAATAACAGCATATATTTTTTGAAAGTGAGGAAACAGCTTTAAATTTTAATCCTTTATGGATATCGTCATCATTTAGAAAAACAATAATTGGCTTTTTGTTTTTTTACAGAAGAAGGAAAACATGTGGTGCTGGAGTGTACAGCACCACATTAGTTATCTTTGCGTTGGCGCTACACATTGGCATGATTTTCCGTATATAAACTTTATTGCGACTTACGCTCTAGATAGAGATATTTCTAGCCACGTCTAAAGTATAAAATGATTTTTTTTGACTTATGATAATTTTGCGGACACTTTAAAAACCAATTACGGTAAACATATTTTGAGGTAAAAGAAGATATTGAAAATCCAATCATATAAATAATAAATAAAAAGTTCATATGTTCACCCTGTGTGTTCAACTGGATTGTTGATGGTCAAATGAAAAGTACTATCACTATTACGCCGAACCAAACAGTTAAATTGAATTAAATGTCTATTATTTTAAACTACGGCTATTGTGGTTGGCAACTTTATTCGCAGTTTGGTTGCCATTGGCAATTTTGTATTAACGATGGCAACCCAATCTAGTTGATTTACTAGTTGCCTTGCACTAGTGTCATAAACGGGAAAATGCTTTTTAGCATTTGTCATGCTAGTTGCCTATGAATTGGCTGTGGAAAAATATAAGCGAAAAATTAGGTAACACAACAAATCGTAATGAAACAAATATTATTTAATATATTATTTTTTAATGTTTAAATAATTTTTAGGAACATATAAACTGAAATCAAGCCACAAATTCAGTGACTTTTCCAGCTTCAAATCGTCGATGTAAATTCAATAGGTTTCGTCAAATATAAAATAAATCGTAGCTAATTTCCACTTTTCTTTACCAAAAATTAATTTTTTTTAACAATCAAGCAGATTTTTGGAAAAAATTTGAAGTTGGAACATGGTATTCTTGCTTGTTTTTTTTGTTCTTTTTTTTTGCTAAAAATATAGCACATATTTCATTGGGTGCCATGTCATTCAAATATGGATGACACTCATGTTTCTGTGGGGACCCAGTCATTCGCATGTGTCATGACTGCTAGGCCATGGTATTCAAAACTGAATGACGCTGGGAAACAACTGAATAGCTTGCCCTTGGTGATCATTACAGAGCACTTCGTTCAAGAAAATTTGATTAAATGTGACTTTTATTGAAGAATAAACTGAAAATTTACTAATTTTAAAGAAATTTTATTTCAGGACAAAAAACTTAAACTGCCTCCGCTAGAATGTGCTCTACTATTTTTTTGGGTGTTACCCTTCGTACCTTACTCATCTTTTCCTAATATTCGATCTTACAAATCAGAAAATAGACATACTAGTCATCACATTCACGAAGTACCAACACTTTTTCTGTACGCACTACTTTGTTATTGTGCAAAAAATAGCAGTTCAAGCGAAATAGTGTCAGTGTTTGAATGATTTCAAGTGAATCAGACAAGATTTAAATATTTTTAGTTTCAAACAAGTCTTATTCATATAAATACGTTGATTAAGACATAGAAAATCATAATTTGTTTGAAAAAATGGGTCGTGCTAAACATTGAAAATAAATTTGTTCATATTTTAACATATTGCCTACCACCTCATTCAAATATGAATGCCACCTATGTTTTCGTGGGTGCCCACATGTTATTTTCCGGTTCTCACTTCAAGTATTTATAAAAATCTCTTTTCATACACTGTCACATGTGGGCATCCACGAAAACATAGGTGGCATTCATATTTGAATGAGGTGGCAGGCAATATGTTAAGATATGAACAAATTTATATTCATTTAATTTTCAATCATTTCATCAAATGCAACCCTTCTTCGTTGTTGTTGATCTCAAACATAAAAATAGATTTAAATCGACGTAAATTCGTTGGTTGCTGCAACTCTTTGCCAACTCATATGGCTGTGAGCGTTTTAATTGTGACAGCGAATATATGCTGCTATATTTAATTATGCGATTAATTTCTGTTCATGCCTTTAATGTGCAAAATCTTTCATATTTTGTTCGAAGCGATTGTGTTTTGCTGTCAGATAGTCAATATTTTAAGCTGGCAACACCATCGATAGACCATGTTCACATTAGCCTCAGTGAGCCTACTCATTTAGATGATATTTGTCGACGGGGGGGTGGAGAGAGGAAAAATTACGTGAGGCGGGATTTTTTATTTTGTTGAAAATTTCTCGACTCAATTTGACATTTAGTGATGTAATATTTATAACAACTCGCAAAACAGAAATTTATTTAAGATAAACAAAGATAGAAACAAATTATCTCAACAAAATGAATTGGAACCGAACGCAAACAAAATCCAATACTTTGTAATACGAATTCCGAAGAATACAAGAGCCGTATCAAAATAACTAAGGTTTTGGCGAGCATTATTTCTTAGGTGAGTGGAAGAAAAGAGAAGATAAATATTCTAATAGTTATTTTGTTTTAGCCCAATCCGATACGGAACGTTCGAATGCGACTATGATGCTTGATGAGGATCATGTTTTACAAAGATGCAGTGGCGCGAAACGATCTAGAATTGGCTTAGAGAGGCAAATTGACAAGTCTATTAAAATTGCAAAAGAACTGGCGGAAAATATTCATTTGAAGAAGGCACTAAAACAAAACGCAGTAAAATTTACAGAAAATAGTAGAAACCGAATTAGAAGGCAAACCGGTCGATCTGTTTTTGAAGAGTTTTTGCATTTTAATTTAATTTTATGCCCAGCTCACTTTCTCTCTTTTTTTATGACACAACAGTGCATGGAGGACCTAGATCGATCTTTTTGCATCCACATGTTTTGTGTTTTTCGATACGTTACAATTAAAGCTTTCTTTTGGAAAATGTATGTATTGAAAAATTAAATATTTAGTACATAAAAAGTAAGTATGAAAGGTAAGATAATTCATTCCCTAGCATAGTTCACACTTTTCATAACAAGAAAGTTATGCAAGACACAACAGGCTTGCATTAAATGAATATTAGATAGTAACACTCTGAATCTGTTGGACAAAATACCAAATGTATGCTTAATCGTTTGCTTAGCATGGATCTTAACCGAAAATTATAATTTTGTTGTAGTTGTATTGTACGGGTAGGGCTTCATTAAATATTTTTTCAAAGGGAAGGCATCGTCACCAATAATTATGTACCGTAAAATTCTGTTATTACCAATAATTTTATCCTTTAGAAAAATAGTGTCTGCTTTGCAAAGAACTTTACTAATGTCGCTTCGATTTAAAACGCTTCCGTCACTGATTCGAACATTGCGTCCAATATCGACAA
Source organism: Palloptera scutellata (assembly GCA_958295655.1). Lineage (NCBI taxonomy): Eukaryota > Metazoa > Arthropoda > Insecta > Diptera > Pallopteridae > Palloptera > Palloptera scutellata. The sequence goes on from OY282449.1 coordinate 104,977,419, forward strand.
AAATTAATTTATTATCCGCATCACACATTGCCAATAAAACAACATATTGAATACTTTATAATTGTAATATAACGCACCTATACAATGGAGAATGTGCCAACGGGTTGGAAACTTTTCCACAATGCTCTGCCTTTTCTGACCAGTCGGAAACTGTAAAAATGGCAATTGTTAGAATTATTAAAAGAAATCTTTACCAACGCTTCCTTGCTGTTAAATATTTATTATTTAGATTATAGTTTAAGATTCCACAAATTTCAGGAAAACGTTCTGAAATATAAGCCAACGATATGCGAGTCTGGAACTCTAAACTTCTATATTATTCTTCAGTAACCAAAAATCTTAAGACACTCGACAAATATTCAGCTATAGTAATGGCTGGTTGCATTTTTGTATCTTGTCGCTGAATGTCAGATTCCACCCACTTTAGCGGCTTAGAAAAACATTCCTCGCTCATTCGCAAATATCGCATCCTCTAACCTTAGCTCGTGATGAAATAGATGAAAGTTACCTTTACGAGCCCTTCTCATTTTCCAGTCTTTCACCTACACACCCCGGCATAAAACTGTATGTCCTTTTTAAATATAAAGCACACGAGGAATTGATACAAAAAACTCGGCCTAGGCAGCATGGTCTGCTGCGCCATAAAAAAAAATATCATGTTCATTGTAATTAATAGCTTACATACCAACACGCATTTTTCAGGAAGATAATTTCTTTAATATTTTCAGTAGGTTTTTCAAAACATTTTAATTTACAGTTTAAGAATGAGATCTAAGTAAGTTAAGGCTTTTGCTAATTAAGGCAGTGATATGTAAAAATGTCGTACATCTCTTCCTCAACCACGCATGTTAATTATTGACAAAATTTAGGTTTTTAGCTTACATTATATGAAAACACTTAAGAAAACACCTAGAAATAAAATCTGTGCTAGATTATGGAAAGCCTGTTCTTCAACCTCGTATCTCCCTTACCAAATTTAAGTTTGCTCCCAAACCTCGTAGACATATATATGTATTTAGTTGGAGAAAAGAGGTAGCGATATGGGCAAATCCGTGAAAAGATCAACCAATAGTAAAAACTACATACCTACTACTGTGGGCAAAAATTAGTAAGACTTTGTTCATAATTTCAAATTTTTTTATTCATTCCTCCAAATCTATTTCGTCCCCTTCAAAATAATCCCCCACGGCCCCAATACACTTGTGCCAACGTTTTTTCCAATTCCCGAAACAGTTGTTAAAGTCAATTTCCGCAATAGCCTTCAATGCGCTTAGCGATTCATGTTTTATGTCTTCAATTGACTCAAAACGGTGTCCACGAAGCGGTTTTTGGTCTCGTAAAACCAATGCAGTGATTTTGGAACCAATCGTGCATTCACTCTTCTTAGGCCTAAATGATGTTTTAAAATGGTTTCCACTGATCCTTCCGATATTCCAACGATGCCAGTAAGGTCTCTGACTGTTAATCGTCGATTCTCGAGCACCAATTCCTTGATTTTATTGACGTGTTGATCATCAGTTGATGTTGATGGCCGTCCTGGACGTGGTTCGTCGTCAACGCGTTCTCGACCATCTTTGAACAATTTGTACCAATCAAAAACACTTGCTCGCGACATACAATTATCACCGAAGGCCTTTTGCAACATTCTGAACGTTTCGGCACCAGAAATTTGATTCCGCACACAAAATTGAATGGAACTTCTTTGTTGAATAATTTCACTCATTGTGAAAATCGCCGAATGCACTTTTTGTACTTCAGAAAGCCAAGCGTATACTAAACACTAATGATTATTTTGATGTGACATTTGGCACAGATGTCACCGACAGTCATACCAACCTTAAAAAAATAATATTTTGATGAATGGGTTTCAGCGCGAAATTTAAATTAAAAACTCTTACTACTTTTTGCCCACAGTAGTATATATTTTTTTACTATTTACTTGTGCTATTGATCTCTTAAACCCTTGTCTGAACATTTTTTAAAACAGTAAGTTTGGCAAGTTTCCACATTTTGTAAAGCAAAAAACAAGTATTATTATAAATACTGCATTAGTGAAAATAATTGGAAAGTCATTAGATTTATAATAAGTAATCTCTATTGTTTTTTTAAATAATCAAAAACAAAATTGATTAAAAACAAATTGTGAAAAATGTCAACATCGGGCCATGGATTTTTTTTAAAATTATTTCAAGTGTCTTTATAAATATACGAATTTAGGAGAGTTAATATTATTACTTGGAAATATAAATATCGTCCGAACGAAAGGAAAAAATAATTACGAATCAATATTTATTTATACATTTGGTTTGCTTGTGTAATGGTTTTTTGTAGACTTGATTCTTTCCTCGCTGAAATCAGTTGAGATACATACATAAGTATATGTATATATATTATATTGCCGTTGATCCGTAATAAAGATATTCCAACAAATACTTACTATATGAATAATGATTTTATTTCCCCCCAGCTCTTCCCGGTAGCCATTTCTATTTCCAGGTGTTTACGTGTTGCACAGTCCCCCGGCTGCCCTACAGGTTCCACTCGATTGCCTTTTTGTGATGCCGTCTGCAGACTTACGCAGACTAGTCAGTCCATCCTGACTGACAGACGGCAGCCTGTTGCGTTAACTCCCAAAGTCTACTGTTGAATACGTACATTGTTATGAAAAACTCGGCAGCTGGTTTGTTGGTATAAACATCTAATGAGTGAAAGAAGCTTCAAAGAACGCCTTTGCATGCGAGAACACCCCATATTACGTTGTGGTTTTGTTGACCTTTTCGAAGTCAACAAAACAGAGGTACAAAGGCTATGCCATTCTACTGATTGCTACACAAAATTTTTTGGCATTTTTTTGTGTGTTTCGGTTTCAGTTTTAGCCGTATATCGGCAATCACAAGGTGATGATCACTCGCTATACCGGCTCCTATCCAAAAGTGGCCATGATATAACGTCTAAAAGTGAACTCCTCCACTTCTTTGAGATCGTGATGAGGTCAATCTGATTATCGGTTCACTGACCCCATGTCACCTTATGGATTGTTTGTATTATGGGGAACTAGGGTACCTCCAATAACTAGGTTGTTAGGAGTACACATGCGGCTAAACAACTCCCCATAAGTGTGAATACAGACCACGCCCATTTTTCAATAAGGGAAAATACGACATGGACCTAAGTTCAGATGTTATGTAAGACATATTTACTGATATAACTTTCGAAATTATGGTCATCTTAAATGTTCGCTTCCATGGAACATTGATGATGCAATTGTACTTTTTTGGTACAATTTGAACTGTTGCATTACGGTACATTAAACTAATTCTGTTTGCCCTTTGGTATAAAATGAAACAACTCATTTATCAGCCCTGACATAGACATGCAAATCTCTGAGATTAGTGACATTATAAAGTATTTTCTCTAACAATAGGTTATGAACCTATTTAGTTCTTCAACAACATCAGGATTTGGTTCGAAACTCGAAGATTCGAAATGATTTTCTACGTATATTCGACTTGATTTTCCTTTAATGAATTATAAAACTTGTTGCTTTTGTACTTTTATTTGTTTTTATTCGCAAAAGGCTTATGTTTGGAGACATTTTTTGTGAAAGTAAGAAATCTTATTTTTGCTCTCGTATTAAAATACAGTTCTTAAAATACATATGTATGAATATACTAATAAAAATTTTCAGTTTAACAATTCAAATATTCAATCTTCATATCACATAAATTTCAATTTTAAATTTCTCAAAATAAACATAACATAGGTGTATGTATGAATGTATGTACTCGTATGTGTACTCGTATATGTTTATTTATATATGTATATATATATTGCATTTTTTAAAGTTTAAAGCTTTTAATTTTGTCAACCTGTACTTTAATTGCAAACGTTAATTTCCTTTTGAATAACTTTATTGAATTATTACATGTAAGTATAAGTTATCAACATATTTCTTAAAACTTTATTTAAATTTACGATTGATGACAGTAGCTATTTAATTGAATTATAATAGTACGAGTAAAGGAAGATGAAATAGAATTTTACAAAAGTGGTACTAAATAAGTGTGTATATTAATTAGTCTGTTAATATTTGATATGTTTTGTTGGCTTATTAATGAAATGTACTTAAATGTGTTAATTATTTTATGTACCATATAGGTATCTACTTCTAAAAATCTGATCCAGATTTTTGTCCCTAATAATATAATTTACATACTCGTAGAGCAAAAGTTAGCAATTGACTGCATTATATTAAGCATATAAAGTAATGGAGGCATTAGTTGCCGGTGGGTTGGTGCTCGTATCTTGGTCCAGCCATCTTCGAACACAATTTTGTTCTTGGTTTACGTTGTCGTTGTAAACTGTATGCATTTGGAGGTTGAGGTTATAGGTTCTGCCGTTGGTAGTAATCCTGCAGGGATCACTTCTGTACGATGTATCGCTGTAGGTTGATGATGAACTTTCATATCCTGATACTGGGGATCCTTTTGGGCAGGGAAAGCTTGGGGATAAGGCTGGTACTGATGTTGGACTAAGGACACTTTGTGGACTTGACGTTTTGCTTCCTTGAAAGTAAGGACTCCCGATTGGAAATGTATATTTCTCTGCTGATGGGGATTGAAAATTACTGCCTCGGCTACTATCTTGATGGCTGTCATAACTATGTGGCGATACACATGCTGGATGGTTACTCCATATAATTGGTTCACGTTGTTCGCTCGTATTGACTTTAGAGCATGTTGCATTCAAATTTCCATGACACGATTTATCCCCATCATCATCATCATCATCACCTAGTAAATATGGTTTGAATAGCTTAATTGGTTTGGAAGGTGGTGACTTTTCGTCTACTTCAAGTTCAACATCGTCTTCACTATTTTCTTTGGAAACATCAGTCTCTTTTACTTCAGTTTTAATATCTGACTCGGGTTTATTTTCTGCTGACGAAAACTTTCCCAACTTCTCAGGTTGTTCATCTGCATTAGTGGTTGTCGAAATAACCTTGCGTTTTCTGAAGGTCAAATCGACAACAGAATTGTCATTAATTACTTGTTGATAAAAACATTCGCTGCGATTAGCCAAATCATCAGTTTTGGATAAATTTTGTAAATTGTAATTTACGTTGTCTCTATTGTAACGTCGAGACCCGAGCGAGAGGTCCATTGGTGTGACCGTTACACTATATGGTGACTCTCGTATAAGTGAATATTGTTGTAGCCCCTCATAATTGCCTTCGTGCTTATTTTCAATACCATTTTCAATGCATTTATACAAATATTCATGACTATGCACATATCTATTTCCTGTCACATCTGCACAAATTGCTGTTGTTGTTTTCGTTGCCTCACGTAACTCATTGCTTATGTTCTGTTCATTCTGTTCCTCGCCTTTCTCATCTACACTCCCTAGTGCTGGCGCACTAGTCGTTGTTGTGGATGTAGATGCAGAAACTGCTGTAGACAAAACAGTCACGGGTAGACATGCTGACGGCATAAATGCTGATGGCTGCTGATGTGTTAGTGTGTGTGCATGTGGCGACAGGTTATGATACTGGTAGTGATGGTGCTGATGGTGCAGATGTTGAGGGGGAATATGGTGTGTTAGAATTGGCACCGACACAGGCACACTACCGGCAGGTGTATGAGTGTATGGTATTTGATAGTGGTGGTGCTGCTGCTGATGGTGGTGTGAATGGAGTAGTGATGGCGACATTGTCGCATTACTTCTGCCACCTATTGCTGTCGGGCGTAGTGGTGAGACTGTTGTTGATGTGTTTGTAGATGATGTGCTGGCTATAACCATTGCTCCCGCTGCACCCGCGGCCGCTGCTGCAGCAACCACTGCGGCTAAATTCGCTGCCGCTAGTACCCCTTGTGTCGAGGCGTTTGTCGAAGTTATTACTCCCGTGGGTAATGATGGCACTGTTATAGAATTTAAGGCTACGCTCTGCCCGGCTGCGTCCAAGGGCAGTTGGTGTGGAAGCGGATGGTGATGATGATTATGGTGATGGTTATGATGGCTGAAATGATTATTGTTACTTGCAACAGGCATTTGTAGTTGCTGCTGTTGCTGGCGGCTGGTAATATTATGAAATTGATGTTTTACATTGCTTTGATTAATATTTGCGACGGAAGACCTTAGATTCGATTCACATTGCAGCCATTTCTGTATTTGGCGTCTATGTATGTTATACTTTCTCGCTGTCGCACGCTGATTTCCTTTACAATCGTTGTCATTCCGATAAGATTCGAGGACTTGTAATTTAAATTGTGGCGTAAAGATGCGACGAGATCCCATTTTAGGGCTATTATTATTATTATTATTATTAATATTATTGTTGGCACTTGAAGTGAAGATTACATTGTGAGTTGATGGCATGTGAGAATTTTCTGACTTGGAGATCATTAAAGATTTACTTTCTAGACCAGGGTCAATCATTTCGTGTTTGATCACTGACGATGCCATTGTGGTGTTGACATTTCCGCCTGATGAATAATCTTTATCACCATTGATCATAGACTTTTGTTCACTTTCCATTGTATGTTTTAAAATATATAGTATATACACAATAATAAAATTCTGATTATGAGTTTCTTAAAGTATTTTTTTTATTTTTTTACATTTGCACAACTAATTGGATTACTCTGTAATTAGTATTAGTGTATTTAGGCACTTGATTTTAAAATGTTTTATTTAGACTACACGTTATTATTATTTTTGTTATGCACTTATTGTAGTTCTGATCTATTTTTTAATTATAATTCATTTGTAAAAGTTTTCGTTATAGTTTGATTCACTTAACACGGCCGAGAGCTGCTTACGATCCGCACTGTATAGAATCCAAAGTACAAGTGTTCTGCGTTCTATTTAGGAGACTCATTCTAGGTTGCGAGTTAATAGCGAATAAAACCCGAACCGAACGTTCGACTGTCGACAACGTCTCTAGCAGTCGTGTTGTCTCTTAACATTTAGTGTTTATATTTTTTTTCTTCTAATAGTTCACTATGAACGGGTATTTATTTGTTAGATAGTTTGTGCGGTTAGTTCGGAGCGCGGTGAAGTATTAATTGACTGGCAGCACACGTTCGCTCGCCTCATTTTTTCATTTCAAACTAAACACTTTTTACAAATATATCTGAGCATATACTTCAGTTAGTCGTTGGCAGACATTCTGGCTCTAATGAACGCTGCATGTGTTAGTGCAACACAATGTGTTTATTTAAAGGCGAGTACATAGCTTGCACCACCACCAATGTAATTCAACTGTTGCTTTGGATTCAACATGTGTGTAGGTAGAACATGTCTCTAAGATACTTTGAGTATCTGTGTTAAGTATCGATGTGCCAAAGTGTGTGTGGGTGTTAGTGTGCGAGTATGCCAGTGACTTGTGCGATAAACAACAGCGTTGCATTTTAAGGGGAACACCAAATACGTTTCAAAATTCTAATATTATATATGTAGATGATATTCAAGATTTAAGAAACAATTCTATTCCAACTTTTCGAAATGCTTATGGTTACACCTCTGTACCACTTTATTGTTTTATTTATTCCAGTTTTCTTCTGGTTTAGATAATCGATGCGACGCAAAAGGTTCTAAAACCGACGCATGTTACAAGCAGAAAATGAAATGAGAGACTTTGTGTCGGCAAAACAAGAATACAAAAAGAATTAGGGAATAAATCATATGACGTTAAAACTGGAAACGCAGGCAAAGGACAAATGGACATTTCAAAGATATTTTTTACGTATTCTCTAATTAGTTGTCTTTGAAATAAATCAAAGAAGGGCGAACGCATAATAATCGTTTCTAGCAAAAAAGTATAGCTCAGATAATACATAAGAATTCCTTTCACAGGCGCATACATACTTATACATACGTATACCATAAGTGTAGGTACATTATTAGGCATATTCTCAATATTCAGATTATCATTTAAGATCGTATTCAGAAAATATAATTCAAATAACTGAATTAAATAATAAATAACTTGTTCTTAGAAAGGCGGTTTCTCAGAAACCAGAAAAAAATATCACTTTTTATCGATTCTTTGGTGAAACTTTTAAAGCAAGAAGAAATTTTTTGCAAATATTTAATAGTACAATTTAAAAGGTTATTTTTATTAATTGTAAGCCAAAATTTCCATTATATGTTTTAGTTTCCTTTTGAAATCAAACCATTTGTAAATCAGTGAACCATTTTTCAGTTTTGAACTGATTTAGGAAACTAGTTATAAATCTATTGCACATAAATTGCACTACACTCCTTTCATTAAAATCTCAGAAAAACTCCAATAATAATAAATATTCATTAAATTTTAACATTCTTTTGTTTATTTATCCAAATTATTTGATTTTACTTAGATCTATAAATTAAAAATTTTTATGTTTGAATTATTTGCAAACATACTTAAAGACAATAAAATCGGTTTCTTGCGTAATGAGCATGGAAACAAATTGTATGTTAATTCAGGTTGCGTACTCGTAACATTCCTAACCCACATGTCGCAAGTTACTCATGGTTTAATCGTGCTTTATTTAATTTAATACTGAATATATTAACTAAGTAACTTCAACTGAAATTTCAGTGAGGCAAAGTCAAGACTTTCAAGACGCCAGGTGTTTATCATATTTGCATGTCAATACGACTACGTTAGAAAGATAATATTTTCAATTTAATCTATCTAGGTATGCACATACTCATACATAAATATAATTATAGAATTATCAAGAAACACACACTAAATACCTACTTGATAAAAAAATGAAATAAAACATTAAAAATGTAGGGTGTATGGCTGTTATTCTTGCTGATGTTAATCTTGTAATGGCGTTTGCTACGTTATCTTGAAAAAAAATTACATATTTATATTTCACACATACATGTAGGCCACGCGTGCATGTGTGGAAGCACGCCTACATATATATGCGATTGTTCACATTCTATTTTGTGCGACAAACAGGTTTGATACCCAAGTAAACGTTCAATACGCGATGAAGCATTGTTGTCAAATTTCATTTGAAACATCACCACACAGCTTTTTCTCTGTGTGTACATATGTATGTACGTATATAAATACATTGAGCCACCCGCCGAAGTTCTCCGAAAAACGTTGCTGCGGACGAAGTGCCAGCGTAAAGATTATAATGTTTTTTTATTTTTGATAGTCTTCTTAAACATACATACATAGCTGCAGTCTTCCAATTCTTATTGTGTGTTTGCTTGCCTCGTTTTGTTCTGTATTGTTGTTGCGTAGTGTCTTTGTAACCAGTTGTAGATTACTATGGTGGTATGTATAGCAATGCAAAGAAAAGTATTATGGTTCATACATACTTTTAGCTTATATTGCGTACCCGACAACAAATGTGGCAACAACGCACTGATCAGGGCAGACAGAATGTCGCCAACTTGTGCGATTATGCCAGACACTATGTCGTCGTTTCGTTTTTCTCACTCTTTCTCTCTAGTACATTTATTAAATTATATTTTGTACTTTATTTTATATATACGACTATATATACATACATACACACATCCATATATAAACCTTACGTACGTACATATGTAATTACATATATATAATTTTAATATTTTGAGTCATAATGTACACGAACTATATTCATATGTACGTCTAATCAATATTGAGATCAATATTAAATGAAAAATATATATTTAAATTATTTATATATGTACATGTACATATGTATATGCCCACCTATGATACCTATGTTTTATGTATGTTTTAATATGCTGTTTCAGCATATCGTCTCCCATTCTCACATTTCGCTAGCAATCAGTTGTTCTGTGTTTGAAAAAAACCACATAGAACCTGTGTTTATTCGATTGCAGATTAGATTAGAGTGGCTGCCCTTTAGTAGGACACAGGCCAGAACCGCCCATTGTGATACCACCTGCAGTTTAACGCCGGTTCCGCACGGCAGGGTGCCAAATTGTTATCACCTGGTGGTTTTGCCATTGCCAGTCAAGACTAAAAGGGGAATGGAACCCTCAACGTCCGGATGAAAGTCTAGGGTTCTGCCCGCTAAACTATCGAAGTCATCTAATCCGATTGTAATATAGATTTATTTCTGCTTCTTCCTCTAGTTTTTAGGTTTTAGTTTTATATGTATTTCGTCAAAATCTATTCGCTTCAGCACAATTTTTTTTTAAATTTGTATTGTGTAAATTATTCACACTCATAGTCTGAAATTCTGCTAATTGAAATTTATCGGTCTAATTTCAGACCTGGTAGTTTACACTAAGTCAAATCCTGGAGTGGATCACTTCCTTTTGTTTCGTGTTTCGCTTCCTTTTTCAGAAAAGGTTAGTATTGAGGGTCTTCTTTAAGCATAGTTTTCGTTGTTTAGACGATCGTGCAAAGATTGTGGAAGCAATTTCTGTAGTTAGCGAAATTGTAGAAAAAAAAACAAAATTCCATAGAATGAACGAAATACTCTTTATTCCATAATTCTAGAAATAAAATCTAAGGAGCTAATATGTATGTAGTTATAAATTATTATAAGATAAATAAAAGTCTGTTGGTCCAAACAGAAAGGCCTGCTGCCTTTTTTCCTTAGGATTTAAATTAGGATTGTGGGACTTATCACAGGGTATAATCCATGGTACCAACATATGACCACCATCGGCATCACCGGAGACCCGACCTGCGCATCTTGTCTGGGGAAGGTGGACAGCACAGAGCATTTTCTCTGCACATGTCCCGCCTTTGCCAGAACGATTTTGGGTTTCGATGTCACAGGAAAGTTCACTCCTTCCCCTTCTGCGATCTTCTAAGATTTGTGAGAAAATCCGTAAAATTTGCGGAAGAGAACGTAGTCCCCCTATAACCCCTTTTTCAACTTTTTCCCCTCTTTTTCTCTAACCCCTTACTTGCTGTCACCCCTTCTTCTTTTCCTAGGCCTTAAGTACAATGGGCTACATAGACTGAGTGCTTGAGGAACTGTCCTGCACTCGTAGGTCAGGTTCTCGGCCATCTTCACATCCATCCATCCATCCAAGTACATACATAGATATACCCTAACAGATGAACTAGCCAAAAAATTGGGGAAAATAAATATGTCCGAAGTTGTAAAATGATGCATTGAAAAATTATGGTACCTTCCATTCCAGAAAACTGAAAATTTGTTATGAGCATTATGTTTTTTTTTATGAACGGTTTCATTTCAAATCTCGAGTGGAGTACAAATAAGATTTACAAAGATTCATTAAAAAATAATGGGTCACTTCAACTTGCCAAACTACCTTCTAAGTGTAATTTAATTTCATACTTTTAATTTATTTTTTTAAATTTATAGGCAGCTGTTAAAAATACAAAAGTAATAGTGTTTTATATTTTGAACAAATATAAATAAGTAAACGAATTCATAATCGTTGGAAACTGTATTTATGTTCGAAAGGCACAACCAGATCACTGAAATTACCAAAAACACCTCGAAAATATGTATATTTTTTATTGCATTTATTAAGGTCCCAATATTATTGAACGTTTTTTTATTACGGTTCAAAAGTTTTTATGTTCATATACAGGGTGGACCATTTATAATTTGAAATCTGATTTTGCTGTAAATAAGACACGAATAATTTTTTTTCAATGTTGTTCGATTTCGATTATTCGAAAGTACAATCTTTTTAGTTAATTGTGCAATAAATACTATTTCATTCAAATGAATTCCTCGGCTGGCCATGCAGTAGCCCTTGCGATCAACCAAATTTTTCAGTACATTTCTACTGTATGGAGCTGTACTTGACCGATGGTTGCACCAATTTCGTCCTTAAGAATCTCAGTCGTTGCTGGATGATTAACGTAACACTTATCTTTAACAGCTACCACAAATAATAGTCTGCGTGGTGGCCAATGCACATCATCAATACATTAGCCGTATGCGTTTTTCAAACTTCCCACGCAAAAGATCGATTGTGTCTCGGCTTGTGTGACACGGCGCGCCATCCTGTTGGAATCAAATGTCGTCTAAGTCCACTTACTTTCATTTTGCAAGTAAATTTTTAGTATTTCCCAACGTTGTTTAAGCGTATTTCGACCTATTTCGTTAATTGCAAATAAAAAATTATATAATTATAATACGAATGGTATTAGATGAACCACCTTATACATACATACTACATATACATACATGTTAACATACCAGTGCACAGTATGATTCAGGACTACAAAAGTCAAATATGTCAAATACGTTCTGTGTATAAACATTTTTTAATATACAATCGGAAATTATTTTATTTGAAAACTTAAAAAAAAACTTTGCTGTTTACGCCAATAATAAAGATTAATCTCATGATAATTTATATACATACAAAAGTATGTGTGGCGATAATTTGACATAAACTTTTTATGTTCACATTATATTCGTGTTTTATTTTTATTTTTATATTCATGTTTTTACAGAAACTGATATATAGTGACCGCCGAGGTACAGCCAAGATCATAAAGTTTAAAAACGAATTTACAAAAAAATTTTAACGCAATGAGTTGATTTTTCTTAAATGAAATCGAATTCTTACTTAACCTTCAAAATCTACTAATGCTTCCGCAATGAGCAAGTTATATCTAAAGCACCAACAAAATATTTTTATGAAATATTGCAATAAAATTTTAGAAGCCGGTAAACACTTGCCTCAATAACACATTTTCTACAACGGTTTTCCTTCTTACCTTCGTTTTCCGTTTTGTTTTGAGTACATGTTCTTACACAATAGCTGCATATTTGTCTATTACATACTAAAAAAATTATAACGATCGGACAACATTTTTAATTTTAATTTTGGCGCGCTAAAATTGCGATAAGTCGTTCTGTGCACAATGAAGAATGGTTGCCAAACGTTCTGGTCAAACGTGTTTCGCTTCGAACGGACAAGAATCTTTTCTTTCATCCGGAATGAGGTCTTAGGTCATGGTTATGCTGGTGTTCGCTGTTCGGCGAACAAGTCATATTTTTTTCTCGTGCTCGGTGTGGTGTTCGTTACAGAGTTGTTTTTGGTCAAAATTCCTTTTTTTTTAATACTACATTGTTCGCAACGGCAACACTAAATGGTATACCAAAAAACTTTAAACAATTTTATCAATATGGAGAGAGAAATTAATAATATAATTGAAAAACTATGCAAATAATAAAATGTTTCGTCAATAGTTTTATGAATAATATATTTAACATTCACTTTTAAACACTAAAAACATTCGAAACTTCGCTTTTGATGTACAGGTTTACATGTCTTATTTCTATTTTACATACATTTTTGTTCCTTTATTGTAGAATAAGTCATTGACACCCGGAGTGCTCGGCGTGTTCGGTGTATATTTCACCCAGCATATCGTGTTCGTTGTGACAGTGAGAAAAATCTATCTCTTCGTGTTCGGTGCAACAACAAATTCATGGTGTTCTACGAGTAAAATCTGAACATAACCACGACCTTACTGTTGGCAATCATACCATTCGATTTCGTTAAGAATTCTTCTACTTATGCTACAGAGAAAAACTCTTCACAGGAAATATGGTTCAATATGCGTGGGCACCATGTATCGAAGGCGGTGGAACTATAGCTGCACGAGCTCTACGCTGACACTGGCATACATACATGGTCCAGACGTAAAAATTCTGTGATTGGAGAAGATTTATTCAAGCGGCAAAGACATTTCGTCGGTTGTCAACACTTGCACTCAATTTAATTGTTTATTTTTTTTTTTTGGAGTTCCTATGTAATGGATTGGTTTTAACAATTAGTTTATTTCTCTAAAAATTGGCTGTATTGATTTAAGGCATCGAGAGAATAAGTTCTGGTTAATAAAAGTCGATTTTTGATAACCGTTAAGTCATTCATTGACGTCGCTGTCGCGTAGTGGTCTATTTTAATTAAATATTACCAAAAATATGAACTGCCAAAGGGCTGTGGTGGCTGTGGTGTAGTGGTAGTGCGTTGGACTGCTGCGCATAGTGTCCGGGGTTCGAATCTCGGCACAGGCAAAATCAAAAAGTAGAAAAAATAATTTTTCTACAAGGCACCACCTCTTGGCAGGCAATGGCAAACCTACAAGAGTAAAAATTGCTATGAAAAGCTTTTCACTTCTCCGTTCGGATTCGGCATTAAACTGTAGGTCCCTTCCATTCATGTACAAATATAACACGCACAACATGAGTGGATGCGAAAAGCTCGGCCTAGGCCCTCCATGGGCTGATGTGCCATTAAAAAAAAAGTAAAGTAAGTAAGTCATTCATTGACGTCGCTGTCGCGTAGTGGTAGTGCGTTGGACTGATACGCAGAGTGTCCGGGGTTGGACTCTCGGCACAGGCGAAATCAAAAAGTAGAAAAATCAAATTTTCTACACAGGAGGCAATGACAAACCTGCAATAGTAAAAATTGCTTATGAAAAGCTTTTCACTTCGCCGTTCGGATTCGGTATAAAACTATAGGTCCCTTCCATTCATTACAAATATAACATACACAACATGGTTGGATGAGATGCGAAAATCTCGGCTGCTGTGCTATTAAAAGAAGCAGTCATTGAATAATTCTCTATGGGTTGTTACTTAATGTCACAACAAGGTGACAGGTTTATACCAAGTTTTTCGCAATTACTCTTGTCACTTATTGGTAAATGCGAAAAGCTCGTTCTAGATCTTGGCTTTTATTCCATAACATATTAGTAGGAAAGCTGCTATCAAAACTTTAGGTTTTAGTTCCGCACCACTTAGGCCAAATTTGTTAATTTTTGGTACCCACGGCCAAAGTTTTGTTGAAAGCCTATTATCGGCTCGGTAGAAAAAAGTCGTAATCGGTGGGACTCTACTTGTTTGTATGTGTATACGAGGTCTGATCAAAAAATAACCGTTATTTTAAATTTTTTCAAAAAGTATTTATTTATTCATCAGCAACTATCTTGTCCTCTTCAAAGTAATCCCCCTCAGATATAATACACTTATGCCAGCGTTTTTCCCAATCCTCGAAAAACTTCTGAAACGCGCTTTTTGGTATCGCCAACAGCTCCTGATTCGATTTTTCTTTTATCTCCTCAATCGTAGCAAAACGCTTTCCTTTCATCGGTGTCTTCAGTTTTGGGAAGAGGAAAAAGTCAGCGGTGGCCAAGTCTGGTGAATACGGTGGTTGAGGCAAGATAACGGTTTTGTTTTTGGCCAAAAACTTACGCACAAGCGACGTTGTTTTTGCTCAAAATTTAGCAATTTTGGAACAATCTTCGCTGCCGCACATTTCATGCCTAAAACATCCGTAAAAATTGCTTGGCATGAGCCGAACGATATGCCAACATCATCAGCAACCTCTCTGATAGTGATTCGACGATTCGACGATTATCCAAAATCATTTTCTTCACTGCGTCAATGTTTTCATCGGTTGTTGACGTGCTCCGGCGACCAGGACGAGCATCGTCATTGACATCTTCGCGGCCTTCCTTAAACCGGTTATACCACAACTGAACATGTGTTCTGCTCATAGTAGACTCGCCAAAGGCCACAGTCAACATTTCAAATGTCCTTGTGCATTTAATTTCATTTTTTACACAAAACTGAATACAGTTTCTTTGATCCATTTTTTCGAATTGTAAAAAATCGAAGAGCACACCAAAACACGACTAACCTTTTTATCTGTCAAAAACAAACTGACAATCCAAAATGGTTGGTATTGCCAGCATATATAACAGACATGTGTACCAACGTAACAGAAAAAAAATGCGAAAATCGAACATACGTAACTCACGAAATTTGAAAATAACGGTTATTTTTTTATCACACCTCGTATAACGAAACTGTTACTATCCAGCGGAAAGACAGTGCCTGTGTTGAGAGAATATTGAGTAAAAGTGTTAATGTAAAAGACCGAAAGACGTTTGCGTAGCGTTATTTTCAACTCCTTGATACCTCTCTTATCTAAAAAGAGCACTGCGAAAAAGTGAAAAAGATTGAGTTAACATAACGGTGCTATTAGCGTTTGCGTTTGCAAAAATGTATTCGCTTAAATATATTTGCACTAAATATGGCT
Organism: Palloptera scutellata; assembly: GCA_958295655.1. Lineage (NCBI taxonomy): Eukaryota > Metazoa > Arthropoda > Insecta > Diptera > Pallopteridae > Palloptera > Palloptera scutellata. The sequence goes on from OY282449.1 coordinate 104,993,445, forward strand.
GCGAGAGTACTTTTTGACTCACGTCATGCACGTTGTTACTCATATTCATCCACATTGATATTTTTGTAAAAAATTCACGAATATTCACGCACGATGTCATTTTCACGCATGCTCACTCACGCTAATTTCAAAAAGGAAAAATGCAATTGAAGGATTGTGTAATAGAACCATCAATAAGTCCATGGAGTTCATCGCTGGTTCTTGCGAATGCAAAAAATGGCAGCACTCGATTCTGTGTAGACCAACGGAAGCTGAATGATGCGCCAGCTACTTTTGAACGCTTGATTGAACGCGTGTAGCTAGATGACATCATCGTGTTAGGCAAAGACATTGATAACCATCTGGAAAAGTTGGAAGAAGTGTTTAAGCGCCTTGAGGAAGTGTAAAGCTTAGTCCAAAGAATTGCGCCCTTTTCTAGAGAGAGGTGAAATATCTGGGTCATAAGATAAGCGTTCATACATAAACGGAGAGAAGCTGTCAAAGACTGACCACGTCCCAAAAATTTCAATAGACCTTGAAGTTTTGCGGATTATGCAATCACTGTAGAAGATTTGTGCCCGAGTTTGCAAACATTGCCATTGCAGTTTGCATAAGTTTACGAAAAAAATTCGGCGGGTGCTAGCAATACCTGATAGAGAAATATGAGAAATATGTTCTGCATACCGATCCTAGTGGTTTCAGAGTAGGTGGTGTGCTTTCCTAGATAATCGACGGTCATGAGAAAGTAATCGCATGTTTCAGCAAAAGCCGATGAAGATCTAACGGTAGTTATGGAGGGTACGTAAAGGAACGTCAGTCCCACTTGGGTGGAAAAGATTTCCATTTCAAAAGCGTATTGTGCGCAATATCGAAGCTTGCGTCAGCATAAGGATTGTCTATACCGAGTGTGGGAGAGTGAAGATGGTGATGGTGGTCTAAAGAGTATTCTGCTGGTTGTGCCGAAAAATCGGTTCAAGGAATTCATAGCAGAGTACCGCAATGTACGCAGTGGTGGTCACCTAGGGAACAAGAAAACGGTAGAAATGATCAAAAAGCGATTCTTCTGGGTTGGATGTCAGGATTCTGTTGCAGATTGGATTCGTCGATGCGAGCAGTGCATGGTGACGAAGGACACACAAGAAGAAGTCATGATAAAATGCACCAGTACAACGTGGGAGCGTTGTTTGAGGAAATCGCAGTGGATAAATGGAATTTCATATGTTAAATGATCGCGGCTACTCAAACTATGGTACCGATATAAGGATTATATTATAATTTATAAATAGTCTTCCAATAGTCTTCATCATTGGCAAAAACGCTCGAGCAGTCAGTGCAGCATTCTCCAACCTGGAAAGGGAGTCTCGTCGAGTGGGTCTAGTGGTGAACGAGGACAAAACGAAATACCTTGTGTCAACAAACAAAGAGTCACAGCGTCTTGGACAAAATGTCACTGTTGACAATTATACTTTTGAAGTCGTCAAGGATTTCGTATATCTAGGATCCAGCATAAACACCAACAATAATGCCAGCCTTGAGATCAAGCGGAGACTAACTCTTGCCAACAGGTGTTACTACGGGCTCAGTAGGCAATTGAGAAGTAGAACCCTCTCTTGACCGACGAAAATAACGCTCTATAAGTCCCTCATCCTTCCCGTCCTAATGTACGGCGCCGAGACGTGGACATTGACCATCAATGATGAGAGGCTGTTAGGAGCGTTCGAGAGGAAGATACTACGTAAGATCTACGGTCCATTATGCGCCGACACTGACAGAGGCAAGCTTATAAAAATCCAGCGGCTTCGCTGGCTGGGTTATGTTGAGCGAATGGAAGAAAGCGCTCCAGCTAGAAGGGTGTTTTATTCGGTGGAGGAACACACAGAAGGGGACGTCCTAATCTCCGTTGGAAAGACCAGGTGCAGGGCAACCTGATTGCGCTTGGCCTTATCGACTGGCACCAATATTATATCCAATATTATTGTAAGTTCCTCTTGCGTTTGGCACGAGTCTTCGTCAAGTAACATCTCCAATTCTTCATCTTCGAAATTGTTCACTTGGCCAGGGAGTTCATTGCCTTCCGTGTTAAAATCTCCTCTTTCAAAGTATCGAAACCAGAAAAAATTGCAGTTTTTCACCGTAAACTGCAAGCAATCACAATTTATTTTTTTTTTTTTTTTGAATTAAAGAAGAAAAGCAAAACTTCCCGCAAACGCTATTTATTTGGCACGTATGCTTGACTTGTTTGTAGCGTAAAAAGGTTATTTTGTTGACACTTGAGCAAATTGATACCTAATCAAAACAAAAGTTACATGACGTAGCTAAATCATGAAGCGAGGTTACAGTATTTCCAGATGAGATTTAGTACGCCAGTTACGCCATGAATTGTGAATCGCTTATTTTCACGTTATACACCCAACATACATATACATATGTACCATATAGTGTATTTATCTGAAGATTGTACTGACGGAACCAAATATTGACTAAATGATAGGCAGGTAATACTAGTAGACTTACTTTCAATCAATTATCATTGAAAATCTCATCAGCACAATACCAACTAGAATCTTCTATACAAATATAGTAATTTCATGGATTTTCAATTCCACATAAAATCTGGAACTCTTCGGTTAAAGAATATATGTACGAGTACTACTTATGTATACCATAATAATAGATGAAGCATAAAGCAATAATTGATATAAAGGAATCACTCGTCTGTTGAATCTGTTGAATGTGGAAAACTTTAAATGTCATTTGAAGCAAGTAAATAGTTTCTGTGTATGTATGCACTTGTGCATACATACATACCTCCAATACTCATACATTGTGTATGTATGTATGTATATCAAAATACTAAATACCTGCCAGACAGTCTGTCGCCAGTAAAATCTACTGTGAAGGTATAGTTTGGAATTTTACTGGAAATCAGACTTTGTAGAAGAATGAATGGCGATGTGAGGGGTGCGGTGCGTAAAAAATACCATATACATTTGTTTATATATGTATATGAATCTATGTATGCAACTCTCTCATATATACATTCATACATACATACATACATACATACAATATCAGCTCGTTCTCTGTATACAATAATTTTTTATACACACAATTCTTAAACAAAGAAAAACTGCATTGCAAGAGACTGTACTAAAGTCATGAGCACGTATGTATACAAAACCATGAAATTCAACACTGGCATATTGTGTGAATAACAACAACAACAATACCACAATCATACCATACGAAGCGATTCGATGGCGAGAAGTGACGCCAAACGTAATCCCTCTCGACGCCAATGAATTCTCAGAAAACTCAACAAGTTATCGTTTTCAACGTTACACTAAATATGTATGTATGTATGTATGTGTGTGAGTGAGTGTGAGTAGCAATGTGATGGGTATAACAAAACCCATCCATGCCCATGCAATAGGAATTATTTGATTTTTGTTTCACTTAAAGATTATTATTATAAATAAATTTCGTATTACAATTATGTATACCATACATACATACATACATACGTATGTGTGTACTATGTATGCACTATGTATACTACTAATACTCGTAGTGTTTTATAGAATATTGAAGTAAGCACGTTTATCATTTATGGAGTTATTAAGCTCATATTATTATTAATATTATTATATTGTTTATAAGAAACTAAAGCTAAAATGATCTGTATATGTACGTGTGTGTAGGTATGTATGTATGTATGTGTTTTTATATATGTATTTTCCTGCAATCTGATGCAATTGCAATACATCAATTTATTCTTTTTCGGTTATTAAATTCTTATAAAACAAATTTAACAAAATTTATTTGTGTCAATCGCTGAAAAGTTACACAAGAATTAATCGCAATTTAAGTTATTATGCAAGCTTAGTATAGTATGTACTCGTATTTATGTAAGTTCAAAATTGCAATTTAGTTGTATTTAACACATCCACATACACTCTCATCAATTACAATGTACCTACTCATACATACATATTTATGTGCATAGTAGTATACATACATACATACATACATATCTATATAAAATATATACACAAACATGTATTATTAAGAATTGTTGTATGGTTTGTTTTCTTAGAAAATTGTATATGTTTAATTAACGATTGATTTTGGACCCCACACACTGTAACATATTAGGGCTTTTGTTGTTATTGTTGTATACTCACTCGCATAGTTCGCTAAGAACCACGAACTAAATACTCTTGTATACAACAAGTCTTATAGAGAAATTGTCTAAACAAAAACATTTACGAAAGGGAAGCTACATAGCTGAACACTGCTGCCAAGCTGTCTGGCAAGAACTTGTTCAACATTAACAACAGCAGCAGCAACAGCGGCACACACATGCTTTAAGGTGAACGCTCAAGTGCAGTTGCATACCATTTTATCAGCGAACAAAAATTACAGTTCATCAAAATTAAATAATATAAAAATTTTCACATTATCTTGTATAAGTTAGTATTTAGTTTATTTTTTTTGCTGAAGCATTCATTATCTTTTGCAGCAAAACAATAAAATGTTGAGATTTAATGCTGAAATGGTGGGGAAATAAAACCGTACCAGATAGTTAAACGTCTAACTGAAGGTTTGAAGCCCTCGCGTCGATATCGGCTAATATTGTGGAAAACTTTTCAATGCTTTTAGCTGGTAAATGTATGTAGATCCACCGCTCGACAAGCAGATATTAATGGCTTGTTGCAGATCTGCTGCTGCGATCTGAGTTGTTAGGGGTCGGTTGTAATGAGTTTATAGGGTGATTGGATAATTGAGGCTGCTCATCTACGAAATTATCGAATCTTCTCAACGTCGCTATAATAAAAATTGAAGCCAACTCGATGTACATATGTAGTAAGATACTTTAGGAATGTAAAGCGCTTTGTTTACCTTACCTACCTATAGGGTGTCCCAATAAGAGTGCACGATTTAATTAAAAAATTAAACGCAGTTTTTCTGTCACACGCACTCTCTGCTAAAGCAGACATGTTCCAATTAAGTATGGAATAAAATATCCGATAAATGGCCACCGCGGCTCTGATCACAGACGCTTCCAAAATGTCTTTGAATGAAATTATCTCACTGGATAACGCATTCGATCTGTGGTTTATTCGTATAGACCTGGGATACTATATAACAAAATTCCAAAGAATGACATCGCTCGATCTTGGTGGCCAGTTGACATCGCAATTTCGGGAGATGATTCGGTTTGAAAATCTTTGCTCCAATAAAGCGATTGTCTCGTGCGCGGTGTTGCAGGTTTCTTCTTCCTCCTGAAACCACATGTCCAGATCCATACCGTCCAGTTGAGGCCACAAGAACTCCCTTGTCATGTTTCTGTAACGAATGCCATTCACAGTCGCTGCATTTTCATTTCCATTTTCCAATTTTTTTAATGGGTTTTCACAATGATAATTCGTTGCTCCTTTGCGCAGCGCTCAAACTTTAATAATCGGAACAATCGTAAACGACAGCTGTTTAATTTCAGAGCTTAAAATTTAAATCGTGAACTCTTATTGGGATACTCTTTACTATCTACATACATACTTGCAGTATTAAAGCTTGGACGTCACTTAAACGCTTCTAATATCCAACCAGACTAAAGGTACTCTATTATAAATATGTCTGTCGTCTACTTCGTCAGATTGTGAAAGCATATTAATTATGTAAAGATTATCTAATATAAGCATGATCCACGATCCATGAGCCACTATCATTGTAGCGATTAATTGCACACCTATCCCTCGATTAACATGGTAGATACGTTTCATAGAAATTCATGCGGAACTTTCATGTAATAAAATAAAAGAATATAAAGAAAATTCATAGATATGATCATAATAAACCGTATAAAATGATACAAAAAATGTATGAAAAAATGGCGATTGTTTTCTTTGAGTGCCAAATCATGAAGCCCATGCTCTAGTACATTCATAAGACAGAGGGAATAGCAAATTTAGATTTGGATAAGGGCAGTTTGGTAAAATCGGGTCGCTGATCACGAATCTGGGTTGAATTTACTGGATTGACTGTAATTTACGAAATATTTCTATGAACTGTTCCTTGTGTATAATGGGTCAATTTTAGATTATCAAAAAAATACATTAGGTTTATTTTCTAAACAAAATATTTTTTGTTATTTCTTCGTTGTAGGGATGTTAAAGTTTTCCAATTCTGCTACTTTGCACCATGCAAGGGCATAAACTGTACTCAGAGAATCCCCGTTTTAAATACTTATGAAGAATAGACCATTACGATGATGTACAAAAATGTCGGAATTGTAGCTAAAAACATGAAGCACTCCCAAAGTACTTCTTTTTACTTTCTTGCTCTTGATTTCTAGTTGTATGGAACAACTTTCGAACGAAAGAGGTTTTTGAACTTTCTATGTACGTATACGATGGTCAAGTTATTTGAAAGATTTCATAACACTCGTACCCGTACATAAGTACATTAAAAGCAGAGGTATGTATGAATGAACATACAAAGCGGAATATTTCAAGAGTGCCACAAAATGTGTTTTACGACATTACGACAAACCGTACATAGTTTGTGTTTTCTAAATTTTAAGATATGACTAAGCATCATGTATGTACATACCATGTACTAATTTATTTAAAAATAGTATAGTATGTTTTCGTTTACCAGAATATTTAGTCATCATCGCACCATCGACGAATTTACATTTTCATAGAGTCAAGAACCACAATCATACATAACATACACTAGTATGTGTTTTTTGTTTTTGAATAGTAAATAAGATTGCTAACAAATTAGATTCAAAGTAAGACAATACTAGAAATATGTATACGGAAACTATTGTTATTTCTACTGAATAGGTAAATACAATTCTTGCAACAGTTACTTGCAATCCTTGGCCCAGTATTCAGAAATCCGTCACTAACATATTATATTTGGTATATATATATTTTGGACGAAAGATTCGAATGAGAAAGTTTCTTTATAGTACTTTTATGCACCAGCCACCGTATTTCCGATCTCCATTTTTTTTTATTTTTTGATAATCGCAATTAATAAATTGTTTGCAACTGTTTTGATAGTTAGTGTTTATTTTAATTATTAAAGCTTTCGTACATCCTAGATATTTTCATATATAACAAATAAGTGCAGGAAATTATCAGGGTAACTTAAATGCTCAGACATCCATTGTAATTGAGTTTCATTGTGGATATCAACGCCATGAGTTCGGAATTCAACTGAAAAGAAAATGAGAAGAACATGTGTTAGATAATGCACATACTAATTATAAAGGTAGAAATATACTGATTCATTTTTACATATTGTTTTGGCTATTGTTTTTTACACTTTAATTTTGTCTAAAACCTAGCATAATAAACAAATTTAAATGTAAATAAAAATTTGTTCAAAATTACTTACTAATTAATTTCGGTGAGAAATTAGTTTTTACTTTGCCGACTAGTGTAGTGTAGTGGATGAATTTTGTATGTGATTACAAAATGGGTACGATTGGTGAATTGCCAATTTCTTATTTAAATTAGATAATAATATCTAAATAGATAACTTGACCAATATTTAGTATACTTTCAGATCATGAGTTAATGTATTTGAACAAACACTCCGCGTCACTTCAGTAAGGACATGCATTAAACCGAAATTGACAACTTCTCGCTTTAAATGAAGCAATTGAAAATTCATTTTTCTGGAAAGAGGGTATAATCTCGAAAAAGGATAAAAAGAAAGAGCTTTACAAAAATCGTACTAAAATAAAACAGGGCAATATTTTTGCGTCACTCGACTAAGGGCACCTGCTTAAGTAAATGAAAATCAAAAAATTTACTGGATTAGTGTTTTCCTTTTCCTTTTACTTTTTAATATTTTTTTTTAGTAGTGACTACTAGCATATTTTGAAATTTAAATTTAATTTAAAATTAACCTCGTAAATTTTATTTGGATGTAATCAAAGAATTCATTTAAATAATTTAATGAAATGTTATGTTGCTTTTATTGCTAAAGATTATTGATTTTTAGTCTTAAATTTCTCATAAACCTTCATTAAAACAATCTCCAAGCTTTTCTTATAATATTGAAACATGTGAGTACAATGATCATCGAATAAAATCCATTTAATGGTCCTTTAATTGAGTATTGTGGCATTATCCTAGTAGAAAATATATGATATTAGGCCAAGCTTATCCACAAGTTCGGGAAATTCAATTTCCAGTGAAGTTTTGCCTGCGCCAGTGGTTATGTTAGATGTTTCAAAACCATCACAACACCTTTTTATCTAAGCTAGGTAGGAAGGTCGAATATCTCTTCATATCGAGAAAGCTACATTGTTCCACTATCTAAAATCAATTTTTTTAACTTTGCTGGTCTAACGATACTTTATTTTTCAATTTAGGAAATGTTGTGTTCTATTGATCACACACTTAACAGTAGTAGAAAAACTAGCACTTGAACCACTGAATGCTCTTTTTTCCAGAGAGTCGCAAATAAAAACTTACGCTTACAATGCTGTTGTATTAAGTCTTCACCCACCAATTAATTCGATATTGGAGTTTGAGTTCTAAAAAATATTTCTAATGACATTTAACTACATGCAATTGTTTTTTGTACATTAAACATGTTTAGAAACACAACACAGAACACAACAAAAATATCGCAGGGTTGTAACTGAAAAAAGCTTTAGAAAAGCTAGGGTTATTATTATTATTAATGCGACCCTGAATTATGATTTACTTTTTCGAAAATGGTGAAATTATAACAGGAGATAGCAGCGTCAACTTTCTCTTCTTTATTTTTGTGTATTTTTGAAAGGACTCGGAACTGTTAAAATCATTATTCACGATTGGATTAATTGTTTCAAAGACATTCGTACTTTTGTTTACGTCAGCTGTTTTTGACATTTCTAGATCTTTGCAACAACAAAGCATTGTTTTTCGCCGTAGTACACAACGTTGATATTTTTGAGTTTACATATACCATTCCCTGTACCCCTATTTATAAACTTTCCCGTCAAGAGCTATACAAGAACTTCAGTAAACTTTGTTTAAAATTTTCGAAAAAGGATCAAAAAAAAAAAGATTAATTTGACAAACCAAATTGTAGTCAACAAAATATGACTTTTTTCTTTCTATAATTTCAAGTCGATTGTGAAATGGAAATTTAAATAACATATCCCTACCTCTATTCTCCAACCACGTAATTCCAAAAGTACCCTTTTGAAGAAAACGAAAAAAACGATATGTATTTCGATAGACTTTAGTGTTAAAGTGGTGGAGATACAAGGTTGAAGAAAGAGAAGGAAAAAAAATTTTATTTTCATATAAACTCGCTGAGAACTGTTTCTGGATTCTTATACAATGTATAATTTGAATTTCGCCCAAAATGGACATACATATGTAAGTGGTTGAAGAATAGAGGTAGCGATATACTACATATATATGTATGTATTAATATAAAATCAAGAAGTTCGAAGATCTGTATCAATTTATTAGCCTCAAAATTTTGATGAACAGTTTTGACAGTCACTGTATGTACACGAGGCGATCATATTTTCCTTTTCTAAAGAATTGTTAAATTTATTTTATTATTCCTAATGCAGGTGCCGGATAGTGTTGGACTAACTGATGTTTTTGTTTTCAGAAAGAGCCAGCTGGCAAAAAAATTCATACCTTTGATGAATTTTAATTAATAAGGGCGGATGTAGCAATACATAAACAACCTTATTTATTTATTTAAATTGATTTTGAATAAATATATTCGAATTAATAATAAAAATATATTTTTTTGCTGCTTATTTTTGTTGGAGTATGGTGTTTTCATTCCACGTACTATGCACGTTCTCTTCTATAAATGTGCTGAGAAAGCACTTACAACAAGTGGAGTTATGAATGTAGGCAAAAAGATTTAATTTCAACAGTTAAACTTGTTCTTTCACAATAAACCCAATTTGAGCCGGAATTAATTATAATTTTTCAAATAATATATGTATGTATAGGAACATGTAGCTTTTTATTGGAAAAGGTTCCACTTCGTTTATAAATTGTCATAGGCAAATAAAAATTATTTTCATAGCGGCGCCAATGAGTCTTTCATATAAATATTAATTAATGCTTTAGTTTGAATCGAAATGGCTAAGTATTTTAAAAGCTATAGCTCATTTCTAAAAATAGCAGTAAGAAATATAATACTGTATAATGTATATTGATTATAATTAACCAATCGTTTTATAGCTCATTCGTTTATTGCTGAGTTGAAAAACCATCGAACTTGTTCTTATCAAAAAATAATAATGAATAATAGTGCCTATGACATTAAAACAGTTAGATTAGAATAAAGTGTGTAGCAATGTACGATACATAAAACTATATACTAATACATACATACATATGAACATATAATTTTTAAAATCCGGTCTACCATTATTTCAAAAATTTCTTTTAAACTTTGAGGTCTACGATTGGAAACAAACACACTAACAATGTACATATTAAACGAAGTATTGTTAATACATACATACATATGTATACGAGTATAGGTACACGTACATAGCCATACATATGTATGTATGTGTATAGTGCCAGATAAACATTTATTAAAAAGTTGCATATACGAGGGTAGATCAATAAGTGTCCGTGTTAGGAATGAAGAGGCAAGTTTTTCCTGTTCCTGCAAGGATGAAGACGGAAATCTGGTGACAGATGTCCAGGGCATAATGAGATTATGGAGGGAGCACTTTTCGAAACTGCTAAATGGTGATGACGGCAAAATCTCGCCACTGCTGAATCCACTCACTGACGGCGTTGAAGTACCGCCGCCTGACTATGAGGAGGTCTTAACAGCCATTGCTCGGCTGAGAAACAATAAGGCTGCATGTGCAGATGGCCTGCCTGCTGAGTTGTTTAAGACCGGAGGCGAAGAGCACAAAAAACGCATGCATGAGCTTCTATGCAGAATATGGTCGGATGAAAGCATGCCAAGTGATTGGAAACTCAGCGTACTCTGCCCAATCCATAAGAAAGGTGATTCCACGATCTGCGCCAACTACCGTGGGATAAGTCTTCTTAATATTGCATATAAGGTTCTATCGAGCGTACTGTGCGAAATACTGAAGCCCATCGTAAACAAACTGGTTGGTTCTTATCAGTGTGGCTTCAGGCCTGGTAAATCCACCATCGACCAGATATTCACACTACGCCAAATCCTGGAAAAGACCCGAGAAAAACAGATCGACATCCATCATCTATTTGTCGATTATAAAGCCGCCTTCGATAGCACGATTAGGGATTTCGTATATCTAGGATCCAGCATAAACACCAACAATAATGTCAGCCTTGAGATCAAGTGGAGACTAACTCTTGCCAACAGGTGTTAGTACGGGCTCAGTAGGCAATTGAGAAGTAGAGCCCCACAGTGGAGGAACACGCAGAAGGGGACGTCCTAATCTCCGTTGGAAAGACCAGGTGCAAGGCTACCTGACTGCACTTGGCCTTATCCACATAGCAGAGGCGACTGGCGAAGCATTGTAGTGGCGTCCAAGATCGATTATCGGTTGTAGTGCCAGTTAAGTAAGTAAGTGATCTCCTTTTAGTAAAATAAACTTTTCCCAACGTTTCTGCCATTTCTTTAACCCCTCCAAAAATACGATTCTCAAACTCTTCAAACTAGTCTTCTGTCTGTACGATAAACTCCTCGTTTGAGCTGAATTTTTTTCCCCCGAGCCACGTTTTCATTTTGGGGAACAGAAAGAAGTCGAAGGGAGCCAAGTCTGGCGAGTACGGTGTGTGCGGCAGCAATTCGTAGTTCAATTCATGTTTGGCCGCGACAATTCCGTATCCGCTTGTTGTCCACCGTAAGCAATCGCTGTACCCATCGGGCCCACACCTTTCTCATGCTTAACCTATCATGTAAAATATTAATTACCTTTCTGTACAACACTCCTACGGTCGCGAACCTTTTCATCGATTTCCTCGGTAATCACGTTTCCGGGGCGGCCTGGGCGCTCCTCATCAAAAACTGATGACGACCACGTTTAAATTCGTTGAACCAATATCTTACAGTTGTCATAGATGGTGAAGGGTCCCCATAGACAGCATCCAACTTCGCATTTACTTCTTCGCATGTTTTTCCATCCAAAAATAAAAAACGAATTACGGATCCATATTGTCCTTTTTCCATTTTATCGCGAAACACCAAACACGTGTGATACTAATAGCTGCCAAATAAAAACTGACCTATGAATCAGTGTATGAATTTAGTGTGGTTTCGTGTGACAGATGGCAGTACACGACGGTAATGCCAACTTCCCTCAGCAACGCCACCTGTCTTCACACACGGGTACTTATTGATCTACCCTCGTATGTAGATATCGCCAACCAAATCATGCATGTTTAGCTCAATTTATGAAACGGAAATTATTTTTCTTAAAAACACGTAACAGAATCGATTTCAAAATCAATTTTTATATTGTATAAACAAAAATTTGATTTGATCGGCGTTTTTTATAAACCACAATGAAGTTCGTCAGTGGTGCCGCTCTGTCTGGCATGATTTTCCAAATATGCTTCTTTATACTCGTATACATACTCGTGCATATGTATGTATGTACATGACCTGTGCATATACATACATATATGTATAGTATACGATATTCATATATATTTATGTTATATATATGTATACACTTGTTCATATACATACATACATATTTATGTATGTACATATAAGCATTAAACTGGGGACTAAAACTCTAAAAAAGAAACGAAACGAGTGCAACATACAAAACTTGTATTCGATATCTTTGAAGTGGATATGTCTCCACACAAACGTTCATTATCAAAAATATGTATTTTTCATGTGATCGATCATTCGCTTTAACAATATTATGACATAAAGGCTGTTGTCCCAGTCCAAGCTTTTCGCGACCACTCATTTTGTATCAACGTTTTCAATTGACACTATAGAAATTTGCAATGGCTTAAAAAAAGTAAGTATTATTTTTATCTGACCCTAGGATTTACATATGTATTTTCAGCATGAATACAACGCAATGATTTAGGAATTAAGATCAAGTTTTCGTTGCAGAGGGGCGCATATATTATTGTATTACTTTGATTTCTATTAAAATTCTGATATTAATAACTGGGGTACGACAAATCACGAATGTTCGCTAAAATTGTATACTGGCTGCGTAGGTAAAATTTTTATCTTTGACTAATAAACCTTAGAACTTTGAATACACTTTGAACATCTGAGATTTTTTGTACAACCTTCAGCTCTTCAAAAATACCGCTATAAATTTTACTAGTAGCTTATAATTAACTTCATCATAACTCATCGACAGGAGTCCAGTCTTATGAAGAAGTCTAACTACTGATATATAATACATTTTCTTAATAATTCAATAAAACTATACTGGAATTAAAATGTAGTACTTTAACAAAATATGTATTCAAAAAATAATCATTTTCAACACGATGAAAATTAGAATTCGTAATCTTTCAAGTTTTCCGCTTATTTACGTATACCGGAAAACAGTTGTGATTTTGGTACGTAAGTAAACTCAAATGTGTGAAAAGAAAATGTATTTTTACATTCCACTATTTGTATTCACACCATTACTTGAATATATACCTAAATACATACATACATAAATTAGGATTGTAACGAATACTTATACAAATGCGGATCTGCTCCGAATCACTATTAAGTACATAAATTTTTATACTTAAATCTGCTGACAGGTGACAAAAACTTATACTTAGGAAAATTTTTAACGAACTTTTTCCTATTTCAGCCTTTTTTCCTGTTTCGTTCCTTTTCGGACTAAGTATTCTATGCAGTTCTAGTATCACGTGCGAAGAAACAAATCGAAAAAAGTACACATAAGTTGAAATTGTATGTAAAAATTCAGGTTGCTCTTGCAATTAATGACGTCTGATCCAACCCTGGCATGCGTACATAGAGTTCCCATCATTTCATTTGTTTTTTATTTCGTGGACTATTTTTTATATTTACCAAACACAAATATTATTTCCTTAAAGATATAGAACTCATACAATTTATTATTTTCTTAATTGTAGCATAGCACCTTTTGACACTTTTTGTTTACAATTAAATGCGATTAAGAATGGATCCTAATCAAACAGTCCATATTTTCACTTCAAAGGAAATTCCTTACATAACTATTATAAAAAAGTCAAATAGCGCAATCTGTATCCAGAGGAATTGTCTGTAAAATTTTAACATGCTAAATTTTAATGATGAAGTTACCAAATTCTGTTGGATCTTAAAATAAAAACTAATTAATTTCTTTTTTTCATGACATAACAGCCCATGGAGGGCCTGAGCCGAGTTTTTCGCATCCACGCATGTCGTGCGTGTTATACTTTTACATGAATCGAAGGGACCTACAGTTCTATGCCGAATCCTAATGGCGAAGTGAAAAGCTTTTCTAAAGTAATTTTAATCTCGTAGGTTTACTCTTGTAATTGAGAAGTAAAGCCCTTTCGACGAACGAAAATAACGTTCTATATCATAATGTATAGTGTTGAGACGTGGACATTGACCACCAATGATGAGAGGCTATTAGTAGCGATCGAGAAGAAGATACTCCGTATGATCTATGGTTCAATATGTGTTGACAACGTATATCGAATAAGATGGAATGAGCTGTATGCCGACACTGACATAATCAAGCGCTTAAAAATCCGCCTGCTTCGCTGGCTTTATTTATTTAAATATGTACATAATTTTCTTTTAAATTTCTTGAAACTACCTCATAAACCTGTTAATTGTGAAATCGATAGCAGTAAAGAAAACACATGTTTTTAGCACTTGCATTTGAACAGTACAGCATTTTTGTTGGAATTTTTCAACTTTAAAATATAAAGAAATAACAAGTTGCACCTTTCACTAGTTTTCACCGTAACACATTTGATAAATTGCAGAATTTCTCAACATGTGTTCCAACGCCTTCACCACAGGACAATTATTCCTCAAAAGGATGATTTTTTGTTTTTATTTATTTTTCGTGGAAACATGAGACGGCTACAAAAAACCGACAATCAAGTATACAAAGATTTAATCTTCAACAGTTTCCCAATACAATCATTGCACATAAGCTGGTTGGCACCGTAAAAGGCGCCGTAGGTCAAATTCGAAAACAACAATGAAACTAAGAGGCTTAAAAATTCACATGCACACATCCACCCCGTAGTCCGTTTGTCTATTGTTATTTATGATCCATTTGAGGAACCAAATAGCATTAATGAATGACTGAAGGAATGTTCAATTGTGTAAAACAAAAATGTCTGTCTCAAACTGACTGGGTTTTTTCTAATGAATGCATGCACATGTGTTCAGTGTGTTTGTGAAATTTCAGTTTTAATTAATTTTTTTTTTTTGTCGCGGCTGATATTTGATTTGTAGTGGGCGGAAAACACGTACGTAAATGATGGGCATAGCGTTACTTACCCGCTCTTCGAACAGGTGTAGACAGCTCAACAGCCATATCAGCTAAGGTCTTCTTCTGCCCACATTCGCCTATGGGTGAAACTAGTTTTTGCATGTAATTGGTATCCTTTGAATAGAAAATAATACGAGTTAAGTTAAACAAATGCAAATGCTTTAAATTCTATTAATGTTTATTCATATGACATTCCTTAATAAAATAATGTGTGCGTCTAGGAAAATATCCCATTTTAGGGTTTGTTAAATTCAATGTATTTTCTTCATACTTTAGTGTCTCTACGTGTGATGGACTACTACGCAGAGTTCACGAGTAGATAAGTAGAAAAAGAAACTTTCTACACGGCACCAATACTTGAGCCAGAGCTATAATGACCTAAGAAAAGCTTTTCACTCCACCGTTCGGATTCGGCAGAAAACTGTATGTTCCGTCGTTTCATGGGTTATTTTATATTTGTATAACACACCCAACATAAATGTATGCCTCCATTAACTGTTGTGCCATTAAAAGAAGAAAAATAAGAAAAGAAAAAATAAATATCGCTTAAGCCTTAGGAAGACTTAAAGACTGACAGTTTTATATTGTATGCTAAACATAATAGTTTCTGTATATTTGCTCCTAATATTTGATGGAAAAGGAACAATTTTAAATTTTTGTCGGCTTTTTGAAACTAATAGATACGTTAGGTAGGTACAAGGGGCACATTTTAGGTGCAATTCGTTATTGGTCGAATAAAGTAACGAATAAACGCATCGATCTCGATATGAATTACTTATGCAAATTTTAGGTAGCTAATGCGTTTTGAAATGAAATAATATTTTAGGTACATACTTATGTACAACAACTGCAGTTACGGCAGTACTGTATTCACAGATGATATTTACTCGCTGAATAGAGGCATTTACCACATAATGAGTTCGGACATTTCAGGTTTATAACCTTAAATCTATCTTCTTTCGTCTTTTAATGGCACAACAGCCCATGGAGGGCCTAGGCCAGGCTTTTCGCATCCACCCATGTTGTGCGCATAATATTTGTACATGAATGGATCTAAAGTTTTTTACCGAATCCGAACAGCGAAGTGGAAAGCTTTTCATAGGCAATTTTTACTCTTTTAGGTTTGCCATTGCTTGCCTAGAGTTGGTGTTGTGTAAAAAAATTGTGTTTTTTTTTTGCTTGTTCCGAGATTTGAACCCCGAACACTCTTCGTAGTAGGCCAACGCACTACCAACTATGCCACTGCGACCACTTATATCACCGTAAATCGTCTAAAAGACCAATATTTTTTCTACATATGTATGTTCAGGAATGCAATAAGTGAATACGTGACCCGTCACTTCTGAAAACTGTTGTATTGTACTATTTTTTTTTTTTAATACTTAGATGGATTTATGTCGGTATTTTTCACCGAATATATATTTCTTTTAGAACTGATTAAGCGTGGCATAATTCTGTTCTGTCCCGGTACAGAAACCAACTGGTTTAATGTTAGTCGATAAACTAGTTAACTGAAAACTACAACTAGTGCCACATTTGGTGTCATTCCTCATCGTGAATTGGTGTCTTTAACATTGTGTTGTCCTACGTACAAGTCATTGACCAGGCTTGCATATATTTTCAACTATTTGGCAGATATATTTTTTTGAAATGGATTGTAAACCAATCCAACTTCAACTAGTTGAAAGAAATAGGTTTTTGGTTTATTTTACAGATTTTAAAGGAAATAGTTGGCACATCAAAAGTGGTTGAATAAGAAGTGCAAAAAAATTTCAAAATTTAAGTATTCGAATTAGAGATACAATCCTTCAATTTCATAGATGAAGGAAATTCAGAATTTTTTGTTTTAATATTCACAAAGTCATAATAAGCCTTAGTATTACTATGAATCTCTAATTTCAGTTTATTTTTATATAATCTTTTCAACATTTTCGGTTTAAAATGTGATATTTATTTCTAAGAAAGGCATATTTAACGTAATCAACTGAATTTCCCGATTTTTTAGTCTCTGTAACTCTCTAAATATTTATAAAGAAATTTGTGGAAGCTTAAGACCAAATTATCCAAGTCAAAGACCAAAGATGGCCATCAGTTTCGGATAACATTTTATTTAGCTTATAAAAATTAGTTTTTTAACACAATAATTGTATGCAAATAATTTACTAGTATTAAACCGTGATCGACCTGGTGAACTTCCTAAATCAAAACTAATCCGAAGAGTGGGGGGAAAATGATCTTCAGTGCATAAAAATTCTTCGCCTTGAGAGATTGATATTTTTGGAGAGCCATCAGTATACAGCTGTACATCGTTGTGGCATCGAGTTTATCAATGCACAACAAAGTTCGACTGGTATAGTAGGCCATGCGGTTTTTATTTAACTGTTAAATTATTCAAATTAGGGATATTTTAATTCCCAATCGCTTTTTTGACATACCCCATAGATGTTCTATTGGGTTAAGATGCGGACTTGGCGATGGCCAATCTAAAACTGTGCTTTGTATAGAAAGTACTGATTGGTGAGGTGCGCGGTATGCTTGGGGTCGTTATACTGCTGGAATTTTCAAATTACGTCAAACTTCTTTTCGGCCATGGCATAATCACATTGTTTATTGTTTCAATATTTTTCAGTATTTTTCTTTTTTAAAAATACCTTCTATCCGACAAATTGGGCCAACCCCAGTCCCAGATGTTAATCGAACCTCCATCATGCTTTATTACTGGTATAGCATATTCCGGATCAAAGGCAGCACCTACTGAACGATGAACATACCTTTTTCCATCTTGACCCATTCGGTTTATCTTAGTTTCATTTCTCCGCAATATGTAACGCCAGTGTTTGCTTGCCCACGTGGAATGGGAATAACAAATCTCGGTGCTGTTTTTGATTAACTGTTACCAGTGGTTTTTTTCGGGATACTTGCCCATGCAAGCCCAGTTCAGCAAATCGCCGCCGAACAGTTCTACATCATATGCTGCATGTACGTATGGACATATATATTGATGCTAAAGTACTTTCTATCTTACAGCAACAAGTTCCCCATGAGGACTGTTTTGCGACTCAAATTTCCCTCATAAATTTGCGCAAGCATTCACAGTTTCAGTTCAGCTGTTTAGTCTCCTAGCTGCATTGAAAAGTCTCCCACATTCCTTTCTTTCAGAGGCAATGCTGGTAGACCACCATGGTGGTTTCGGCTTGCCACTAGAAGTTAACGATGTCTATTACAAAGGTATACATGTTTGTGAAACACATTTACATTCAATGTCACTTTTATTCGATTCGCAAAACAAAAACTAAATATTCAATTTTTTTAAGGAATGGCAACAAATAATTTTTTGGTTGTTTTGCGAACAGACTTACTTCATCATAAAATCGAATTGGAATGTGTTTGAATGTTTCTTGATCTCCATTAGGTTCCATTAGCCTCCTATTGACTGCCCAAAATTGGTCAAACTTATCGTTGATGAGACCAAGCCAAAGCTGATTGTGGTCTTTTTTTTGCATTGTAGAAATAACTTGACCTCGGTGTTTAAGCACATCAGCTTCCTTTAGGCATGCCATAAAATGTGATTCCAAGAGATCTCTAGAATAAATGGGCATTTACATTACAAATTGAATCAATGCTAATATTAGTAAATTTTACTTTGTTGCAAATTTAACCAGAAGGTCTTCTGGAAATTTTGAAAAATGGATTGTCAAACACCAGGGCATTCCGTCTTCATCAGAATGCAGGAGATCATATAAAACACCTTGAATTAAATAATACTATCAATAAAAAATGGGTTTTATATAATTTTTAGAAAATGCATCGATTAATATACATAGTAATTATTGAACGTTCTTATAATTTTTCGAATTTCAGTACATTTCTATGAAAATGTCACCAATCAAATGAAGTAATTTAACTACTGTGTGATTGAAGTTATTGAATTCGTTGATGCCATTGAATCGATTTTTCCAGCACATACCTATGTACTTTGGAGGCTCACTTGCAAAAACCTCCAATTGTGGTATTCATAATATTAACGGTTCGTAAGTGGCAGTGCAGTAAAGTTTACATAAACACTTTAAACTTACATAGTTCCGTATTAGCACTTGTACAGAACACTAAACTTACCAATTGGATAATGTAGCTTCAACGGAGTCCCATTGTAATCAAACCAAAAGTTTCCATCTTGTTGCTCACTCGAAATAAAGCGGCTGAAGTATTTTTTCACCTAAAATTTCATTCATATTTAAAATTTAAATAAAACAACATACAATTGAATGCTTTAATACAAGGTAAAGGTGCTTTACCTTATCAGTCATCAACGGCAGGTAACTAATACGAGAAACCATCAGGTAAAAATTTTCTGGTTGCTGTATGCCCACACTTTCTTCTGGATCTGCTTGGAAGCAGATGGCAATTTGACCCTCCCATACCATCCGCAATATTTCTCGATCATGTGCCATTCTCCAAAAAGTTAATATTTTCTAAAAAATTATTACAAATACACTTTCCACTAATAACTAAAAATTTACCAGCGGTGCAACATTATGTATCGTGATACTACTTTTTATTGCATGTTTAAATAATCAGTACAATACACTGTAAAAATTTTACAATGTTTCACTGATATAGGCATTATTATTTCTTAATATATTTGGAAAATCGTCAATATACAAATACAAGTGACAAGCAACACAGCCCGTCAGAGAGCATTCCATTTATATTGCAGGCAAATGGAAATGAAAATAGATTGTACGAGGGCAAAGCTAAATATCGAAACATTCGAAATGTCATATTCAACTCTATTTTAGATTCCGTTGTAATAATCAGACCTTGCGAGAGAAGGAGTTTTAGAGGACCTAAGAATGAAATGTTTGTAAATCAAAGAAGATATAGATTTTGTTGAAATTTGCCTATTTTTCCATATGTTTTTGCAGTGTGGTCAGCTGTAGTCTCAGAAAAACATATGTGCATCTGTGAGGTTAGATGAATTGCCGATTTCCATTTAAAACTTTTTTTTATCTTAACAAGCATATCAGTATATCTGGAGTTTTAACAAGGTGAGACTTAATATTTCTAAATATTTTTGACAACAACGATTGTGAAAGATAAAATTGATATAAACAAAAGAAATAGGGATTATGCACAGCATAATGGCGATGTGATGTGACTGTTAAACTAATTATTAATTTTTATTTGTATCAAATTCAATTTACATAATTTATTCATTTTACACATCAGCTGTTGTTAACTGTTAAATTCATCTAAAAACATGCTCAGGTAAAGTATTATAACAATAATGTGCTTGAAACTATGACGGTTCAAGCTAATTGAGTAAGTAGTGTTTCTGACACTCATGTTACAGCGGTGTAGCATAACTTGAGTACTTGCGTCTAAGAAACGTCACCATTGAAATTTATGATATTCAGTGTGTTCACTCAACTAATTTGCTACAGGTTACATGGTGTCTCCACTTGTCATAATTCAAATCAATGGTCATATTTTGCCATCAAAATGTCTAGTGCAGACATCTTATGTTAATAGCATAACAAATTAATGAAACATTTTGCCAAGACACACAAGAATTTTAAGTTTCTTCCGCTTATGACGTTTCTCTATTTTAAAATGGTGCAATTATAATTTAAAAAATTATTAATTTCATAATTATTTACCGGAAATATGAGTGTTTGTGGAATTATACAAGTTGAAAATATAAACGAACTGACTTAAAGAGAAAAACAGGAAGGAAATTGGATATTGCGCGAGAGCACATTATTGTCGTTTGCTATTTAAAGCCATTTTGCAAAAGAAAAGCCTTAAGAAAATGTACCCACTTTGTATTTTGGCAGCCATCAGCTGCTTTGACATTAACATGCACATTGTCTTGAATTGTAGCTAGTGACGATGCTAAGTTAATTGAATGTTTTGATATCATGACCAAAGTTTCTTCTTCTTTTAATGGCGGAACAGTTCATGGAGGGCCTAGACCGAACTTTTCGCATTCACTCACGTTGGACGTGTTATATTCGTAAATGAATGGAAGCGACCTGTAGTTTTATGCTGAATCCGAACGGAGAAGTGAAAAGCATTTCATATGTAGTTTTTACTCTTGTAGATTTTCCATTGCCTGAAATGGTGCCGAGTAGAAAAATGTTTTTTATCCTTTTTGTTTTTCGCTGCACCTAAATTGGAACCACTCTGCGCAGCGAGCCAACACACTATCAACAACTCCTCAGCGATTTTTATTATTTTATAAGTTAAGTTTATAAAAAGGTGCCTTGACATGTATCTTAATTAATTGTTGAATCGGTTAATATTAAATTTTCTCTTATTTGTCAATGGTTTCCGGCTGGCTTGTGTTCAGGGAATAATTTTTCAAAGTGTTGCAAGTTTGAAAATCCGGTGTTAAGGTACGAACACAATGGCTGCGACAGTGTCATTACATCATGACAACAAAATGACGTCCGTATCAAATTTCGTCACAATAAACACGGAAACGACAAAATTAATTTAATTTGAATCTTCACAATTTCCACAGATTATTTATTTTATACCGACAAAAAACAATAATATTTTATAGAAAAAATGATAATTTGCTTTTTTTTCTCTCTGCTACTTGTCAAAATAGAAATAAATTGAAGACGACGACAGCGGCAATTTGCACATTGGCGTAATGATGCACTGCCATTATGTTTGTTTTCATAAGAATAAATTGCATTTATGTGTTGAAAGTCATGGGGATTTAACTTTTCCAGGAAATGGGACAAAAAAAAAACTACACCTTTCCCTCAGAAAAAGCATCGTAATGTCGCTGCCGCGTCCAATTGTATCCGTATCTTTAATCTGATTGGGCAAAATTGAAATCGCATGTGTTTATTGCGTAAACAAATATTTTCGTATCAGAAGCGACAAGCTGAGAACTTTTTTAATTTGGTTGAACGTTTATAAAAATTGCTCTCATGTTTCGAAGTCCGTGGCAACAGGGAATGCATATTTTTCGTGCATTTTCTAGTTCAAACATAAATCGAGTAAAAATGGCATTTAATGTATACGGTGAAAGAAATGGTAACAGCATCCCGCCTTTGATTATCATGCACGGCTTATTTGGTTCCAAACAAAATTGGCGTGGAGTCTGTAAGGCTTTGGAAAAAAAATTAAACAGAACGGTAAGTTTAAAAAGATTTGAAATAAGTTAGGCCATTTTTCTTTCACTTAAAAATGCTTATAATTAACAGATTTATGCCGTAGATGCACGAAATCATGGAGACAGCCCTCATACTTCAGAGCACAGTTCACAAGATATGGCAGCAGATGTTGTTGAATTTATGAAACAGGAAAATGTGAAAAAAGCTTCTGTCTTGGGTCATAGTATGGGAGGCAGAACAATGATGTATCTTGCCCTTAAGTATGTACGTAGCCCTTCATAAATCACCGGCTATTGTTATGCATTTAGCAAATGTTTTTACATATGAAATGTTTGCAGCCAGAACTTGTAGATCGAGGAATAATTGTTGACATATCTCCAATTTCAATACCTGGAGATTTTATGTCTATGGAGCGCATTTTTGAGGCTATGGAGAATATTTTAGTTTCCAGAGATTTGTCAATGGCAGAGGGGCGTAAAGTTTTAGCTACACAACTGCTTGATGCTGTGGGTAGTAAGGGCACTGTCGAATTTATAATGTTAAATCTAAAGAAGAAGGCAACCGGAGAGTAGGTCAATTTTTCATGTATGCTTAAAATCCAAAATAAAGTGTTTCCTTATTTTTAGGTTTCATTGGGGTTTAAACGTTGAAGCACTACACAAAAATTTAAGATTATTCTCTGATTTCAAGAGTCAAATCGAAGGCTTACCTCATTTTAATGAACCTATGGCGTTCGTTTGCGGCAGCGCATCAAATTATGTGGAGTACGTTTATTTTATATTCTCATACATAATACAATTTAAACTCTTTCTGCCTGCCATTTCAGCCCTGACAATTGGCCAGACATACAAAAGATTTTTCCAAACTCAGAAATACACTGGCTGGATGCTGGGCATCTCGTACACTTTGACCAACCTGTGCAATTTATCGATTTGATCGTAAGATTCCTTAATAAGTAAATATGAAGATTAAAACGCTTATTTAATCGGGCGGAATTTTTATATACGTTTATTAACTGTTTTATTTAGCAGTGTTGTTAAGTTTATTTAAAATTATTATCATACTCTTTACAAGTAATAAAGACATTCACTACCCGTTTCTATTATTGATTCGAATTTCATTTCGTAGGGTAATTAAGCAATTGTACGCATACATTTGAAAGATACTCTATAAATACAGCATACATATGTGTGTATTAAATACATAATAATTAGCATGTGTAGTTGACAAAACCCGTTAAATTTACATGTGTGTAATGTGTTTCATTTATTGCAAAAAATAATTATGTACAATTGTTTGTATAATTTTCAACAATTTCCTAAATTTTATTAAATTTCTTCAATTGTTGTATTTTAAGTTTGCTTGTAACATTTGGACATATATGGTGTGTATGTATGTACATATAAAAACCATAGGCATTTTATAGTATAATGTTTGGAGAAACATGTATTTTTTACACCAATTAATTAAATTACTTTAATCTTGTTTTTATGGTATATGTTGGCCAGTGCAATTTTTATACCAGAACTAATCGACTTTGAAAATGGTCTTTAGTCCGGTTTTACGTTCAACGCAATTGATCAAAAAGGTTTTTTCCTTATAATACTTTCAAAATAATATTCAAACCCAGAAAGGAATTGCATTTTCTAGGAGAAGCTCAAAAATTGCCAAACCACATTTTTCACTTAATTTTTCTAAAAATTGGCATGAAAGAAAATAAATTTTAAATCGGATCCTATGTACTATGCCAAAAGGAGACTAGAGTATGCAATTTATTTAATTTACATTTGTTCTGAATATTATCAGTACACTTTTAACAAGTTTAAGGTGTTTTTGCTATATTGGCAAATGACTTTATTATAAAGTTTCTCTTCGAAAACAAAACCGTTCATATCGTGAATAAGTGATTACGTAAAAATGTTCTCGCGATTGAATTATTTCTCGAAAAAATCAATGTCATGTGTCGTCAATGCCTTAATGCAAGGTTTACAAAACATCATACTCTTGACGTTTTACACGAAGAAGTAAACCAATCTCTTTATCGGTGTCCTGTGATTGCAATCCCTCCCCATTCTCCCTCATTCCGCTGTGTGTTGAATGTATGTATATAAAAAATTTATGGACTTGAAAAGAAAAATTGCTATCGGAATCAATATAAGGTTGAAAATAATTTAAGAAAATAAAAATCGGAGCAACTAAACGGAGAATTTAACTAAGAAAATTACAAATACAAATACGTTCACTTCGATTAAACTAACTCTTACATTTGTTAGTTTAATCTCGCCAATCAGCCTAATCGAAAATGCCTTCGTTTTCCTGGCAATGCAACCGTTTACACCAGCCAAGCTTAAATTTTACATCATTTTAAAATCTCGAATAAAAAAATGCTAATAAAATAAACTGGTGTGGTAAGCGATTTGACAGTAAATATTCTTTACCATTCTTTACAAATGTAACGAAACCATTTCCTTTATCAAGAAATGTGAATAATAACAACAATTTTGCTTAAACACATTTGGGTTGCTCATAATATTCAAGAATGTCCTCACAAATGTATGTACATGTGTATGCATGTTCAAGATGCATTCATAATTTTAAATAATTTTGTGTTATTTGTATGTAATTATAACGAAGTGCCTTATTATATATTAAACATTTAATTCTGGCCTTTGTAGTGTACAATCATAATCATAAAATGTGTGTTTGTGAAAATGTTCACAGTAAATATTGAATTTTATTACATAATACTATGATTTGTATGATATGATATATGTATGTTTCTTTATTTTAATAAGAATATCCAATTAGGATATTTATAGCTGAGAATCCTTCTAATGATTTGGAACTTATTTCGAAACACATTTGCATCAAAATCAAATGAAATGAAATTTATCAATTAGATTTCTGTTTATAGTTTATCTTACTTAGAAGTTAGCTGCGTTTCACGCAAGGTTTTATTTTGTTTATGACCGATATGAGAATTTGCTTCTGAACAACAATTATGGTAAAAGGTGGCAAGTATTTTTGTTATTTCGTAAAGTAAAAGTCATTTGAACAAATAAAACCAACATATTATAAATAATAATATAATTAAAATTTGTTTATGATATTTAGGGAAAATGTCAAAATTGAAGGTGTTGTGTTCATTGTGGGCATATGATGAACGGCAATTGTTCATCATATACTGATTTTTATACACTAAAATATTTTATCCAACTATTCACCAAACTTATATTCAATATATCAATAATTGTACAAATAAAAATATAGCAGCATTTTGTTACCTTCAATATTAAGCTGTTGAATCTATTATATAATAAAATTAATAGAAAACTTAATACGAATTTTCTAGATTTTAGTACAGTTTTTACAAAAAGTCGTGTTTGTTGTAAGACTGAATTGAATAGTTGAATTTTTTTTTTAATTTAAAAAAATTCAATGACAAAAAAACCTCTTTCCACATTTGAGGTTTCATTGTTTCTTTTCAATTTCGTTAGAATTTTCTGCTTTTATATCCAAATTTATAGTATTTCAGCTATAACTTTTGAATTAAAAGGACTAGATTAACATAGATTGAAAAAGCAATGTCGTACAAATTAAAAGATAAGGTGAAACATCGTATGTGGAAAGAGGTAGTTTTGCCAAAGAGCCACATAATAAATATGTAATATTAAAATGTTGCATGCTTAAAGCGGGAAGTAAGAATTTAGCCTCTGCAATCGGTATATTATTTTCCACTTTATGAATACATAAAATCCATTTTACTGCATTATATTTCTAAATTTCTAATTGTGCTACAAATGAAATGTGTTAAAAGTATTTTATTTATGATCTATTGCTTTTAATAGAATTCAGATTCAAGAAGATTCATTACTTTCGCTAATAACGTGAATTAAAACATTTAAATTCATTCATACTTCAACTTTCCCCTGACTATTATTAGCATTGTTTTTACTAAATTCAATTTTTGCTGTTATAATAATTATCTTCCAAGAAGTAGTGCCTTTCATTCAATTATTGCTAGAAGTTCTAAAGTTTGATCAACACTCAGAGGATATTCCATTAAATGCAAAACATTTTGCTATTGCAAAAGGAATGATTAAAAATAGGCAATGTCGTAACTGCCTGGAGAAATACCGCATGACAAAGAAAATGTAATATTCTGTATTACGTGATTAAATGGAATATATCGTAATTATTTGGAATATAAATTATTAAACCTAAAATTTGTCTTTTCATACGATTTAACGTTACGCTGCAAGAATGGATAGTGTTCCATGGAAATACCATCCTAATATGCCAAGTATTATAGATGCAGTACATTGGACATGAGATCTTGGAGCTTTATGATATGCACAAACAAATTATCTTTGCGCTGATATTCAAAAAAAATTAATAAAAGTTTGTCTTTTTAATTAAAACATGCTCCAAATATGGAATAAATATAACGTAAACATTGCAGTCTTTTAAAAAAACATAAAAAGATATAAAATATAAATAATATAAATGAGTAAATAATAGTAAATCGTACAATTGTAAAAATAGATTTAAGTATGTTGGAATTACAATAGATAACTAGGCAAAATTTGTGGTAAGGCTTATTTGGTTTTTGATTATAATCTAAAATCCATGCGTTGCTATAAGAATGTTAAAAGAGTAAAATTATATTTAGACGACCATTCCACCATCATACGCGTAATCAGCCTTATTGTGCATTACAAGACGATCCTCTACAAAGTAGAAACTATCTGAACGTGTTTCAAATGGACTAGCTATCATTTCCGCAACTAAAAATAAAGATTACCCAAAATGAAACGCTGATATTAATAAGAATACATCTATAAATAGCTGTCAATTGAAATAATTAGCTGCATCTCCCCCCTTAGTAATGTATGTAATGGATTCGAATTGAATTAGTAGCACGAATTGGGTGTGTGGCTAATTATGACAATTTTATTACTATGTACAATAATTTCAAAAATGCTTACTCAAATCAGGTGGAAGAATTGGAAATTCATAGATGTGCTCGCAAGTGTTTTTTGAATGAGGAATGCAATAGCCGAACTCGAAATCGAAAGTTTTTAGCAAGCGATCACGGAAGAAATGACGTTCTATCATACGAAAACTGTTTACAGGCTGGCTGCCAACAGTGAACTCTACACTGTAAACAATAGCAATAAATTTAATAAGTACATATGTTAGTAAGTTCATTCCTCTCGTATTCATATATGTACTTACGTTGCTCCTACGGTCTTTAGACTCAAAAAGGCCGGAGTAAATTGATAGCGCACATAGCGGCCTGCATTTGGATCGGCAGTATCTTCTATGGTCAACTCTTCTGTTGCTGCCATGAGCGATTCTTCCAGTGATCCCTGAACAAATTGTTCACTTGGTGGTTTCGCTATTTCAAAAAGGATAGCTCCGCTTTCCAAATCGCGAATTTTGAAACGTGTAAAATCGATATCATATACGTTGGCATTAGGCGAACATAAGTAATCATTTGTTATCTTATTTAAACGGAGTACATCAGTGGGAGACACTTCATCGCTGACACTGCCAGTTTCCGTTTGCAATTGATTTGCAGATATTAATTGTTTACTCACTACACTCATAGCTCCCTAGTTCTTGCCAACGTTGTTTCTAATTTTTTTCTTTTAAACACAAGTTGTCTACCCTAATAATTGTGATGACCTAATTTTACGTTTAAATCACAAAACGAAAACTACTCGAACTGTATTTTTCTGTATTTTATTTAAGTAACTAGGAATTATGTGAAACTAGAAACATGAACCTAACATCCTTGCATTTCTGCTTTACGAAATTGTATTAATGCAAAATTTACAATTCAAAATATTTCACATTCTCACACAAACAAAGTACACGGGAAAAAATATTATAGGTACTTGTATGTAAAAGATATCTGGCAAGACTTTTTGAATCAAAATAAGTGCTGCGATTTAATTGTAGCTGGTGGCTGAGATTGAACTTCGTTGAAATGCAAAATTTCGCCATGCAAGAACTGTCAAATGAAATTTTAAATTCCATAGGAAATGTACTGCAATGCGAAAAACAGCGGCGCAAAAAAATAGGAAATTGAGATCTATTACATTTTTTGACATTTTGCAATTAACAGCTGCAAATGAAATTCTATTTTCGATGAAATTTACTCAATTTGCTCTAGTGTCTTCTCAGTATTACTTACAGAATTTGCCAAATATAAACGAAATTTTGCATAATGCTTTTTCCATTATCCGTATTTAAAATCAATGCGCATAAAATTAACTTATTAAACAATTTAAAAATACATTTTTGTTAAATTAAAATTTTTAATTTAATTTTAATTTTTTTTTTTAGAAATTCTTAGTTATTTCTTAATTTCAAACAAAACAGCTCTTGTGATAGCTCCTGTTTATACTACATACTATTTAGTGAAAATATTGTCATGTAATTCTCATTTACTCTACAATATATTTACTTATCGGTATTTTTTAAATAAAGGATATATTACAAATATTACTGATGATTGATCGTGGCGATTTCCGAATCGTATGATCTGCCTGTACTATGAATGGGATAGCGGTTTGTAAAGGTGTCAAAATATCTTCTCAATATTCTCAAAAATACATCAGCACAATATTGTCATATATATATTAACTTATAAATCTTAAATAAACTGATATTTCAAAAAATATACCCAAAAGATATATTTATCAAATTGTAGGAGGGTTTAATGCATTGAAAACTTAATTATTTTAATTAATATTTGATGACTTCGCAACTAAATTCAAATTTTCGATATCTGCGTTGTCTTCACCATCGTTGTTAGCATTTTCTTCACCGGTGTTGAAAAGCACGCGCCAGGTTAAAAATGTTGAAATTAATCAAAATTGAAAAATTACGAAAATTTCCAATGAAGAAACATCAAATAAATTTCTTAAATAATGTAGCTCGAGAGACTTACTATTCCCATTTCTTCTCCCTGTCTTTCCATCACATTTAATTCCAGAGACTAGTCTCCCCATCTAAGAGCAGGCTTATGGATGGTCCATTTACTTTATCGGTTATCTTTAACCCATGGCTATTCCAACCGGTAATCGCTGATTGCGTCTGTTCACCAAAATTTAAACGGAGGAATAGTTAACCGGCTGATTTTCGTCGGTTAACGTCATTCAACCAATGATTTGGTATTTTCATGCTTGGTTTGCTGTAAATTATTTTTGACATAAGCGTTATAACATTCTGTTTTTTAAGTTTAAAAGAAGACCGTCGCAGCGAAAATTGTCACGGAAATGATGACCGCCCTCTATCATACTTGACTGATGATGGTTCTGCCCATCAGTTTCTTGTAGGGCGTCCCAATAACGTACACAATTTGTTTATCATTTGCTTTCAATAGAATAATAAATATGTTTGTAAATACATAATGTTTTATTCATAGTGGTTTTATTTACAATTTCAGTGCTTTAGAAAAAAATTTTATTTGCTATCTTTTGTTATTTTTCATTCACAAATTCAGTTCTTCTTCTTCATTTGGGATTCGTGGGGTAGAGTTAGTGACGAAGAGTACATTCAATAATTGGTGGCTGAAAGGCGCCAGTACAATATGTATGAGAGATTGTATTATTTCAACAATTCAGATTACTGTTGTCAATATTCTGGATTTGCTTGATATTTTTTGGCCGCTGAGACAATGTCATCATATCTAGTAGAGAAAAATTAAGAAGAATTGTATTTCTGTGTGCAATCGAAAGAAATCAAATAAAATTACATAGATACTAGGCTGTCACGTATTGTAGGCGGTGGACCACAACCAGTCAGAAAAAGCTCCAATCAAGTGTTCGGCTTTTCTTTATGAAGGGTGCGCTTTAGTTGCATTGTTTTCCTTGTAACACTGTTGCGGAACGGAACTGACAAATAAGGACATTATTTCGGGACAATGTTTCAAACTCCAGAGGTATTGCCTCGCAAGTTACAGCTTTTTGCTTGCAGAGTCAGTTGCTTTGTATTGTCATTTCTTCTTCTTACTTTACTTTACTTTTAATGGCACAACAGCCCATGGAGGGCCTAAGCCGAGCTCTTCGCATCCACTCATGTTGTGCGTGTTATATTTGTATTGTACATGAATGGAAGGGACCTACAGTTTAATTTCGAATCCAAACGGCGAAGCTTTTCATAGCAATTTTTACTCTTGTAGGTTTGCCATTGCCGTGTAGAAAAATTATTTTTCCTACTTTTTGATTTTGCCTGTGCCGAGATTCGAACCCCGGACACTCTGCGTAGCAGTCCAACGCACTACCACTACACCTACCATTTCTTCTTCGCTTTAGCAAAATTTTAAGCTGTTGAATTTTGAAATGAAAATATTTACATATGGTGAACAATATGAAGGATTATTTATAGATTTAAATAAAATACTAACAATTATAACGCCACGCGATCTGTCAATCTTAACCATATGTATATGAAATTTGACACAACAGCTGATTCATAATACACTTAAAAAATGGAAAGATTTATTGGAAAGCCACGGTTAGGTCATGGTTAAGCTGTGGTTATATTAAAATTTTACTCGGCGAACACCCTGCAATTGTTGTTGTTGAACATGAAAAAAGAGCTTTTACTCACTCTCTCAACGAACAGCTGGGTGAAATGTACACCGAACACGCCAGGGTGTCAATGAGTTATTCTACAAAAAAGGAACAAAAATTTATGTAAAATAGAAGGAAAACCTGCAAACCTGTACATCATTATTTTCATTTGCAGAAAAGCGAAATTGCGAATGTTTTTAGTGTTTAAAAGAGAATAATATATATATTATTTATAAAATTATTGAAGAATTACGTATGAAGAGTATTTATATAATATATTCACGATGTGATGCAAATGGTGTTGTAACCACTCTTGACTTGAAGTCGCTACATATATATACGCCATTACCTCAATCGCGTTTTTTATGACCAGCCGGTGGCTGTCGGTCCATAAAATTATATTATTTGCATAATTTATTGCCCATTCAATTATACTATTGATTCCACTCTCCATATTGATAAAATTGTTTAATGTTTTTTGGTATGCGATTTTAGTATTGCCGTTGCGCACAAAATAGTATTAAAAAACTTGAATTTCGACCAAAAGAAACTCTGTAACGAACTCCAGATCGAGCACGAGAGAAAAATGAGGTGTGTTCGCCAAACAGAGAACACCAGCATAACCACGACCTTAGTTAACTGCAGTATGGGGCTGTTTATACGCGCGCAAGCACCATCTGACATCAGTTGGAATTGTTATGAAGTCAAACATAATGAAGTATTCTATTAAACACAATTTTTTTTATCGGCATAAAATAAATACTCTGTGTTAATTGTGAATATTATAATTAAAGCCATTTTGGCTTTGCCACGTTTATTGTGTTACTGTCGAAGATGACATAACGAAATTTAATGCGGACGCCATTTTGCTGTAAAGTCTATTATCAAAATGAGAGTGGCGTGGCAGATGCGACTATTTGGGTATTCTGCCATGTATCTTATGAACTCTTTACGGAGTTCAAGTATTAACTTTAAGTTATTGTCATGAGTAATAGGTAAATTTTTGAGTTTTGTCAGACAGTCTAGCAGCCAACGAGCGATATGCATAGTTAGTAAAAGGTTAATTTTGTTTTCTATATCCGTACCTCAGAAGTTCTTCGACAATTATCTATCACTTTTTAACGTTTATAAATGGCAGGTTATAAAAAGGAGAATGAAATGAATATGTAAATTCGCATACTTAAGGCCCAATTTTTTTTCATTGTAGTACTTAATTAGTGTTATTCTGATACAGGAATGTACTCGATACCTGTACTCATTAAAAATATCTTTGGATAAATTGCATTCCAGTTTTAGATGAAAAATTCAGAATCAGGAATATAGGTTAAATGAACTTATCAATATGAGGCAGAGAAAGGCAGTTACCCCTTTAAGAATTTATGTACATATGATACTTGATTAATATATGTTCGCATGGCACAGACATCATGCCTCCACATAAAGGAAACTTCATGTTATTTTGTATTAAATTGAAAAATTCTCTCTCAAAAGACACACGCGACGGTCAAAATACAAAAGCCTCAAATTAATGATATTATTGCATGGTTGTTCATTGCCTTCCACTCATACATAGTGGGTTTTCAAACAGCGAAAAAGAAACCATAAACAAGAGCGTAGAAACAGGCGCATCCTTGTAATTACTGTCATATTTAGAACACATGAAATGACTCTGCGTAATTCAAAAACGTAAAATTTCAACTTATAGTTCTATATAACCACGCTTTTATGAGGTCTGACCTGGGCTCTTTCAATATCAACTCATATACAAAAAAAAACCCACAAAGCACACAAGGAGTAAATACAAATACTGGCTCAATGTATTCGATATTTATCTGATAAAAGTCTGACTAAAAGTACTCGGTACTCTTAAAAAGTATCGAGTATTTACTCGAAGTTCTTATATCGTACTAACACTAAGCCTAATTCAATGATCTGGTAACGCTTTTTGTTTGCGTATATCGAAAATAAATTAAAATGGCTGCAAACACATCGAAACTTTCTATCATAGCTTGTGCCTTTGCCTTTTCAGTTAAAGAAATATAATTCTGAAGAAAAACTGAAGAATAATACAAAATCGAATGCAGATTACTTTTGAACAAAGATTACATTTGGACGTAAGAAAATAATTGATTTTCTTGTATATTGACGGCGATTTTGGGAAAACCCCGTGCGATTTGCCTGAAACTCTACTGTGTTAAAGCGTCCGCCTGCACTAACTATCGGCACTGCGTTAACTTGGTGAAGCTGTATGCATCCTGTCCTCGTCGTTCGCAGCAGGTAAGACTCCAATGCTGAGACTGGGATCTCTGAAATCTACAAATAAAAACTCAAATATATGTTCTCTCCACACTTCGTAAGCCATAATAATAAAGTGTATAAAAGTTCTATGTTTAAAAAGTAAAAAAGTTTCACGCGAAAGGAAAGCAAACGTGCGACAACGTAAAGTTGAAATAAGAAAAGACAGTAAAGTGGTGCAAAAGTCTCAAAAGTGACGAATGTTTGTAAATGTTTCGGATTTTGAATTTCGCAGTCTCGCGTTGAATGTTTAAATTAAACTAAACAAAAGAAGTTACGTTTTTTGTTATTTTGTTGTCGTTATTCAAAAAATTAAATAAAATATATACAGATTTTCAATTTATTGCACGAAGAACCTGAGCCAAACAAAATTTTGTGTAAAACCATGAAGGTAAGAATTAACGAACAGAATGACAGTGTAAACAGATTTCTTTGTCTGCCTTAATGCAGACACATTTAAAATAATAGTCACAAGTCAAATCGGTATTCAATTTCACATATGTTTCAGTACAACATTCTTTAGCCATAATTTTTTTTATCAAAGTAAGAAGTCGAGAGTGCGTGCATACGCGAATGGTATAAACTAAATAAATGAAAAAAAATTCGATGCATTTTTTCAGTATGTATGCTTTTCTTTGGCATTGAGAATTTTTGTTTTATTTGCTATAGGCTGTACCGAACGGCAAACACCAAAGTAACCACGGCTTAACACTGAGTCTACACATGCCAATTGAGAATACGTGTGTATTACTTACTTAGTTGAAATTGATAATCGGTCTTGTCGGCCGCGATAAAGCTTGGCCAGACGCCTCGGCAATGCGCGCTGTCGCCAGTAGGTAAAACAAAGTGGAGACAGATCTCTCTGTACCTGGACTTCAAACGGAGATTATAACGTCATGTTCTGAGTGTTCCTCTACCATGGCTCGAAGAAAACACCCTTTTGGCCGGAGTGCCTTCTTTCTTTTGCTCAAAAGCAAGCGAAGCCGCAGTATTTTGATGCGTTTGACTATGCCAGTGTTGGTTCTATCTTATTCGATACACATCGTCCTATATATTGGACCATAGATAACAGTTTCTTATCATTGGTGATCAATGTCTCAGCGCCTTACATTAGGGAAAGTTTGGCGGCTTATAGAGTGTTATTTTCGTCGTTCGGTAGAGGAATTTGCTTTTCCTCTGAGCCTGTAGTTACACCGGTAGGCAAGAGTTGATCTCCGCTTGATCTCAAGGCTGAAATTATTGTTAGTGTTAATGCTGGATCCTAGGTAAACGAAATCCTTGACGGCTTCAAAAGTATAGTTGTCAACTGTGACATTTTGTCGAAGACGCCGTGACTTTGCTGACACAAGGTATTTCGTTTTGTCTTCGTTCACCAATAGACCCACTCAACGAGACTCCATTTCCAAATTGGATAGTGACTGCTCTTGTTATGGTGCCAATGTTGTATATATCATCAGCGTATGCGTAATAGCCAAAGCTTGACACTTTTTTAGAAGATAGTACCAGTGTTGTTCGATGTTCGCAGCTCGAATTATTTTCTCTGGCATAAGGTTAAAGAAGTCACACGATGTGGAATCAACTTATCTAAAACCTCTTATGGAATCAAATAGTGCGTAGAGGTTCTAATTTTCACTCCGCTTGTGTTGGTCAGTGTCATTTTGCAAAGACGAATAATCTTTGTCGAGCTGTTCGAGCTGATCCTAAAACGAGCTGATCGAAGGCAGCTTTATAATCGACGAATAGATGGTGGGTGCCGATTTGTTTTTATCTGACTTTTCCAGGATTTGGCGCAGTGTTAATATGTATGATTATTTAACTGTTGATATATTTACAGCAAATGATATATAATATAAAAGTGTATATCGATTGTTAAGCTCGTAACTGTGTTAAGTGATGTTTGGTGTGAGAATGTATTACTGGTCCAGTAATTTACAGGCTTTCACCATGTAATTTATATAGCGCACAGTTGACGCAAGTGACTAACCAATAAAATCAAATTAGGGTGCAGATGAAATTGGTAAAATGTATTTTAAAATTTATCTGATGACAACTTCAAATTGTAATGCAAAAATTTTCCTATAAAATTCTATAAGTATGCGGAGAGCTCGTTAATCAAAACATATTGATCATTAATTTATTACTTAAAGGTTTTCTTAATAATAAAAAAAAAATCCTTTTTCGTTAAATATTAAAAAGTAAACCGTAAAACAAAGAAAAAAGTGGTTGTGAATTGAAAAATAAACTGATCATGTATAAAATTATTTTCTGAACGATAAAAAAAAAAAACAAAAAACTGTCATATCCTATAAGAATTTCTGTTGATGGCCGTATGTCACTTATGACTCTTCTGACGAAACCTAGAATGAAGAGACAAAATGCAGCTGCTAGCAACAAAATTGCATTGATTAAAAGAAAACATAAAATTAGCTGCCATTCATATATTTTACTCAACATCTTTGAGTCTCTTTAGTGATGGTTAGTTTAGTATTAGTTATCATTTAAGCACAGTATCAATCAAATATTTTGGCAATTATGACCTCCTGGGTATTTGCGTCACAAGATTTGCCTCTACTAAAATAAAAAATATATGTAGTTTATCATACTAAAGAAAAATTTCTTTTAAAAACTTCTCACAGCTCATTTGGCAACAAAGTTGAAATTTCCCACTTTTGTCCAGGAAATACTGATAAAAGTAGAGTACTCTATAGGATCACATCATTGCTAATTAGTTTACACATATTAGGATAAGTGTAAATCTGTTTATTTGAAGCTGAACACGATAGTTTTAAAAAAATATTTTTACATGGAAACAAAGAAGTTACATAGTACAAAAGAATGATAGTAACAGTATCGGAAACCAGAAACGTGTAAATGAGATTTTTCCTATGGTATTTATACCTACATACATATTAATAAGCAAGCAATCTGCCAAAAGTCTTAGTTCTCTGTTTATTGCACATTTCTTCAACGTTTATAAAAAAAATACATAATTTTCAATTCTGATAAAAAAATTATGTGTAAGTCAACAAATATTTTCAGACATGTTTAAGCATTACCTTAAAACTATAGTATTAAGCCTTTGAGGTTTGAATCTAATTTGTTTCTTATGTACGTACACTCTGCAGCGAAAACCGGACTTCAATCATCATCTTCGCCATCAGAATTCGCTAAGTGTTTTACACACAACGCCAATTGTATCATGGACTCGGAGGAAGAATCTCGTCCTGGATCTTCGGCTTCGAACTCCTCCTCGAATTCATCTGATAATTCGCGTCCATCATCACCAACACCAAAATCCCCACCTGCCAATTCGGCAACAAGCCCGCATAGTAGTGGAGGAAGACATTCTAGGTCGCGATCTCGAGCATCCGAGGAAGGTGGTCGTTCTTTGCGTTCAGTATCCAAATCTGATTCGAACTCTTCATCGTCTTCATCGTCCAGTGATAATGAATATGAAGATGCAAAGTCACCTGGCAGCCCAGTTCAGCCTAAAAGCAAGAGTTCTTCGGATAGAAGCAGCGTAGAGAGCAACAATGATAAAACTCCGCGTTCAGTGTCGCGTGATCGTTCTGTCTCACCAGCAAAGTCGCAACAGAGCTCCAGGAATTCATGTTCTTCATCAAGTCACGGTGGCGGTGCGATGAATATTAGCCATGAAGATTTGAGTGATGTCAGCGAAATGGAGAGTGAGAAACGCGCCTCCTCGTTTAATAACAGCAAACAATCTTTGGATGATGAAGGAACTAATACTTTTTCAGCTGCAGTAGCATTGACTGAAGATGAGCCCATCGAAGTAAAGCGTAATTTTTCTTTGGAAGCTGATAATAGCCAAGACGCCGTAATCACGGATTTGCGTCAAAAGCTTGATCAGAAAAAAAATAATGTCAAGGTGAGTTTAAATACTAAATTCTGATTGATGATAATTATTTTTCAATCACAACCATAACAATTTAAGGCTACTGAAAACAATACTGATAAATCTGGAATAAGTGCTGGTTCCACGCCCAACGGTAATGGTAATATTGATGAGCCGCTTGAAGTTTTAGTCAAAGCCCATGATGAAGATGCTTTGGATTTTGAAGCTGAGGAAGGCGAATGCCAAGATGTGAGCAAAGATGATGATAATATAACAGAATTTATTGCGGGTGGCGGAAAAGAGAAGGCTTCAGATGACAAGTCCGATGGCGAAGCTGAAGAAGGCGAGGAATTGGAGGAAGGTGAAGTGTCAGATGAAGATGAAAAACGTCCGGAGGAGACTGAACCGAAACCTGTGTGCCGTTTTTATACACGTGGCCAATGCACTTGGGGCATGAGCTGTCGTTTCTTGCATCCAGGAGTCACAGACAAAGGTAACTATACGATGTTCGATTTAGTACGGCCAATTCCGGTGACACAAACCGGCACTGCTAGTTCCCGTTCTGCCAATTATGCTGCACATAACGTCGACTATCACGATTACCGTACCGATCGTCCGCCACTGCATCATCGCACCGCAATTCATCATCCTGCTGCCGTTTATACAGCGCATCAAGATGCACGAGCCTTAATTTCTGAGGGCCCTGTTGTCGTTGAGAGTGCTTGGGAGCGTGGCTTGCGCACTGCTAAAGAAATGATGCGCAAAGCCAACAGGCGCAAGGAACAAGATATGGATTTTGAAGATAAGAAAATGAACTTGACGCTATCACCAGACGAGTTGGAGAAGGACCCATATTATATAAAGGAGCGGTCACCACCGGATGTAAATAGAAATCTCCTGGCATATACATGTTTTTTGCAATGTTTTTGTATATATATTATTTTTTACGTAGGCTGTAGCACCTCCATACCCTCGCCATACTGGGGGATATCAAGAGGTACCTAGCTTTGCACGAGCAGCACCAATACCACCTCCATTCGATGAAGTAGATCCTTATGGACGGACAACTCGATATCGTGAGCTACCAGCACATCGTATGCCCCATTACGAAGACGAGCGTCGCGTTCGTCCAACTCGTGAAGTTATTGTGCAACGTGTGGAGTCTGTTGGTCGCGGAGATGAGTGGAATGATCCATGGATGCGTCGCGGAGGATCCCAGGATCGTGGTGAGAAGCGTCGTCGCGATCGCCGCAGTTATAGCAGCAACTCTTCATATTCCAGTTCAAGCAGCTCTCAGTCTGACTCTAGTTCAGATTCGAGTAGGTCTCCCAGCCCTCCGGATAACAGACGTCGTTACAACAGCAGCTCACACAAATCACCACCACTTGCACGAAGACATGGAGTACGAGCTGTACGATCACCAAGCCCTTTGACTCGGCGATCTAGACGAACTCCCAGTAAGTTTTGCTTTTGATTTTCTGATTTACTATGGTGGGCTCGTGTTTCAGAATCATTTCTGCCATTGTTATTATTACATTCTGCATGCAATATTTTTGTGTTTCAATTGTAATCTGTGTTTATCTAATTACTAATATTAATTTTCAGGCATTAATCAGTCTCCTACTGTTAAAAGAAGAGGTCACATGTCACCATCGCCAATATTGGCGAAAAGAGGAGCATATAGTCCAGCACATAAACGTAAAAAGTTATCGCCCAATTTAAAGAAATCACTCAATGATAAATCGAAAGCAAAACGTCGTCGTACTTCCAGCTCTTCAGGATCTGGTAAAAACATATTTTTTATTTTCCTGAAGGGTTGTTTTTTATAATATTGAACATTTTATAAGGCTCTTCCGATTCGAGTGCTTCCGATTCGGATTCCGATTCTGGTTCCAGCTCATCGGGAAGTTCATCTCGATCAAGAGACCGCACTCCTCCAAAAAGGTCGCGTGCTTCGGAAAAAGTAGCTAATGATCGAAAACAAGCGAAAAAAGCTAAATGTAAATATTGTGTTGATTGATAGTGTCGAAGCGATTACAAGTTTTGAGTTAAAATTTCTGTTGTTTTTGCTTTTTGTAGTGGATCCACCTAAGAAAAGATCACCCATATCCATTGAAATCAAGAAACAAGCTACTGTTGGAGCATCAGCTCTTGCATCATCGCCAACACATTCAGCGGGCTCAGAAAAAGATTCGAAGAAGTCACGTCGAGAAGAGTTACTAAAGCAGTTGCGAGCGGTTGAGGATGCTATTGCCAAAAAGAAATCTAAATTGGCTTGATAAATACATAATTAAATTGTTTTATTTCACAAGTTACTTCACTTCACTCACTGATATTAACTTAAACAATATAATATCGTAATCAAAATTATTAGAGCTCCTATGCGAGACAATTACATACATACGAACATATAACAATATTGTAGAGATTTTTTGTGTTTTTGTTGCAGAAGAATGCAATTTGGCGGCATACAAACACAATCGCTCATGTTTATTGCTAAGTCGAAAGTAATTTGTGTACGACTCAATTTTATACATTGAAACTTGCTGTCCATCGTCGTACATAAAAATGCTTTGCAGCATTAATTGATTTATTTGCCTATTTGTATAATGTCTTTTAGTTTAAGCAAAAGAATTCGTACGTAAATTGTTTGAAACGATGGTTTCATTGAAAGATTCTCATTTCACTTTAAGCCAGACGAGAAACAGTGATGCTCATTGTCTTTGCGAACTAATACGTATATGTAGATGTAAAAAATTAATGTAAAATAAAATACAAAATAGAAAAATAAAATATCAACAATTCTACTTCATTTTCATTATTGTAACATAGTAGGTAATTATTATGTAATTGTTGAACGTTTACAACTCTGAAATGTATATTCTACCCACATTGTTGTTGCTTCTGTAATTACGATTTCAATTAACCAAAATCGTGCGGAACTATCGATAAGTACATACCGAGATGAAAAAGCTTAGCAATGTCGCACTATTTTGAAACACATTATTATTATGTTGATTGGCATTTAATTTTACATGGGATGATGCAGTAGATAGAAATTTTAATTTATAAAATCATCGTCTTTCACCCAATTAAAATAAAAACTTAAATAAAAAAACCGGTAAAACTTTTAGTTCGAAAATATGTGAGCGCCGAAAATCGTCGACAATTTCTTTGCAAAATCTCTGGAATTATTACTAAATCATTTAATTTTTGGGAAAAGTCAAAGTTTCGCTTATGATGTTTTTAAAATTTTAGTATTATATAAGCGATTGTTAAATCCAAATGCAGAACACGTGATTTTATCTTATAGCTTGTACACTCGAGAGACAATTTCATCGAAAAAAGTCAATTGAAATGGGACATCAAGAATTGAAGTATATTATAAGAGTAGCTGTTATGAAAACAAAATCAATTCTTTGAAATAAAAGAACAAAAAAGTAATATTTCTTACTTTATTGAACAGTTCTTGAATGGGGAAATTTCGTATGTTAAAATCCTCTCTCGTGTGAAAAAGCTATTGGGAACAAAGTGGAATTGAAATTCACATTCCATGAAATGTAGAACATCAAATTTTGATTTTATTTGAACTTAATTACGATTTCGAGTGAATTGTGCCTGCTTGCTTGCTTGCTTTATTGCCTTCAATTTTTGTAGCAAATAAAAAATTTCAAATCTGTAGGTCGAATATAAGAAGCGCGGCGGAACGTAAGTATATATTCCGCTTTATCAAGTGTCATTCATTTTGACTGTGCTATTATGGAAGACATTTTTGTTCCAACATTTCCACGAAAAATGACGTGAGATTTCCAGTTTCTATTGTATATGGAACATAAAAAAGAAGATGTGAGAGAAATGTAAAATTTAACTAAAAGGAGTTCAGAATCCGGAGTGAGCGTGCTTTCCTTTTT
The DNA here is from genome assembly GCA_958295655.1 of Palloptera scutellata. NCBI lineage: Eukaryota > Metazoa > Arthropoda > Insecta > Diptera > Pallopteridae > Palloptera > Palloptera scutellata. The sequence continues at coordinate 105,034,670 of OY282449.1, forward strand.
CTGGTTAAAAAAAGGAAAAACACGATTTACTCGTGAATGCATTTGGAATGAAATTCTCACAAAGTTAATTCAATTAGACTTGTTCTAGAATCCGATTCTGTTCTGAATCCGAATTGATTCCGATTCCAGGTATGAGAGAAATATACACTATTGTAGTTTACGCGTATGTACAAATTTATGGCATGTGTAATAGTTTATTGCTCTATACAATTAACAGATAAGAAAAACTACCACTGCGTATTATCAACAAGAGTATACCTGTTTTTAGAATTATGATTTATTGTAAGAAATTTTAGTATATAAGGAACATCACTTTATAAATAAAGACAGTATTAAAAGCGTACTGAATTAGTATGGAATTCTATACCGAGGGTGTTCTGAATTCCGATTAGTCGGACATTTTCGTTCGAAATCGGAATGGATTCTGATCGGAGCTGTTCTGTAATCATCTGATTCATATCGATCAGCTGTACCATTGTGGAATTCGTTATTTTTTATGACAAGCAGCAAGTTTTTCTTGCTAAATTGTTGCAAATTATTTTTCGCGCAGCTGTGTCCTGTACTCAACTGTAACTGAAGCGACGTCTGATATGCCAAACTTATCGTAGAATTTCCTTTTTCTGTTCCGCTGCCGTAACCTTTTATGCCTAATCTTCCTAATCGGATTTCAATTACGATTCAGATTTCAGAATAGGTCTGAGTAAGCAACAATTTTATTAAATGCCATAAATAACAACTTTGCGTTTGTGGTAGCGTTTTACCATTTTGCAGAAAGCGAGAAAAACAAAATATCTTTTGATAAACTTTAGCGTTCTAGTGTAGATACGAGGTTGAAGAACTGGCTCTAAAATTTTTTTTTTCATACAAACTCTCTGAGAACTTATAATATTGTAAGCAAAGAAAAAAAACTAAATTCCAAACCAAATGGAGATTTGTGGTTGGAGAAAAGTGGCAGTGATATGCCCTTTCACTATGAATAGCATATTTAAACAGAAGAAAAAGAAGAATTAAAATAAAATCTTAATAATATGTATGTAGTATATGTATATAGAAAAACCTAAAAATATATTTTTTTTAATATTTTCTGGGTAATTATTTTAACCTAAAATAAAATTTATAAAACTATTTTACAAACTTATTGTTAAATTTTGGCTTATTTTCAAAGAAAGAACATTTCGCATTGGAAGAATCTTAATTTTTAAAATGCCATAAGTAACTTAAAAAACATAACTTTTAAAATAAAAGTTATGCGCAACTTAGAAAAATATAAATTGCTCATAACCCCTATCGGATAACTTAAAAAATATCCGTGGTAAAATAAAAGTTATGAGCAACTTAAAAAAATATAACTTGCGTATATGGTAACTCTTTTACCGAGTAGCTTAATAATATCGGTTGTGTTATAAAAGTTATGGGTAACTTAAATAAAAATAAGTTGCACAAAACTTAAAAAAAAATAAAACTTAAAAAAATATTCAATTATTTAGGAAATTCTTTTCTATTTAAAAATTTTACATACTGACTGACTCTTATTGTCAGTCCCTGCTTTCAACTGATGGCAACACCAAAATAATCACTTTAAGTCTTTGTGATAATTTCAATATTACAAAATTAATTACGTTTTAAGTTGAGAAAAATTAACAAGATTAATGAACAGCAGAAACATTTCCATTGACATTGTAACCAATCAGTAAATTTTAACCTTTAAAGTTAAGTATAAAACTTATTAGTGTGAAGGTTTTTAATTCAAAAAATTATTATCTTATTTTTTAAATAATTTAAAATTTATTTGCATTTTTGTGATATTTTGCATAAAGTATACATACATCGATCGATGCATCGAAACATCGATATTTTGGTCAATGTTTTTTTGAAAACAGAAAAAACATTTATTACAATGTTTTTTTTGATTAAAAAAAAATAAAATTTGGTGTAATTGTCAATGATATGTGTACGATTTAACAGTTATGTTATTTTTTTGCTCAAAGCATTTTGTCTCTTTTCCGCCAATGCAAATATGCCAGTTTAGTGACTCAAGTTTGCACCAACTAAAATTTTTTGCAATACTGTACATATTTCACTTAACATCGGTTGAAAAGTAATTGAAATAATTATATTAGTCATTGTTTAGATACGTGATACAGGGGTAATAAAAAATAATTGCAATTACCGCCTCGTTAAAAAAATTAGTTATTTGTAAAGCTATTGAAAGCAAATCAAGCCGAGAAATGGCTAAAATAGTAAAAATAGCCAATGATCTGCAGCCAGAATTATAAAAAAAAGCAAATGCGAATGGCCGGGCGCTGATTCTCATACCCATAAAGGGAATACCAAGGAAAATAACTTCATCAGAAGCACGAAATATTGGTCGACTTTTCATTGCTGACAAGATTCAGAGCACTAAAGAGGCAGCTAATTTGGTCAGCAAACCTGTTAATCGATGGACTGCGCAAAGAGCACTAAAAAATGTCGGGTTAAAAGCTTTTAATACAGTTCTCTAATGGTTTGGGGGTGTATTACCCCCAATGGTGATAGACATCTCACCAGAATAAAAGGTATAATGCGCAAAGAAGATTACTTGCGCATTTTGATGGACAATGTGCCAGTAGCATTGCACGAAATGGGAAGACCAGCGGAACAAGACATGTTTCAACATGGCAATGACCCCAAACACACGGCAAAAATTGTTAAAGAGTGGATTAATAACCAAAAATTTAGGGTAATAAGTTGGCCAGCACAGAGCCCCGACCTAAATCCCATCGATAATTGTTGGGCTTATCTCAAACAACAGCTTGCCAATTATGCTGAGCCCCCCCGTGGTATAAATGAGCTTTGGGAGCGTGTACAGGTGGAGTGGAAAAATATTTCAACCGACTATAATATCATGAAACTATACCAGTCAATGCCAAACCGCATAAACTAATTTGAAAAAGCTCGAGGGCACTGGACTAAGTACTAAATCGGACTTAATTTTTACCTGGTACAAAAATGAGTCAATACTTTTAAGTTTTAATTCATTTTTTTTATTATTATTTAATACTGATGAATTCTCATTGTGTATAACAAATATATTTAATGAACTATAGTTTTAATAATCACAAATTGTTTTTGTTTTACTCTGTATATTTTAAATGAATATTTAAAAAAAATTAATATTTGTTTCATTTCTTCTCAACATTGGCTCATTAATGCACGACACTAAATAAACTGTCGATGCAGTCATATCGATATTTTTCTACCGATACATCGCATACTTATCATATTTCAATAGCAAAAACAAGACCAAGAATGATTTTTAAAGGCTTCAATTTTGTAGAAAAAATTTGCATTTTTGGGGGTACTACTTTGAGTTATAAACTTCACTAGTGAAATGTGAATTCAAAGAGAAATAACAACTAAGAAGGAAATTTTACAACAATATAAAATACCAAAGTGGCCTGAAAAATCTTTTTTTTCCAGTTATTTTGTGTACTCTTCTTAAAACTTTTTTTTACCCCGCTCTATATAAATCCATCTAACATTTGGAATTTAAACCACCACTGGTTATTTTGAGTGTGGCAACTATAATTCGTATAGTGACGGAAAACAGTTTTATATTTGCGGTTATCGAAATGGGAAGATATACGCTTGAACAATGTTGGGAAATACTAAAAATTTACTTGTAAAATGGTGAATTTTCTACCAAAAGTGTAGCAGAGAAGCGGCTGTTGCTCAGAGGAAGGGGAGATGCGTTACAGTTATTGGTGTGCGCTACGGCACAAAGATAACTGATTATTTGTGGCTTATTGTAGAAGATATGGACTTAAACAACATCTGTTTCAAACAGGATTTCGCGCAGGAAGATTGAACATAGAGCTGTTAGCCGTTTTAGTGCTATGAATTGGCTTCCACGTATTTGCCATTTGATTCCGTTGGACTATTATTTGTAGGGAGCCTTTAAAGATAAGTGTTACGCCAACCATGCAGCAACGATTGAGGCTCCTAAGGACAAAATTGGTGCAGCCATCGGGCAAGTACAGCTCCATATAATTGAAAATATACTGAATAATAGAATTAATCTTATTGGTTATTGCAAGGCCAGCTGAGCAAGTCAATTGAATGAAATAGTATTCCAAAATTAACCGGAAGGATTGTTCTTTCGGATAATAATACCCAAGAAGAATTAATCTTATTGGTTATTGCAAGGCCAGCTGAGCAAGTCAATTGAATGAAATAGTATTCCAAAATTAACCGGAAGGATTGTTCTTTCGGATAATAATACCCAAGAAGAATTAATCTTATTGGTTATTGCAAGGCCAGCTGAGCAAGTCAATTGAATGAAATAGTATTCCAAAATTAACCGGAGGGATTGTTCTTTCGGATAATAATACCCAAGAAGAATTAATCTTATTGGTTATTGCAAGGCCAGCTGAGCAAGTCAATTGAATGAAATAGTATTCCAAAATTAACCGGAAGGATTGTTCTTTCGGATAATAATACCCACATCGAAAAAAAAATATTCGTTTCTTCTTTACACCAAAATCAAATTACAAATTATAATTGGTCCACCTTGTATTTCGTGTGTAGATTTCACTTGTATGGCTGATATCACACTGGCAAGAGTTCCCGCGAGGCAAATGTGTTTGGCTCCCTTAAGAGTGTGCAAATTTGTCGCAAATGATTAATATTACTAGTGGTCGCTGTGGCGTAGTGGTAGTGCGTTGGACTGCTGAGCAGAGTGTCCGGGGTTCGAATCTCGGCACACGCAAAATAAAAAAAAAAAGTAGAAAAAATAATTTTTCTACACGGCACCACCTCTTGGCAGGCAATGGCAAACCTACAAGAGTAAAAATTGCTATGAACAGCTTTTCACTTCGCCGTTCGGATCCGGCATTAAACTGTAGGTCCCTTCCATTCATGTACAAATATAAGACGCACAACATGAGTGGATGCGAAGAAAAGCTCGGCCTAGGCCCTCCATGGGCTGTTGTGCCATTAAAAGTAAAGTAAGTAAGATTAATATTCCTATCCATCTCTCTTTTTAATTTTTTTCATTTTGCATGGAATACAATAACAAATTTTGTCTCCTCTGTGGCAACTGTGTGATATCAGCCTATGGGAGGTAGTAGGCGTGTCGATAATAATCACAAAATTTATTCTAAGGGTACTTCAAAGAAGTAAGTTCAAACGCACGTTTTTTGACATGGCAAGTACCACACCCTCTTTTTTTTTATTGATACATTCAACACACAGGGTGTACCCCTATTAATGCAGAGCATTGTGTTGATTGGAAGGATGATTGATAGTGGGGAGGTAGAAGGAGGGAGAATGAGAGAGGGAATGCAATCACAGGACACCGATTTAGTCCACTTCAGAACGTTACCTCATTTTGACCATAAGTAATATTTAGCATCTCTAAAGGGTTAAAGGGTTGTTTTCCTTTTGTTCCTCGGGTGTATTTTTAAGCGATTCCTAATTTTTGATTTTTATAAAAAAAATTTTTTTCAATATTTAAATGGGCGTATTTTCTAAGGGTAAACATAGCATGTATATCTAGTTTTTGGTTTATTTAAATTCTATATGATTTTTGAGGGTTATTGAGGAAAAGAGTAAAAATCATCGTTTCCTGAATCCAGTATTTCTCTATTGAAAAATGTATTATAAAAAATCGGCTACTGCAATATTCACATACATGTGTACATATATATTTAAATATATGTATGTACATATATACATACCATACATACACTATAGAGGCATGCATGAATTTACTCGTAATTGTTATTATTTGTGAAATAAATTGGTTGAGATTTCTGAACTTCTTGTCGCTGTTGGTGATGTAATTGCATAAAGTTGTTCCATTGGATGCAAGTAAAATGCAAGTAAATACATACATACGTATATGCTTAGTTTTGAAATGCTAACGTTATTGATTGAAAAGGTGATGGAGACGCCTCAACCAGTTGCTATTACGACAGCGACAATTCGTGTGTTTAATGTCAAACGGCGATTGCTGAAAAAGAGAATTAGTTAACCTGTAATTATCTTTTCATGGGGATTTTCTCATTAGGCATTACATATGTACTTACTTTACGCTCTCCAACTACTGGCGCATATATGTACCATATGTATGCATGCATACAAAATCAAAAACTTAAATATACAAGTGAGTGTATGCAGCCGCATCTGCGTCTTTTTTTTTTCTTTTTTTTTTTCTTTTTTTTGTAAATTTATGATTGGTATTAGAATATAAAGTGGTCACTGTGTCATTGAGCTTTATTCGGGTTACATACCAATTACTATGCACCAACTACGAAAAGCAGCTACTCCACTCCTCGTACATTTTATGTTGCTTAAATGTTGAATATGATCTTGGTGGAGAATTAAAAAAATATGACCCACGGTTAGCCACAGCATCAATTTGACGACAACCACGATACGGCTGCTTCTTTCATAATGTTCTTTCTTCGAAGAAGACCCTGAGCAGGCCGAATCTTCGATTTGTTTTTCTTCATATTTGATGATGCTCGCGAGTAAATGCGATCTGTTGCAAATGCTTTAAACTTTGCTGATGGCATGATTAAGTGATGCGCTAAAATTTAGCTGAAAAAACCAGCTTTGCCCTTCTGTAAATAAACATCGCACTTTATTTTCCATATAAAAGCTGTTTGACATGGTGTACAAGCTACTAGTTGCTAGTTGTTTACTCGTGCGTTGTGGTGTGAATTCGAAAAAGGAAAACTAACTACTTATTTGGTGCATTGTAAAGCAAATGATGCATTTCTTGATAATATTTGTCAGTGCCTTTGCAGTGGCAGTGTTGAGTGCACCAGCGCCACAACAGGATGTTCAAATTGTTGAATTGGAGAATAATAACGATGGCACCGGAAATTACAATTATAGGTGAGGTGGTGTATAACATTCATAATACAAAATAAAAAAGGTTAACTTACATAGCATACATACATATGCATATCCAACATGAAATCTTTCTCTGTGTCATTCAATTGTACGAGTACATGTGTTCAAATTTCCTCTTTGCGCTTTTTCCAATCTGAGAATTTCTAAGAGTTTCTGTTGAAAATTTCAGTGAAATATAGCTACAGAAAACCTTTTTCGTGATCAATTAGTTGAATGAGTACATACATATTTCTGTGAACATTTCACAAAACAACCTCTTTCGAATCGCCAAAAACAATTAAACTGCTTCACAAACTTTGTGTGTAGAAATATAAAGTAATGTTATAGTTTGTTATTAATTGTACACGAATATTAAACAAACATTTTCCAATTATATTTTTTTGTAAGAGCAATGGTTTTCTTTTTAATAAAATTGGATACAAAAATACGATGTCTTGAATGAAATCTTGCGGTTTCACTCGACATAAGAGTGAAGAAAGTTTTTTTTCAAGTTATGCATTTGACATAATAGTTTCTTTTGAAAGAAGTTGTTTTGTTTGGTGTAAATTCTTTGCGAATGTTCGTCATACATTCTGTACCGGGATTGATCAAATTTATTGTATCGCTTTTCCGAAAAAATACACCTCTGCCAATGAATAATCCAGTCATCAAAATATTTTTCAAACACATTTTCCGGAATAGACTGCAGTTCTCGCTGTGAATTTTCTTTTATGTCTTCCATCGACTGAAAACGGGTGCCTCGAAGTGATAATTTGAGTTTTGGAAAGAGAAGAAAGTCAACCGGAGCCATACCAGGTGAATACTGTTATTCGACGATTATTGTCAAGTCTTTGGCCAGAAATTCGTGCACAATGATAGCTGTGTGAGATGGTGCGTTGTCGTGGTGTAAAATCTATGAGTTTTCTTTCCACAAACTTAGCCTTTTCCGAAGAATTTGCTCTCTCAAACGCCGGATAACGCCCAGATAATATTTTTTATTTAGCGTCTGACTTTCAGGCAAGAATTGCGAGTGCAGAACACCGTGGTAGTCAAAGAAAACAGTCAACATTGCCTTGACTTTTGACCCACTTTGACGTGTTTTTTCGACCGTTTTTGAATGCACTGTACCACTCATATGCACGTCTTTTTGATAAAGTCGTTTCACTGTAAGCCTTCTGTAACATTTTTAGCGATTCGGCGCATATTTCGATATTTTTATTGAGTGGAAAAATCGCAAAACACACTTGAGATGAACTGATAAAATCGATCACTGAAAACAAATTAAAGCACAGATTGCGTTAAAACTTACGTCAGGATAGAGAACAGTTGCTGCTAACTTGCAGCCAAGTTAGCAGCAAAATCCCTTTAAACTGATTTTTTAAATGATCATTTTCCGACAGAATATAATATTTTAATTTAATACTTTTCGTTAAACATTGTAAATGTCGTGCTTACTTACTTTTTGACGCTTGACTTCATAGCTGTCGATGTTCGCCGGCAAATTTTTTTATTTTGATAATATTTCATATTTACTATTTACATTTATAATCTTTCAGGTTTTCTTTAAGCGATGGTACAAAACAAGAAGAAACTGGAGAATTAAAAGATGTTCAAGGTGAAGATGGTCTAGTTCAAGCTGTCATAAAAACCGGGTCCTATGAATTCACTGATCTCGATGGGAAAGTTCACAGAGTTACTTACACTGCTGATGAGAACGGCTTTCATCCTAATGTTGAAAGTTAAACCCTAATGAATTTGATTTTTGTCCACTTGTCTAATTATGTGATTTCAAGAATTTAATTTTATTGCATTCTTGTGAATTGAGCCTGTTTTCGCATATATGTATATTAATATAGTTATCATGTTATTATGGAAATACTTTACCATTTAAAAAGCAAAGGAATTTAGAAAAAACTAATTTGAAATGAATTGTTTTAATGTTTTATCAAATTTTGATCTAAAATTTGATTTGTTACTAAAGTAAATAAAAAAACTAGAAGAAGGTACACTATGGGATTCTTACAGTTCTCAAGATAATGGGAGGACGTTGGGTTTGCCTATGGTTTCTGATCCAGCACAACTTCTCCTAAGTTTAAGTTTGGTATATACATACAATACATAAATAGTATATTTTGATAGTAAAACTAAAAAAAGCTTACCTCCGTAAATAAATGCTACTAATGCTTAACACTACACCTCTCAATTGTCTCTACATTTTAAAATTAAAATGCAATAAAATTATGGAATAATAAAAAAATGTGCAAGATTTAATTTAAACGGTACACGTCTGTTTCATATCCATATAAAATTGGTGAAAAACTTTTCGATGCGGAAATTATGTTGCCTCACGATATTGGTCACCACCGATGTATATATTTTAAGTTTTTATGCAAAGCCCAATCCCCATAAATACATTTACCAAACCTTCCCTTTTCATTTGACAAAAATGTTCGTTCGCTGTTTGTAAGACAGACAACATTCAACTGTCAATGTCGTCAAATGATCCTATAAAAATAAGTATGTATGTGTATTGAATGGAATTTATTTCATATTCATGTCGCACACGTTCTCCTTCTGGCACATTCAAAAATTCGTTATGTGGCTTATTAGACTAAAAATAAGTTCAGCCGGAGTGACTCAATACGACTGGGAATGGCGATTGGAAAAGAAGCAGAATTCTAAAAACTCAATTTGATTTTTAAGGTTTTCCTTTTTTGCTTATATGAAAAGCTATTGCCATTGATAAATAAACATGTGGGGCAAGGCTAATCATGCATACATAAATATGTATGTATTATATGCCTGCATATGCATATAAATAATATTTATATACATATGTACATGAATATGTATGTACTTATGTATATATTTGAACGAAGTATCGATAGTTTAATAGCGAAATTCACACTTGACTCGTTAATTCGTTAGTGGTTAATTGTTATATTTTTACGTGCATTTTGCTTTTGTAAAACTTAATTTGACAGTTTTACAAAAATAAAACCGTTAACGAACTAACGATTCAAGTGTGAATTCCTTTATCGTAATTTGGTTTATTGGTTTATAATGGTCATATTATGCTATTGTATAGTTTAGAAATGTTTATTATATTGTTTATAAAGATTTTGTGTTTTCTTTTTTTGTGGTACAAAAATAAATAATAATTTGAGTTATAGTTATTTTCTAAAGGATCTTCTTTTACTCAAATGTTAATCAATTACGTCAATCAGAATATTCCTACTTACTTACTTAGTGGGCACTACAACCGATGATCGGTCTTGGCCGCCTCTACAAAGCTTCAGCAGTCGCCTCTGCTATGCGCGCGCTGGCGTCAGTTGATAAGGCCAAGTGCAGCCAGGTCGCCTTGTAACTGGTCAATTTAACGGAGATTACGACTTCCTCTTCTGCGTGTTCCTCCACCGTAGCTCAAATAAAACACCTTTCTAGCCAGAGCGCCTTTTTCCATTCGCTCAACATATCCCAGCCAGCGAAGCCGTTGGATTTTTATACGCTTGACTATGTCAGTGTCGACGGGCAGCTCATGGAGCTCATCGTTACATCTTATTACATACACGTCGTCCACGCATATTGGACCGTAGATCTTACGGAGTATCTTTCTCTCGAACGCTCCTAGCAGTCTCTCATCATTGATGGTCAATGCCCACGTCTCGGCGCTATACATTAGGACGGGAAGGATGAGGGACCTATAGGGCGCTATTTGCGTCTGTGGAGAGACGGCTCTGCTTTTCTATTCCTACTGAGCCCGTAGTAACGAATGTTGGCAAGAGTTCATCTCCGCTAGATCTCAAGGCTGACATTATTGGTGGTGTTTATGCTGGATCCTAGATAGACGCAATCCTTGACGACTTGAAAAGTATAATTGTCAACAGTAACATTTTGTCCAAAACGCTGTGACTCGACGAAACTCCCTTTCCAGATTGGAGAATGCTGCACTGACTGCTCGCGCGTTAGTGCCAATGATGTCAATATCATCAGCGTATGCTAGCAGCATTACACTTTTGTGGAAAATAGTGCCAGAGATGTCGATGTACGCAGCTCGAATTATTTTCTCCAGCATAAGGTTAAAGAAGTCGTCTGAAACGTCTTTTGGTAACAAATGGCGCTAAGAGGTCTGTACGAATTTTCACTGCGCTGGTGGTGTCGGTCAGTGTCATCTTGCAAAGACGAATGAGTTTTGCAGGGATACGAAAATCAGACATTGGGATGTACAAGTGATCCCTAATCGTGCTGTCAGAGACGGCTTCATAATAGACAAATAGGTGGTGGGAGTCGATCTGTTTTTCTCGGATCTTTTCCAGGATTTGGTGTAGTGTGTATAACTGGTCGATGGGGGATTTACCAGGCCTGAAGCCACATTGATAAGGTCCAATCAGTTTGTTGACGATGTGCTTCCGTCCTTTGCACAGTACGCTTGATAGAACCTTATATGCTGTTAAAATCATTAAAGCAACAAAATATATCATATTGCACAGACATAAAGTCAATCCACTAACCAGCTAAATTCCAATTTATGTCGTAAGCATAATATAACATAACAACGGAATATGCATTGTTGACAAATTGCAATCTGAGCCCTAAGAGCAATGCACCGGTAAACCCAAATCAAGGCCAATGCAAGTATTTGTCAACAATGCATTTCCTGTCAGCAAAATAGAATAATTAGTACTAAGCAATATTCAACAACGTGTAAATTTAGCATTAACAAAAATTCAATAAAAACCCTGATTGGTTTTTAGATACGGTCAGTCAATCATCAACCACCTAAGTTATTTCTTCATGACATCACGGTATATTACCGTAGTTGTAAATGAGTTTAGTTAAACATCACGGTATATTACCGTTCTAGTAAATGAGTTTAGTTAAACATCACGGTATATTACCGTTGTTGTAAATGAGTTTAGTTAAACATCACGTTATATTACCGTTGTTGTAAATGAGTTTATTTAAACATATGCAATATTAAAAGCCTTACCCCGCGGTAGATTGTGGAATCACCTTTCTTGTGGATTGGACAGAGTACTTTTAGTTTCCAATCACTTGGCATGCTTTCATCCGACCATATTCTGCATAGAAGCTCATGCATGCGTTTTGTGAGCTCTTCGCCTCCGGTCTTAAACAAGTCAGCAGGCAGGCCATCTGCACCTGCAGCCTTATTGTTTTTCAGCCGAGCGACCTTCTCATAGTCGGGCAGCGGTACTTCAATGCCGTCAGTGAGTGGGGTTTCCGGAGTAGACTTCGCAGTGGCGTGGTTATTGCCGTCATCGCCATTAAGCAGCCGTGAAAAGTGCTCTCTCCATAATCTCACTATGCCCTGGACATCTGTCACCAGATTTCCTTCTTCATCCTTGCAGGAGAAGGCCCCGAGTCTTTCTGCATCTCTTTTCTTGCGCCTGAAAAGACGTTTCTCCTCCCTCTTCAACTCTCTGTATCGCTTCTTAGCAGCTCGCGTTGCAACTGACTGCATGGTGGCTCAAATTGCATGAAAGGCACTTCTCTTCTACCGAATTTTGAAAGTAATATTCTTACACTTTCAGTAGAAGATTCACCATTTTCTCAGCCTGCGATTGCAAGTTATTTCAGTATGTTTTGTGTGTATAATGAAGCAATTTAACGGTTTCAGAGTGTTGGAGAAGAAAGTATTGTATTGAAATAATGAAGATTTTAATTTTTCTAACCGATAACCGGTTATTCGTCTACACCAAAATGTAAATGAAACTAATTTATAGTGATGGATAGATGGATGTGAAGAAGGCCGAGAACCTGACCTACTAGTGCAGGACATTTATTTATCATAGTTCAAAAGATTAAAATTGCTTTCGGTTATTGAATTTATGTAAAAAAAGTTTCTGAAAAAAAGGACGGGCCTAAAAAAAATTTTGCTAGTCACATGGTGCAAAAAGGGGTTCCAATATGTGTCAAGTTGTACAAATACCCGTTGAGATATCTATTTTATTTTCGGTGGCGCCGAAACACGATTTTTGCGGCTATGGACTTGAGTTGGGGATGTGACTGAATTTCGAATCACGATCAGGTACGCTCACCACGGAATACTCACGTTCACGTACGCTCATGCAAGAGCCTTTAATTTTCATACACGCTTTAATTTTTTCACGTTCATGAGCTAAAATAAATGACTCACGCACGAACAAACACTTAAAAAAATCATTAGTATCAATCAAAGTATTCCTAATTTATATGCCCAACAGAAAATTTTAGTTTGGTCATTCATTGAACTGTGCAACAAACGTTCGGCTTTGAAAAAGATAATTTATAGGTACATAAGTATACATAAATAAACAGTGTAAACCCATTTATTCGTTTTCAAAATCTTTAAAGTCATACGTAGGTCAAAGCAGACGTTATCAATGATAAGTTTATTTAACAGCATCCCTTTTTCTAAAAAAAAAAAATACCCCTAGATTCACAATACATAAAACGACGTGTCAGTGGTCAAAACATAAAAGATCGTACATAATAATTGACCACGAAAAAACCAACAATGATCTCATTTTCATCTTACGTTAAGCTCGAAAGCATGCATGATCATTTTGTACCCTAGTAATTAAGGTCAGTAAATGGCAGTAAAACCAGTTATCCGAAAGGTTGAATTTTAACCAGATATATTGTATAAAAGGTCGTTGGTCAAACATTTAATTTTTTTATACGCAACGACGTGCGCAGCATCCAACAGATTTTATAAACCACAAATACTAAAGAAATTTTGTATCAAAGTTAAGCAGATGACGACGAGATTTGGTGATTTGTTTTTTGTTACAGACATAAAGACTTGTATTTTACTTGTATGCCACAAATTGCCCCCAGACGGTGTATTGTAATTTAATATACAAATCTACTACTTACATACATATGTACATATGAACATGCATCGCATATATCCGCACGCACAAAAGTTCACATTCTTGCGCAAACATATTTTAGATTAGGATGAGGAATGACGGTGATTTTACATCATCACTGTTTACATTCAAATCAGTACAGTGAAATAAAGAACGAAACAAAAAAAAAATAAACAAAAAAAAAGATAATAATAAAATGGAAAGAAAAACATAACATATTATGTTTCAGAGTTTGACAAAATTTGCAAAATTTTTCCGCAATCACTCAGCACTATGTGCCGCAAATCTGTCAGGAGGTATCGTCATCATTTCATATTCACGTTTTCACATCCTCATTCAGTAATAAGTGTAGCGAAATTTCTGAGCAGAACGTAATAGTGCATGATGTTCAAAATCTTATTTGTACATTAGCAAATTCCTACTATGTTTGTTTGTACGGTTAAAATGTGAGTTGGCGAAGAAGGCAAAAGAATCGCCCCACTTCAAAGAGGAAAAAGCAATCATGCACAGATTCTTTACATTCATTCGTCGCTTTTTCATTTTTTTTTTAGTGATTTATGCCAGTGATCGTCAACATTTCTGCTGCAGCTGCTGCTTGACCTGAGCGGATTAGATCAAAACATGCAAAAAATTACGATTTCGATTTATATAATATATTTCCTGGTGCATTTTAATATATGAAAATCAGCTGTACTAAATACAGGTCTACAGCTTCCTTCTTGTTTTTGTTACTGCTGTGAAGTCACATTGCAAAGAAAATACAAAATTAGGTGATCTCGTTTCAAATGGAACTAAGTAGCTGCCATTGTCAATTTCTGACAATTCTGTTTCTGTCCAATTTTGACTTATCTATAAGTAATAAGGAGTGAGGTCGAAAAAATCGGATAACTTTAAATACTTCTAGCATTAAAATCCTTTATGTAAATAAAAAAATGTAAACAGTTTTGAAAATAAAATTTAATTTCTGATAAAATGATCAATAAAACTAATTTGTGTGTTGTTTTTACAGAATTCGGACAGCTTTTCCGGTATGCTTACCATTAGCGCCTTTACTGTCATTTCTGAGACTCTCTTGGCGGCAGCATTCCACTTATTTCTAAAATCACCATGGATTTAGCTTCTTTGTTTGTTGCCTTTAATGTTCTTTTCACTAGAGCCCAATATCTCTCGATAGGCCGAAGTTCTGGGCAATTTGGTGGGTTGGCGATTTTTGGTACCAATTTGATGTTTTGGTCTTCGAAAACTCACTGCAACTCGCTTTTTCCGCCAATTTTCGATTAGACAACGCTGGATTCTTCTCTAACAGAGCAACGACTTTCTTCGCCTTTTGTGGAGACACGAAACCGCATTTACTTCCAGACCCATATTTTCTAGCAACTGTTAAATCGGTGTTAAATTTTTTAAGAATCATCGAGACAGTGTTTTGTGCAACTTTCGCCTTATTTGCAATAATTTTCTGGCTCCACTGCGGATTTTCCCGAAATAATTCAACAACTAAATCGCGTCTTTCCACTTCCGATGCCATGACTCAACTGAAAGTTCACAAGTCAAAAAACATGTGATTGTAAGTATTTCATTAGAATTTCTCCAACGCAAAGCCTACTGTTTGAATTTTTTCATTTCAGATGAAGAGTTTCAAAGCAGTGTTCTTTCATAGTTATCCGATTTTTTCGATCTCACTGCTTCATGTATACCCGTATGTAATTTTGAGTTTCTGACACATTGGTAAACTGTATTCGTGTGATATACTAAATATGTACATACTAATTTTAAGGTCTTTTTCAAAAGTTAAATTTTTTCGGTTTGATATTATTTTTGAAAATACAAAATAAAATAAAGTAAATATCAACTATATCAGAAGAAGTTTAAGCCACGCCATTCATTTCATTGTAGCACATCACGGGGATATCGATTGCCGACCACTGCATTATGGTCCTTTCAGTACGTGGCTGTATAAAAGTATGCATGCGCCATACTCTTTCTTGGCCGCAAGTTCCTTCTATTCACATTGGGCCTGGGAGATTGTGGCGAAGCACATGTGTGCCAAGACCATGAAATGGGATGACATTATTCAAAAATATTTATTTTGACAGAACTCATTTTTCGACAACGACCACCAATGTTTTTCCTTCTTTACCATTTTTTTTTCAGTTTGCATGTGTACTACGTTCATACATATGAACATTTTAGTATGAATTGTTTATATAATCCAAAAAATGTCACTGTCATCGTCATCATCATCTTTTGAGAGCATTTTGCCAACCTTTTGGATAGCGTTAGATTTAAATACGAAGGGGTTGTTTCCATATGTTGTCCGCCAGGATGGAATCTAATTCCTTAAAGATAAGTGATGCTCATATAATAAATAATACAAACATATGCAAATAAAGATCTGCGCTCATACAACCTATCACATAACTTACCTTTATATTTATTAAAACACATTTATTTTTCCGCAAATTAAAACTATGCATACATTTTAAGCACTTACAGATATTCAAAATTATTGATGATTAAACAAAATCATTCAGAAATTTTTTACTACAAGACTCAGAAATCTTATAGAAAAAGGTCGCAAATTTGTATGTATGCTGTCAGTTTTGACCAGTGGTGCCAACTTTTATAAACCTAACAGCAATATATGAAAAAAAACCAACAAAAAACAGGTAAAAGCACTAAATTGAATTGAAAAGCGTTAACTGATTAGAAATTTTTTATATAAAAAAAAGCAGCAAGGAACTGCTGAGGAGGCTTATGAGGAAGTCTGCGGACTACTCTATGCAGCTGGAAAGTCAAACTAACGATTTGTAAGTCGAATTTTCAAACATCTGTAAAGTATCGAATTAATTGAATAAAAAACTTCAAATGCGTTTTTGTCAAAATATAATTTTCGATGCGGTGCTATCGATTGCGCTCCACCCATTGAAAAACAAGATATTATATAAATTTTTTTTCGAAAGCCCGCCATATTTTTTTTTAATGATGCATTCAACACATAGGGTCAGAGCATTGAGTTGAATGGAAGGAAGATTGATAGGTGGGAGGCAGAAGGAGGGAGAGCGAGGGGGGAAATGAAATCACACAGGAAACTGATAAAGAGAATGGCTGTCTGATTCTGGCAAGCGTTATGCCTTTACCACAATGAACTTCAGTTTATCAGTGTCGACTATGACCGCATGTAGCGTCAAAGGCCGAGCTTTTCGCATCCACTCTTGCCGTGCTGTGCATGTTATATTTGTACATGTATTTTATATGATTTTTTTTTGGTTTCAGATCACCTAGGATGGCTCTATCAAGACACCACAGAGCATCTTCTAGAAATCAAGTGATAATCGCTAAATTATTTCTAAACTATTTACTGTATGTATGGTATGGTTCGATTCTACTCTCGAAATCGGAGTTAAACGGTAGGTCCAACTATGTGATATCACAATGGGTTGTTCTGGCCTAAGTGCGTCTCTGGAGAGACGCAAAAAAAAATCAGCAAACAACAAATAACACTAAATTTTTTTATTTTTTTCTAGTGCTTTTCCCAAAAAGGAAACATAGTTAAATGCCCTAAATCTAGTACGAAAAGCAGTATAAAGCAGCTATACCTCCGAATACGGCAATTTCTGGCAGCAAACCTTTAAAAATACTAAAATAAAAATTTCGCTGAAGAGATCGAGTAATCGAGGGGCTAAAATATTTTGGAGTCCCTCTATTTAGGACCAACTTTATTTTGGTTTCTGATTTCTTTTATTCTATGTGATTCATTGACTGATATGGTAATGTTTATGGAATATAATTTGTAATTCTGGATCCATTACTTTTAATTTTAGAAATCGGCTCCAGAGCTTCGGAATGAAACAAATCAATTTTGACTCGCAATCGTAAACCATCGTAAACCAGGTTTTGAATTAAATATGTATAAATTTATGCATTAATTTTTATATATTACCTATGTCCATAGACATAGAATACTAGTACATATAAATATGAATGAATGTATTGTTCGTATTTATTTAGGTGTACGCGTATGTGTATTCGATTCGAACAGTGACTTTCAATAATATTTTCAACGTTGACGACGACCCTCACCCTCATGCATGTTTATACCATATGTATGTTTGTATGTACGTTTTCGCTATGGCAACAGTGGCCATTAAATACAAGCATATGAAATGTAACCCCACCCACCGTCTGCTAGTTTAGTCGGTCGGTCGGTCGGTCGGTTGGTCTGTGGCTTGGCTATCGAGAACTCAATTCGCATTCTGCTTGAGGGGGATGGCGTGGGCAAGGGCGAATTGTAAGATACAAGATACACGCATTGTTTGTTTGGGGGTGATTTTACGCCATTATTGTAGCAACTTTGATCAATGGCCTTGTTTGGCGTCGAATGTGAATGTAGTTTTTTAATATTATTTATTTTTGTACACTTTATTTTTATTCAGTTTGTTGTTTGCTTAGCAAAACGCATTGTTACAACTTCGTAACGTGACTGTTACAATTTGCGAGTTGGATTTATGTATGTATGTATGTATGTGTGTTGTACACACGCACACTAGCATTAATATGCCCGGGCTTGCTCATACTTAATGTGTGTATGTATGTATTCATGTATGTATTGTGGCTAATCGAACCCTCAAAAGCGACGTCATTTTTATTTATTTTATTCTTTATTTTTTTTCTCATAAATGGCACAATTTACTGAAGTAATGTTTTGACGTTTCACATCAAATTTGTGAAGAAACACAAACAAAGAAAAAACATATGTACGTATGTATGTACGCAAGGGGGTGTGTACATATGACATACATAAATACATACATATAAATATGATTGTACGTTTATTTGTAAGTTTGGTGAGTCAGTGGCATTTGGTGTTTGTAAATTATGATTTTTATTTTAATTTGTATTCAATTTTAAAATTAATGGCATTCATTGAAAATATACTCAGAGCTAGCCTACATATCGTGGGCGTTCAAATAGAAATCACTATGTCCACTCAATGACGAAATATCTACTAAATTACGTTTTCATTATATAAGTATAAGTAATATGTAGTTTGTTAAAACTTACATATACTACATACATAGGTACATATAAGCAGTAGCGGCTCCAAGGGGGTTGCAGGTTGGGGTCTTTAGACTCCACATTTCTTAATAAACTAAAACCAATCAACAAGTAATTATTTATGTTTATTTATAATGTACCGTCTCGAGGAAGCATAGACACTTCAGTTTAGTGATGTCAACCTAAACAAATATAAAATCTGTGTAGCTAACGAAAAATATTCGCGTGTGCCAAAAATTGCCAAAAAGAACGTAGCTTATCATTTTGCACTCAAAGATATATGTACAAAAAGTACAAAAGTAATGTCAGAATGTGAATGTGTCATAACGTTTGCCAATGGCGTCCAATGTCATTGTGCTTTGACATTTATGTTATACACAGATAGAGAATTAGTTGGCAATATGCAATGGAGCAATACACAGCATTGACGGATATTTGAAATACCGATTTCCGGGCCATGTGATCTCCTATTTTAGCGATTTGAACTGGCCGTCCAGATCGGTAGGTCTGACCGCGCCAAACTTCAAACATATGTTTTGGCAGCAATAATTCAAAATGCCATAAAGCGAACACAAATGTGCATCAACTCAGGAGGTGTTCATTTAATCGAAATAATTTGTCAACTTAATATTCCACTCATGTACAAATATAATACGTACAAAATGGGTGGAAGCGAAAAGCTCGGCCAGGCCCTCCATGGTCTTTTGTGCCATTAAAGCAAGAAGATACTATCATAGATTTTACACCTTCATATTTACTTTCCGTGAAAACAGAGCCTAATTTTTTTAATTTCTATTAAAATGGCAACCTATTCACCAAACTTCTTTAGCTAGGTTGTGAATTACACATTTTTGAAACGACAAAGTGACGGTAAAACTTTTTCATCAAAAGCATAAAAATAAAAAGCGATTTTTTATGTTTTTACTTATTCTGTTCATATTTTTGGGGTCGTTTTAATAAAACATTTGGTGAAAATGAGGTACGTAAAAAAAGATAAAAGTTATTGAATTGAAACCTCTGTGCTTAGCAGCTTGCACCTTAATGTGACGCTACTCATTTATGTAAGTTTTGTTAGTAAGTAAATACATATAAAAAAAGAATTTAATTGGGAAAGTGGAAAAGGGGTTTATTTATGTACGTTCCATTTACATACGTTTTACCCAAACATTTTAGACCGCAGCAGCATGTCCAGCCGAAAATTTTGTTTTAAAATCATACAAGATTATTTTCTAACTACATTAGCTCAGTTAACCTACATAAAATTATTATATTGGTTTATAAGAAAAAAAAAAAGTGGAATAATAATCGAAATCCATTAATTATTATAAATTGTTTACTCAAATTATGCAGAGCTAGCAAAGCAAAAGTAAGTTAGTGAGCTAGTTAAGTTAATAGTTATTTCATTATATGTATGTACTAGTATGTGATGAACTACCACTGATAAAGTACCACAGATAAATCAAATAAAATAAAAGGCAGGTGTCCCCTATATTTTAGTTACTAAACAAACCACCTTTATTGTGATAAATTGGAATGCATCTAAAATTACCAAACAAGGCACAAATAAAATAAATTTTTATTTCTAATGCCCAATTTTAATTTCATGAGCAAATGAAACAACTAGACATGCCATATGTATGTAACTACATATCGACATTTACCTATGCATGTATGCACCATATATGAACCCATATGAAGAAAATACGCAGATGTCCTTTAAAGCTGCCTCTTTTTTATCAACGTTTCAATGTTAAACTCCTATCCCAAAAAGGAATTCCTGAAACTAAAAAAAAGAGTTTAAACTCTATTTGAATAAAACAAGCAATAGGCTTCATGTGTAGACACATCGGCATAACGAAATGTGACGGCGACAAATTCGAAAGTATCCCATATCAAGAGCACACGCAAAACACATATGGGTACGCAAACATTTTCCGAGAGCAGCGTAAAAATTTTTTTTTTGCATATACTTACTCAGTCGGCAGAGGGGTAATTTAAATAATACAATAACTACCTATTGCCTACCTGAGTAAAAACACAAAACAAATAGAAAAATTTACCCCTGGCGATAGAGAAGCGGATTCGATTAATTCATAGGCTTATACATACAAAATAAAACCACTATAGTCAAAAATTTACCAACTCGATAAAGTTATGTAATGCACGTAAATTTTAGGAGCAAATGCATTATGCGGATTATAAAAAAAAATCCATAAACTTGTGTGCACTATTGAATTTAAATTCAAATTAATAAATGCACACGCGAAGTAACTGAGGCACTCAAGTTGCTATTGCAAAGATTTGCAGTATATGATTAAACTCTGGCAGTTCGACATCTAAATTTGAGCTTCTACTTGCTAGAAATTGCTCTTGTCATTCACTTGAGATTATGTTAAAAAGTGTGTTCTATGTATAATTATGGTATTCATGTGATCTCTGTGGCATAGTGGTAGTGAGTTGGATTGCTAAACAGAGTGTACGGGGTTCGAATCTCGGCACAGGCAAAATCAAAAGTAGAAAAAACATGTTTTCGTCTCGGCACCACTACTTGGCAGGCAATGACAAACCTACAAGAGTAAAAATTGCATGTGAAAAACTTTTCTCTTTGCCGTTCAAATTCGGCACAAAACTGTAGGTCTCTTCCATTCATGTACAAATACAACTCGCACAACATGAGTGGATGCGAAAAGCTCGGCTTAGGCCTTCAATGGGCTGTTGTGTCATTAAAAGAAGAAGTGGTATTTACGTGGTCGCTGTGGAGTAGAGGTAGTGAGTTGGATTGCTACGCAGACTGTCCGGGGTTCGAGTCTCCGCACAGGCAAAATCAAAAAGTAGAAAAATATTTTCTCTAATTGACCCCACCTCTTGGCAGGCAATGGCAAACCTACAAGAGTAAACATTTCCTATTAAAAAGCTTTTAACTTCGCCGTTTGGATTCGGCAAAAAACTGTAGGTCTGTTCCATTAATGTACAAATATAACATGCATAAATTGGGCTGTTGTGGCATTAAAAGAAAAAAAAAGTATTCACGATCTGGAGTATTAGTAGTATTTTTCTAAAAAATCTACCATTTTTACTACAGATTGTGAAAGTTGTTACATATTTTGAATTTTTGTATTTGTGATATTTGTTGTAGTAATTAGCAGAAAAAGAACATAAAAAACTTACACTGCAGCCAGAATTGTCCTCCATGTTTATCACATGTGAATTTGAAGTGCTGCTTAAATTCGCACAATTTTATTAAATATTTAAAAAATGGGTCAGATTAAAAAATTTTTATGTAAAAAATTTTACAGCTAAAAATCTTCGAAATCTATTACAAATTAAATTATTTTCGAGACAACTGATTTGCAAATACTATATATTTTCGATGTTTGTAGTATTTGAGAATGGTGTGTGTTTTGTTTTTGTAAACATATTACCAAAAATTTCAAATCAAAAATACAGAATTATAGTACTCTAGATAATGAATGCCGCTAATGTTTCTTCTGTTTTGCGTTCGAATATGTAAGTCATATGATTTTTTTGTCAGTAATCGATTTAGCGAATTATCTCGGTTTAAAGCATTTGCATGTATCAAAAATGTTACCCAAGCTTTACCGAGGTTTTCAGGCAATCTTTATTGCATCTTTATGGAATTTGTTATGAATGTTCTGGAGTGGTAAGCGACTTACCAAAATGAAGTGTTGTGAGCGATATAATTGATAACACAAGTATTTTCGGCTATATTCTATAGATGTTACCTATTACACTCTGAAATAATGTTTTGCTGTCATTTTCGAAATGTGAGGACCATACATGAGAGGAGACTTTCTGGTCACTTCATTTGAAAAAAAAATTGGGGAAAAAAATTGGAAGTGACTGAGGAACAGCGGTATTTAATTTAAACTTATTATGTAGTAGAAATTTGTTCAAATCGAAGCTGTTATTATATTCACTATTATAAAGGGATCCGTTTTTTCTACTATATTTCAAAATTTATTCAATTTGACGCCTGTATGTACAGCGGCGATTGTAGCCGATTTCAGCGCCGCACATCGGCGATGTTTTATCCAGAAAGTCTGGAAACACTGATTTTGCATAATTGTTTGACGATTTTCTAACCTACAAAGTAAAAATAGATTGTCTTCCTATACTTGCAAATTTTTATGTCGGAATTTATTTGAATATTGTGCTCGAACAAAAAAAGCATATGTACAATTAAAAAAGACAGAAAAGAGCAATGCGGAACAGAGATAGTAAGTACGTTTGTAAACCATAGAAGATTACTAGTTATTTAGTAATTAATTTCAAGTCTGATTGTCAAATTTATTTTGACCTTTGTCCTTCAAAACCGTAACCCGAACGAACCCGAAACCCGAATGTATGTTGAAAAACGAAACCGAAAACGAAACACTTCCCAAAACCGAACTCAGAACGTTATATTTATTCGGTTTAATTCCCTGATATTTATATTTCAAAACGACAGAAAGTAGGGTATTTTGAGACTTAGCGCAGTTTTATTTATAACTCAGTTTAACTCAGTTTATTTAAGTAATACTACAACGAATGAAAATGTACCGGAAGTAGTTTGAAAATTTCAGACCACAACAATATATGTATGTTTTCCAATTTGTGTAAGAATATTGCAAATAGCTTTTTTGCTGGTCTCTGTCTTCTACGGCTGCCTCGTGGTTTTCAGTGGCAATGGAAGTTCCGACAATGTCGTTAGGCTGACTGGGTAAAATATGTTCAATTCAGTTTCACTTTCTGCTCCGGATATCCTGATGAACGAGCTTTTGTTTCGTTCTACTACTATTACTACTACTAAATAGAGATTGTTTCGGGCCAGAATATGCGACGAATTTCCCGAAAGCATCAAGTTTATAATAGGCAATTTTAAATCATATGCATTTTATTTTTCAGTGTATGACAAAGATTCGATATTATTTAGTACCAAAATCGATTTTCAACCCTTTCATAGTTTTTAAATAATTTTCGCAGCATTTCAAATTTCAAATGGATTAATCAATAATTTCATTGAATTTTCTAAAACAACCCTTTTTGCAAATACTCGTAGTTATGCACCATAAAACGGAGGTAACATATTTGCTACAACTGTCACTTTTCACTGTCACTGTGAGTAACCAACGAATGCATCAGAAGCCTTTTTGATGCCCATATCTTGCATCGCTTTAAGTTTGAACCATGTTTTTTTTGTTTGCTGGTTTATGAGTACCTAAATTTCACACACACACACATCCATTTATATGCAGTATGTACGTTTGCATATATATGTACAATATCAAAAGCATTTTCCATATACATAGTACAATCTACGTGCAAATACATTTTACAAAATACTTATTTGTGAAAATGGATTAGGAAGAAAAACGCTTTATCCGATTTTATTCATTTCATTAACCACTTGACTAATTGCCAATGGATTTATCCTTTTACACTTTCTTTTTTGATACGATTTTACCCTTTTTAAAAATAAAAAAAATACAAATATGGTATATAATAAACGAATCATAAGTTCTCATATTACGCTGCTGTAGGTGAATGCTCGCATTTCAATTGTTGCACATTTTACGCATACACTCATACATCATACTACCTAATAATAATTGCTTCGTATCCATCACCACAAAAATCCTATCTAACCATCCTAATTTTCACACGCACTTTCAACCTTTTCTCTCACTTTGTTCTTCGTCCTTTTGATGCTGAACTGCTGAACTGTTGCTTTCCTGCTAAATCATCGGCAGTATCATCGGCAGCATCATCGCTCACAAATACACACAAACCAGTGTGAGTACATCCCCTAACAATAATCGAATATATTTTGTGTAAAAAAGTGCATTTTTGACATTAAACTGTAAACATAATGTTCTATAATACGTATAATTGCCGTAATGCCAAAACATAGCGTACACACTCACACACATGCACATGCATTTAAAAGTCAAGGACCCTTGAAATGATCATAAATCCCTTTTTATAAATCTTTTTTTTTTACATGTTATTGGTTCTAAATAACAGGATTTTTGTTGGAAAAGGGATTGCATTGTTGTTATTGGTTTGTTTAAGGTTTGACAAGTCAATACTTGACAATAAGAATTGATACAACATTTGATTTGATTGGAGCAAGTAAATTAAGTAATTGGTTCGTAGAATGGTTTGAGATGAGATGTTTTTGATATTTACTGTCGAAGCCGCCCGACAGTGAGTAGCTAGAGATTTTTTTGAGGTGGAGCAAAATATGGTATTTATGCGAGACGCTAAATCTTCTCTTACCAGGATTAGTTTACCTATTGGGACCACCGTTAAGTATGTATATCGTTTCATAGTCAGTTGGAAATTGTGCTAGCTATGAAGGTTCTAAGATTGGTTTACCTTTTACCTTTTCCTTTAATACTACTCTACTAAACATACAATATTATTTGAATTTGGCAACCAAATTTATATTGAATAAAGTTTTTATAATGCACAGTGAAAAGAAAACTCTTCTGCCTTTGATAACGCCTAGAATCACCAACGATTGAGTATTCGCATAATTTTCGAATCGATCTTTCTTTGCTACGTGCTTTTTCTGTCCTTTTTTTTTTGGTTTTTTTCTTTTTTTGTTGATCTTCAATGTGTGAAATAAAATTGAATTCAATATTTGTTTGGTGAAAACACATCTGGCATTTTGTAGCTTCTTCCCGCATTTGATTTTGCAATTTTACCGCATTCATCCACACATACACACACATACATAGGTACTCAACGAAATATGCAAGCAGCACATCAATAATTTTCTTTAAGGGTTTCGAATATTTATGGCATGAGGTATTGTTGTCCTTATTTCATTTCAGATCAGATGCCGATGCTTACACTTGGGATGATTTTCCATTTTGGCGAACAATGATTTTCTTATGGGTGCTTTTCTATTCACGGTGCAACTGTTTCTTTTTCTTTAACGGTACAACGGTACCTACTCATTATAAATTATAAAGAAAAACGAAGGGTTAAACTTTCTCACGATCTATTAAAAATTATACGATAAAGGGTTTGTTCATTTAACGATTCAAAGAGAAATTTAATTTTATTTTTAACATACTACCTAGGTACCTGAAAAGATTTTGTTTGTATTTGGTTAGTTAGCAATACTTTAAATGAATTACTTGGAAATAAAATAAGAAGAAAAAAATAGATTGACAATTAAATGTGAAGTTTGAATCCAAATTAATACGATTCGAACTCTTAAATTTCGATTATTTACTTATACTTCGGATTAGAATAAGAAACTCTGATATCTTCTTGATGCTGACCCCAGATCCACTTTTATACATTCCGACTTCGATCGGAAGGCCAACGTCAAGTCTTGCTTTCTTTTGGTATTAATATTGACGGATACTGTTTGCAGTGCTGAAC
This sequence comes from Palloptera scutellata, assembly GCA_958295655.1. Taxonomy (NCBI): domain Eukaryota; kingdom Metazoa; phylum Arthropoda; class Insecta; order Diptera; family Pallopteridae; genus Palloptera; species Palloptera scutellata. Next base: position 105,060,877 of record OY282449.1, read on the forward strand.
TAAAATTTAAATGCAAGGTTTTTTTTATTTTTCTATTTTTTTTCTTGTGGGATTATGTTTAGTGTATTAAACAGGCTTAATGATGTTAGGTTTGCCATAGAGAGAATAACAATAATGTATATGGAACAATCTGATCAAGTGATCGTTTTGGAACCAGCCATGGTTCCTCATTACTGATTTTAGTGGTAAATCTTTGTATTTCAATAATCCATATAAACTACTCATATTTGTAAAGATATGAAAAGGCAACCGAGAATTACCATTACAAGAATTAAAATTCCAAAAGTATAAAAATGTTATGTACCTTATTTTTTTTTTTGTATATGTCTTATGACACTAGTAATATGCTCCAAAAGTTTAAATATGTTATATTATGGCTTAGAGGTGTCTTTATCACTTTTCAGATTATCCAAATTCTCCATATGAATTACACACGGAAATTCGAATTTTCACTTGAAGAGATAGGGAAAACATTTAAAATAAAATAATTCATGTTGTTGAGGCTAAGCTTATTAATTGAATCAATATAAATTTCTTAAAAAAACTGAGATATTTGAAACAAAAAATGTTAAACTGAATTAATACAAAACAAAGACCGGCATTTGTGTTGGCCCTACATCCGATTAACCAGTGACAGATTTACTTAAATAAGTCAAAAGCAATAAAAAGTGATGGTTCTATATGGCACGCCTCTAGCTTTATTTAATGCCCTGAAATTGCCTCTCTTATGTTTAAAATCTAAAAATAAGGCACTTAGTTGAAGTTCGTTGGGAGTGGGGAACTTTTACACAGTTTACTAGTGAAATAATACATTTTACTTATGCGATTTCGTAGAAAATATTAAAATCCCTAAGAGGTTTGCTTTAGGCATTGTTGGTAGATCTATGTTTTACGTAAAATCACAGACCCTTGCTTTTTGAATGAAATTTTCTATGACATTTTGAGAACGCGTTATATCACCGATAACGCGTTGGATCTCGGCCTTGAGCTTCGAAATTGTTTGTGTTGTATTCGCATAGACCTGGATTTCACAAAATCCCAAGGGGAAAAACCGCACGGCGTTAAATCGGAATTTCGGGAGATGATTCGGTCTGAAAATCGTTGCTCCAACAAATCAATTGTTTTATGGCCGGTGGTGCTGTTCTGCTGAAACCACATTTCGTCCGGATCCACTCCGATATCATATTCCTGTAACGAATGCCATTCACAGTCACTACATTTCCGACCTCATTTTCACAATGATAACACGTTGTTTCTTTGTGTAGCGCTGCATTTTTATTAATCGGAAAAAACGTAGACAACAGCTTTTAAAATTCAGAGCTTCCACTTACACAGAAAAAAATTGCACGAAATTTAAATCGTAAACTCTTATTGGGACACCCTATATGTGCAAAAGAATTGAATATGAACCTTAAACAGTTTTATTATGTCTGTTCGTTTACTTGATACTTTTTACTATTTGTACTCGATTTACTATTTTTAACTCGAAAAGCGTTCGATAACAAAAAAAATATAATTTCGAGTAAAAAATGGTAAATCGATTAAAAAATGCAAAAAGTTGCTAGTAAACGAACATACCTATTATTCTAAATCGAATACACCTTCAAGGTAAACTTAAATAATTTTTAAAATATTCTTTCAATTTCCAATAAGTATGTATATGAAATAAAAATATTTTTCACTTCACTGGACCATGAAATATATTGTATATGAACGACGTACATACATACAAACATACACACATTTATTATTTTTTATGCGTTGGGGTATTTTGGTAGTTGATTTTCTTTTTCTTTTTTCATGCTGAAGGACATGATTGTCCTCTAAGCTTTGCTACGGAAAGATGTCCATAATTTCATTTAAAGCAACATGCGAGTGTTTGTATTGTAGTAACGTCGCGACGTTACATAAAGTATCTACATACATACCTATCTACATACAAACATACATACATACATATACTAGGAGACGAAAATGAAGACGAAGAGGAAATGTAGCATGCAAAGTGGATGAAATTCTCACTGAAGCAGAAGGAAGGAAGCAGGACCAAATAAAGTTGCTACGGAAATTCGTTATTGTGTTACCACAGGCAAAATATGCCATCCCTTTTTCTGAGCTGAACTGAGCAGAGCAACATCTTTAGTTAAATATAAAAATGCTTTGCATACGATACTTTTATTGTATGTATGTATGTGTAATGTGCAAAATTTCAAATGTCTTCCCCATCGGCGACTATCCGTATTCAACTTAAAAATTCGCAAAGCATTGAACTTGACGACTCACGGACTTGCCGACTCACGGACGACGAGCTGAAACGCCGGCGACCGAAGAAGACCACCCGTCAACCAGTGCCACATGCCACATGACATGGGTCGCCTGGCAATCGCTGCCGTACGAACTCGAACTGCAGTACATTTCTTCTTCTCTTGCTACATTATGCGAGTGATATGTATTTATGTACATATGTAACTATATACTCGTATGTATGTATGTACATATATATTTCTTTTTATCTTATTTTTATAAGTATTTCCAATATACTACTACATATCGTTCTCGTATAGCATAATATTCGTACATTATGCTGGAAACTCTCTTATGCCTCAGCAGCTTTTCCTCTGCTAAGGTATGGCCGTATGGATTCTTTGCGTAGTTTTTTGTTAATATAAGTATTTTGTTTGAGTTACCTTTGAATGAATTTATTTAATTCGTGGTATTCGCTTCCAAGCTCAAATGTATTTTTTACATTGTGCATGGATGCGTGCGTGGTTGAGTGGATGGGTCTTAAGGTGGACGAGGTATATGGAGGTGGCTTCAATATCCTTTGATGACCGATTTACAATGAATGAATGAAAAGATTGTCTATTGTCGAGAAAAGGGATAAGGAAAAATACTTGAAAATCAAAAGAAGACATGGTGATACAAACAGTTATACATATATATGGTATATGCATGTAAGTATGTATGTATGTGTTTGTATATATACATATGTACATACTTACTATGTATTTGTATATGTTCGTGTAACTAACACATTTGACACCACTTAAGTAGTTTCTGTTTTTTATTATTTCCTTTCCTTTTGCAAATACCATTTTTATTTTCATAAAGTATCGTGGTTATACCATATGAAATATTTATGTATTGATGTAGTATGTGGGCATACATACATACATACTCGTATATGGTATGTAGGTACGATTATGTCAGAAAGAAACCAATAAAACCTAATGATATGAAAAATCCCAATTTTCTCAGCACACGTCCTTCCACATTACTTCGTAGGCTGATTTTACGCTTCAAATCATTCTATTCGCCAAAAAGAAGACCAACAGCTTCGAACAAATAAACTACCTACATAAAATTTGTAAGTTAGGATTTAATTTTTTTATTCAATATAATATGTACTAGTTTAAGATCCACACACTCAACGCATATACATACATACATATGTACATATACTTTTTACTCCTATAGACGAAAGTATGTGAACACATGGAATGTCCATTGGCTGGGGGTCGTATCTGTAGCCACCAAAAAATAAATTTGCAAAGTACTTAGTCAGCAACTTTCACCCTCGTTGTCCCTTATAACTACACGGAAAAGGGTAAAGTTATGTCCTGTCACTATTTTCGCCGATAAGAGCGTATATGTGTATAATATATATTTTTTTTTTCATCAAAAAAATTACGCATGAAGAGAGGAAAACACACAGAGTAATAGAAACAAGAAAAATATTATAAATGGCATATTACCATAAAAATAAAAAATCCAAATCCATTCGCCTTAATTCAGTTGCTAGCTAGCCATTGAATGTAAATTGTTGATTGATGCTCCGCTTCGTCTGCTCGGGATTGATAAGCACAGCCACTGCATGCAAGGTTCTCATATTTTATGGATTATTGAAAGGTTAAGTTAATTTTAGATTTGTATAGCAACTACATGCACTGTATGCGTGTATATATGTACATCCATACATAAAAACGAATCTGTTTTCAATATGATTTTTTTCCAATTTCTGCAACAAGGAGAATTATTTACAACTGATGTTGTTGCGCCACTTTAAAGCCAATGTGGGCAATGAAAGCTTTTATGATATGGAAATTAGTTTTTGTGTATGATAAATGTATTATCCATGACGTACATAAGTTTCGACAGATTTTTCGGAAAACCTGCTAAAAGTAAAAAACCTCCGGTATGTGGGGGTTGTTGAGGTCGATGATTACGAATATGAAGGCCTCTTTTGGAAAAGATATTGGCGGACCCAAAATGGTTTGCCACTTAGTGCAAAACTACATATAATCTCACAAAAGTCGGTACAGGTCAGGTCACTGAAGTCCATTTTCTTAAAGACAAAATGGCAGATACAAAATAACGGACCACTGCATGAAAGTCGGTATATGGTGGTTGAGGTCGTTGATTACGATTATGAAGTCAATTTTTGATAAAAGAAAATAGCGGGCCCAAAATGGTTTTGGTCAACCATTAGTGTAGTTTGCACTTAATGCAGAACTACATAAATACATATAAAGGGTGATTTTTATAAGAGTTTAGTTTTTTAAAATAAAAACAAAACACAAAAGTTTTACAAAAATGGATGAAATTTTTATTTGGATCGATTAATCAATTCCTGCCATTTACTTTTAAATGATAATTTCACTTAAATATTGCCCGCGGCTCTACGCTTCAAGTAGTCCATTCTGAAGGTACAATTTTGCACGCTTTTTCACACATTTCGGCCGAAATCTCACAAATGACGCGTTCAATGTTGGCTTCCAAAGCAGTTATCATGTTTGGCTGGTCCCTAAAGACAAGAAACTTAACATAGCCCCGCAAAAAATAGTCTAACGGGGTCAAATCACACGATCTTGGTTGCCAATTAGCTACACCTAAACGTGAGATTAACTGCTCACCAAATTCGCCTCTCAATTGATGCATGGTTTCGCGTGCAGTGTGGCACCGTCCTGTTGGAACCACATTTCGGCCGAGTCCAATTCTTGTATTTTCGGCAAAAAAAAAAACTGTTATCATCGAATGGTACCTTTCTTTATTGACCGTAACGTTGCGGCCTTCATCTTCTTTGAAGAAATACGGCCTAATGATGCCGCCTGCTTTTTTCGGAATGCATTGGTAGCTGCTGAATTGCCTCCGGCAGGTCTTCACTCCAAATACGGCAATTCTGCTTATTCACGTATCCATTGAGCCAAAATTGATCCTCGTCGCTAAATGGACGTAGCTTGCGAAACACTTTTTTCACAGCGCATGAATTTTGATAATAAATTTCAATAATTTGCAAACATTGTTCAGGCGTAAGTCTATTAATGATGAAATGGCAAACGAAACTGAGCATAAATCAAGTGACAGCTGTCAAAAAGACCAACTCCGAAAAAAGTATTGCCAGATTGAAAACCACACTTTAAAAAAAAACACCCTTTTACATATGTATTTCCACGAAAATTGGTATATGGAATGTTTTTCAGGTCGCTGATTACAAATATGTAATCCATTTTTTGAAAGACAAAAAAGCGGATCCAAAATGGCGAACTATTACGTGTAAACCTTCAGACATTCACATGAAAGTCGATACATGGTGTTTCTAAGATCGTGGATTCTGTTTTTTTTTTTTTTAATTTTTTTTTGTTGTTGAACATTTGATCAGAAAATTACGTAAGATTAACTATTATTCTATTCGTTACTTTATCTATTCGTTTTAGGTAAAAACATTGTACTGGGCATTTGCAGCAAATTGATTATAAACTAAAAAAAATATTTTTTTTGAAAATCGTTAGAGATAAATTTTTATTTATTTATATTTATACTGGGAGAGCTATAAAATCCCAAAAAAAATTTCTCTAACTTTAGGAAAAATTCCCAGCTCAAAAATCCCCAAAATTAAAATCCCTAAAATACAAAATCAAAACCCCCAAAATTAAAATCTTCAAAATTCAAAATCAAAAATTCCCGAAATCAAAATCCCAAACTAAAATCACCGTTTCAAGTAAATAAACAATGCCAATGCAATGCAATATGTCTTCAAAATATTAAAAGAATTATTAACTAACTTTTGGATACAAATAAACAAGTTTACTTGCGATCTATATCGCATAATATTTCACTTCCTAATTAAAATTGTGAAATATTATGGGATTTTGATATAAAGTAACGTTTTCTGGGCACAAACGGTTTTAAATTTTTTTTTATTATTCTAACAAGTTTCAAATTTTGTTTGTATGTGGGTATTGGGGTGGTTTAGAATATTACCCAAAATTTTTTTTATCTGATTTCCCCAGCTCAAAAATAATTTCATGCAGACTCTAGTTTTTTTACGATAACAACTTTAAGTCTGTGGTGCCCAGACTTAATCGAGTTTTGACTGAGCGAAAATTTATAATAAATAAAATAACCACTTGACTGGTTTTTACTTGTTATCTAGTTTTGCTTAAACGCCATGTATATGAAATGTTTTGATAAAATGCCATAAAATTTGTTTTGCATTTTTTTTTCTTTTATTTACCTACAAACTCGTTTGTTAAATATTTCAATAAATAAAATTTGTTTTGAGTTACAAAGCTAAACCCAAAAAATCGCTAAATGAATTACACAGAAAAAATATGGAGTTTGAATTTTGGGGAATTTTGAGTTTGGGGATTTCGGATTTGGATATTATGATTTGGCATTTTTTTTGGTTGTTTTCGCAACCAACCCATTTATACAATATTGAATTTTATACTATGGATATTGATATTTTAAAGTTTCAGCATCAATAACTGTTTTCGTGTAACTCTAGGTGGAAATCATTGTTTACACACATTTTTTCGCGCAAAATTTATTTTCCAAAATGTATTTACTTAGGTCTTTGGCTTCAGTACTTTGGCTTCAGTAGTATTAGATATAAGATTTGTAACCTAATTGTTATTTTCCAAATAGGAAAGATTCAATAATAAATATAAATTTAAAAAAAAAAAAATAGAGGTTTTTTAATTATGGTGTAAAACATGAACGGACTACTATTCCACCATAAATTAATCTGTACAAACTAAAGGGGTATTTTTAAACCTGCCTCCCATACACTTTTTTATTTTCTAGTACAAAATACTAAAAAAATTATTTTGTTCAGCTAGCTTGTTCTAGACGAAACATTGTGGGCCAGCCAGAAGACACGAGATAAAATCACAGATATCAAAAACGAAGGAGCGCCTACGGGCAGAAAATCTCGCCGATAACCAATAGATTACAATTCAGTCTACATAGAAAAAAAAAAAATACTAGATAACTTATCTCATTCACTCGCATACTACATTAGAGTATACACGCATATCCTTGTTTGATGCCAGTTTTTTCGAGCCAAATTCTTTCATTGTTAAAACAATTGAATAGAATATTCTATAAATACATTCGATTTACTAAAATGTTTTTAAATTCACATTTGAATTTATTTATGCCGAAGTTGAAACGTGTAGTTATGTACTCGTATTTAGTTTAATATTATCAACCCTTTTCACTTAAGTAAAGTATTAAATTTCAAAAAACAATCAAAGTCGTAGGTGATCACAAAACTCCCAGATTTGGCACGAACCTCAGTTGCATGATTTTCGACCCAATCACGTTTTCACATAAATACTAACAAACGTAAATGTGTACTCGTATGTATGTCAGCCAATATGCCAGTCAATTTGACATGTATGTATGTATGTATGCATGTATGTGTGTATGGATAAAAGCGCGAGTGTAGAGAATAAACTAAACAAAAAGATTGAAGTACAACGCGACTTCCGTTTCTGAAGATCACATTTGACATTGGGTTATGGGGCAAGACAGGAATTGTCGCAAACGTTAGGGTTATTTTGTGGCTTGACTGTTGTTGTTGTTGTTGTTGTTGTATTTTTATGTTTTCTTACGATGTCACAAGCTCTTCAAAATACATACATACATACCTACCTACAAGTAAACACAATGATCCTTTGTCTTTTGATCCTTCGTCATCGTAACAAATTCTCATTTATTATACAACGAAATATTAAAATGTTGAAAAATGAAAAATGATAATTTTCATTAGTAGTTCATTTACCTGAAGGGATGGGATGAGACGGGACGGGACGGGTCGGGTTGGGATAGATATTGCTTAAATTTTTAGAGATTAACTGGGTTAACGAAAGGGTTATTCAACGTGAGAGTTTACGTCTTATGTTTTGTACAGGGAATAAAATAACGTATAATCACACACACACACACACACTCACACACTTAAATATCTAGAGTGCATAGAGAGCGAAGTTTTGTTTTCGAATTTAAAATTTATAATGATCATGAATGACAGACACACTGAATATGCAATGTATGAGTTATGGGCAATGATTGAGCACAAAAATGTTATGGGGTTCAATATTAAATTTAAAAAATTAACCCTGCGATCACAACCAATCCCTTCTTGCCGCTCGTACCTTCATAGTCGTAGTACATATCCTGCATCGTGTTGATGTAGTCTGTTTGTGATTTAAAAATTTCGTAATGAGTTGCATTTAGTTGCATATGTCACATCCGTGGCAACGAAACACACGAAATTATATAAGCAAATGCTTGTTTTTATTTTCCGTTTACATTGGATATTAAGCGTAGATCGTATTAAAACTTACTCCGTTTTACCGTATCGATATGAATCAGTACATACAGTGTTTATTATCACGATCGCAATTATCGCATCGAAGTGTTTGTGCTGTGTGAACAGTCATCGACGTGCACTGCTGCGGTGAATTTCGAGTGCTCTTGATTTACGTTTGTGAGATTATCAGTGGGACATTGTTGAATCCATTACCACCACTACCGCTTCTACTTGCATCGATGTGCATTTCCTGCCCAGAGTTCTTTGAAGAGAGTCCTTAAAACTGATCGGACATTTACGATATGCCAAATTGAATAATTAAAGTGCGATGCAAGAACGGTTTGAAGTTTCACAGTAAAATAATTTCTATTGATAAGAAAAATCTTAACGAGGACAGTTTTAGTGAAAATGCGGACTTGTAGAGAGCAAGTCTATTTCTCTCACTTGTTATAAATCAGAAAATTAGACGCATCAATTTCAGCACCACAAAGAAGCTTTTTATACACTACTCCACACACAGGCTGTACATGGTTTTCATTGAATAACGGTTGATTGTCTGGCTGTGGGCACAATAGCTGCGTTTTTTTCGTCACTCGCTTCTGGTTATGTAATTACATAACTAGCAACAATAATTGCACGGGGTAATAGCAATAATGCTACAGAGATAAGGCGAATCATTTAATTATAGCCCTCTAAAGCATGTTGTTTAAAATACATGGTTTCTACAACAACCCACGGTGAAGATTCAGGAATAAAAGAAGATCAGTGTGGCAAAAAAAAAACTAATTATGCCCAAATGTCCGCCGGAGAAAACGAGTGAGCTTAAACTTAAATTAAAAATGTTGTGTGGCACGGCAGATTTCCAGAATGAACATTTTAGTACGGAACTCTTCTTTTCAATGGTCTGTCATAGAATTACGTACTTCGTTAGAGGACGTACATTTTAGTATTAGTCCAGGTCAAACAGAGCAAAGGAAATTGCTCACGGTCTTGGTAAGAACTTCTGACGCAACCCAGACGCGATCAGTGTTTACTCTTGCATTCAATAGACTATACATCGTATTTATATTAAAAGCTTTACAATGGAAAGCTTCTATATTGTTCTTTTGCTCCTTGGAATTTCATACATTTTGGACGTAATTTGTTAACATTGTGATTTCAAACGTAGTAGTATTGAAAAAGTGTGATCTTAAAATACTTTCTTTTGGTAAGAAAAAATACCGAATTAAGAAGCAATTTTCTGACACCAAATTGAATTATTTTATACTCTAGATAAAAATGAAGAAAAATAAAATTTTTGTTTTATAAATTTTTATGTCTGAAATAAATTGTTCTTATAACAGTTGAACCATTGAAACTGTGCCGCGAAGTAAGCGGGTTGTATTTGGAGGGGAATTATTTGGAATCAACTTTGTCATAATAAAAATATTTAAAGCTGGGATCAAGGAGATGCCATTAAAGAGGGATTTTGCGTGTGTTTCAAATCCTCGGCCAATGCGGTAGCGAATTAAAGTCTTTTAAAAATCGAGCATTAATGGTCTGAAGCTGTAATTGGTATAACATGATTTAAGTGGTCTTAACTGAGGTGGTGTTGACATAAGTATTAAATAATTTTTTAAAATATTTGTAAGTGCTTGAGAAGGAACTTACAATGGGAAATTTCTGTGGATAGTTGCAGAAATAGCAAGTTGCAGACACTTAAGCGGGAAAGGCACTTAAGAGAGAGCTACTTAACCGGGGAGTACTGTATAACATGCAAAAACCATCAAAATCAGATAATGATCGTAATGGTATTGAATAAGAAAAGATTAGAAATTTTTGAATTTGGATTCGAAATAAACTATAGGTGTTGTCCATTCGAGTGTAAATACATGTAAAGGGACAACATGAATGGCTTATGACCTCTTACTTTACTTACTTTTAATGGCACAACAGCCCATGGAGGGCCTGGGCCGAGCTTTTCGCACCCACTCATGTTGTGCGTATTATATTTGTACATGAATGGAAGGGACCTACAAGTTTAATGCCGAATCCGATTAAAAAATTATTTTTTTTACTTTTTTTTTTGGTTTTTTTTTTTTTATTTTTGATTTGGCTGTGCCGAGAATTATGACCTCAATGAGTTAAAATATTATAATATTATATACTATTACTATATACTTATTTAGTATATACTTGAAAAGTCTTGTGAAACAGAAACACGATGAAAATGATGCACAGAATACCTAGTTTCGCTTTTCACATCCTGGAAGCAACAAAGTTCCAAAAGAAATTATTATCAAAGGGAAGCTGTTCAGACTCGACTTAAAATTTATGCATTCTTCTTCCTTATCCTAGCGTTGCCCTATTTCAGGTCGGCTCTTATACAATATCTCAGTTCATCTGGTCCAGTGTCTTTGTTTCGCTTATGGTCCTGCATCGAATATCGCTTTTAATAGTGTTTCCCCATGTTTTAGGTGGCCTTCCAGATCGTCTTTTTGTCTCTTACATCGCCAGCTCCTGCCTCAACGTATTATCTTTTGGCATTCTCATAACGTGCCTGCATCACCGGAGACGGATCTCCCGCAGCTTTTTGGCAATTGGTACAACTTTGGCACTACCACGAAAGCTAGAACAAAACTCCATACTGACTTACCTACATTTTTCTTTTTTGTGAAATATATCTACATATTTATGTATGTTGTCTAGGAATATCTGATAATTTAGTTTATTCTTTGAAAACCTGTTATTATGTATTGCATATGTGTGTGTGGGTTGAAGAACAATGTGGTGGCCGTTTGCTATCATGTACCATAATATATTAAGGGTGGACTTCATTTCAACGTGAGTATGGTTAAATAAACGGTAATGTTAGAGCCAGGGCCATTTATTGAGATTGAAAAGGACAGCATCTTATATGTATGTATGCATGCAAAAAAAAAGGGTCAATCAATAAACAAATCCCTTTTTCAGACTTGTTGTAATGGTTTGTATTAAATACCATCTCTCTCTCTCTCTCTCTCTGTCTCTTTCTAAGAACGTATTAAAATTTTGCGTAGTAAAAGTTGCGTATTCTTCTGTTGCTTTAGCCGGCTAGTTGTCCACTTCCCACCCCTTAGAAAGCCATTTTAATTTTTCGTTTCAGAAATGAAGTTCAAAGTGCTAGTGGTAGAATTTTTGTATATTTTTATTTTATAAGTCATGAATATAATTTAAGTTTTTGTGTAAAACTTATTTAAATATATCTAGTTTTATAGCATCTTGGCATTGATGAATCTAATGTCTATGCTCTTTGATCTTCGAGCTCCAATAAGCCGATTGTCAATAAAAAAAACAAGCAGTTATGTGCATCGAATTTAAAATGTAGATAATGTAGATAATTTAAATGGGCAAAATCGCAATTTTGTCACTTTTGGGTTAAATTTTCTCGAAATCGTGATGAGATAAAAAAAATTCTGCCGCCAGATTACATTTCAGAGCACAGCATACATTATGGACAGGGGGAATTTCCAATCAAAATGTGTTTTATTTTTAAACCACCAACTTTCATATTCTGATGAGTTTTCAGATCTCAAGCCCCCATACAAAAGAAGGCATTTTCAATACATTCGTAATAAAAGAACTACGTTTTATTTTATCATGATTCACAAAATATTTTGCTTCTGCCGAAAACCACTTGTGATGGATTGGAGAAAAAAACTTAAGAACTCATTTATGGGATAATAGTTTTCAGTAGGCTGCTTTTACAAACATGCTAACATTTTTATTCCATTCAAAGACGATTTTGTGGAGAATCTCGATTGAAAATAATGACTTATTTTGGTCAGTATGGGGAATCTGCAAAATAGAGTTGGCATCCCTGATTACTAACCACATTAAAATGGAATATTACCCTTCATTCTCAATCATTATATGTATGAAAATACAATTCAGACTTATTTCTCATGAAAATGAGCTTTGTAAAATACTTTAGCTGTAGTTATTAGCGCTCTAAAACCTTTCCAGATTACACAATTTGTATTTCAAACCGAATTATTATTGAGTATTCATTAAATTATTGTATTAAATTTTAAAGGTCTTAAGGATCGTGTTTCTTTCAATCGACTCTTTTAAGGCCTAATTTAAGTAATTTTAGGAATTGCAGAGTCGGATCATTAAATAAAACCAAACAAATGTACGAAATGCTTTTTTAACTTTAATTCTCATTAAGTTCCGTTCATCTCTTTAAAAATTACCTTAATACTCCAACAATGTGTAGCCAGCGCGCAAATGTCCAAAATGCCATTCGGTCGTCTAACATGGCATAAATATGGGATGATATACCTCCTCCTACATATACATGCATACATATACCACTCTCGCTCCTTAGAGTTTTTAAGATGCGGACATTTCGCCATAAAGCCAAGCGCTAAGACAAGGGGTTAAATTTAAATTTGAATTGACAATACTCTCAAGCATCTTGTTATGTTAGGATTGGAACGTGCACGTATACGACTACATATTTACGTTGTGTGAGATTTTGACAGTACTATATACTTAGCAAGGCAGGGGAGAAGGGGCGAGGGTTGACGGGTGAGGGAGAGAATGGTGGTAAGGGAGAACGTATGAATGAAAGAAAAGTACGTACGAACGAATGTCAGCATATGCTAATGGACATTCGAGATTTTGGTATTTTAAGCAGTTTGCTAGTCGCTTTACCCACACACAAACCGATAAGTAAGCTTTATGCTTTTAAAATGATACGACGCTATGATACCTACTCGTTTTGTGATTGTATGATGATGGATGTGACATGCTTCCCAATGAGTTTTTGAACTCTCGAATTTAGAATAGTGATGGATATAAAAGAGATTCACACAATTCTGAATTTGAAATTACCTGTAGGAATTTTGGAGGAAGGAGAAGGGAAATACAAAGATATTTTCCTCATATAATAGCAACTTCTTACATGTGAAAATCGTGAAGGGATTATGCAGATTTGTTTTGAGATGCAGATGGACCTATGTAGTATGTACATTGTACATATGAACTATGTATGGATGGGTACGTTGAGCATTTATGCTTGCATTTGGATTTCAAATTAAACATTATATTGTTGAATTTCTGCAAGTTATGCCAATGTGTACCCTCCATTAGTGAATGTGAACAAAATGTCTGCAATTGTATAGTCGATGGCGCTTAGTGCAAAAGTATCCGATGCTTTTACATAAAATGCAAACACAACAAACATTTGCAAAATATATTTGTTTGCTGGAATACACACATATACACACACACATACACACAAATTCATTCTTACATTTGTTATTGTTGTCAAATGAAAGTTTTTCCAAAGTTTCTTTCAATGCTTTAAAGGACATTTACTCCGAATACTCAATGCAAGCATGTAAGTAACGGACCATCCAAAGGACAAAAGCACATATGCAAATTGTGAAATGTTTTGAGGGCAGTAGCAGCAGTAGTTGTGGCGAGGGGTGGAGGTGGGCGAAAAATTACAGTATGTTTACTCATTTTTTACAGCATTTCGGTCCTACAGTTGAGCTTGTTTGTCCGTCGGTCCGTCCAGCCCTTCTGTCCTTTATTCGTTGGTATAGTTAGTTCTGTTTTATTTTTATTTTCCTTTTGCTTACATATTTTCAGGACAACATGGTTTCCATTAGCATATTTCTATTGTTGTTGTTGTTTTTGTTGAAGTTAGCTTATGACTTGGCTCGGAATGGGTAGTTAGATGACAAAAGTAGGCCGTTGGTGGTGGTGGTTGGCTATGGTGCTTGAGCGGTAAGCAAATGTCTGCCGACTTTGTTCCGAACAAATGTTTTTATGTACACACACACACACACATATATACATATATATACAAACATTTACTACCTACATATGAATTTGTGTATGTTGGAATAGGAGAGCAGCTGTCAAACCAATACCATTGCGAATTTGGTGCGTTCATCATATGCGTAAATGTGGCTGTGTATTGGTATGTGTGTGTGTGTGTGTTGGTATCGTCGTATGTGGGTGCTGAAGTTGAGCAGGACTTTCAGTCCATTTAACATGTCTCATAATAATTGTGATTGGGTTTTATTCGTATTCGTATTCATTTGAATATGAATTAGCTTCGTTTCCAGCATAGAATTTTGCCAATTTAGCAAAAGGAAATGATGCGATTTTATCTGCCAGTGGACCTAATAAAATGTTGAATGTCACTTTTTAGGAAAGTTTGAAATGGCTATTGTTTAGTTTTTATACAGTGTTTTCATAAAATGACTTTTACATACTCGTAGAATTGTATGGTAAGTCGTTGTAAATTGTATATGGATGGATGTCTAATAATGTAGAAGCTTCAATAAAGGTTTTTAAAGCATTTCGAATATTTTAAAGTAAGAAATAATACATTGTCTCCGAGTAATTAAAGGTGGATATGTTTGGGGCTCAGTTACTATTTCGGCTAGGTTAGGAAAATACCAGTATTATTTGACTAAATGATTCTTAAAAGAAATGGTGGGTAAACGTATCTTGAGACTGTCTAATTATTTATTATGTTGCATTGAATTATGAGTTAAATATGTAATTTTTCAATTACTTATATTGGAATAGCCTCAGAAATAGAACAGATTTCGAAGGTCCCATATGCGTTTCGTTCCAGTAGGAACAAACAACGGAACAGTCTCTTTTTTGGCGTATAAATAATTTAGAACTTTAGAACTCTAGAAAAACATTCAGTCGAAAAAAAAGATGGTCAGAAAAACATTTTTTCGCTATGTGCGAGGTATGCGCTATATTCACTTAAACTGGAGCGCCATCTATGACCCGACCGATTTCGTTTAAATTTATGAGTACACTGGATTTTTGAGTCAAAAATCATATTTTTGGCCTTTAACTTGATCGTAAAGTTTTTCCTGGGCTGTCTCCGGAGTAAAAATTTCAAGAACCGGGGCGAATTTGAGTTTTTTCTTATACTGGAATGTCATCTATGGGCCGACCGATTTTGTTAAATATTTGTGTACTAGGGTTTTTTAAGCCAGAGAACATATTTTTGGCCCTAATCATAATATCAGTTTTATTTTTTGCTGCAACAAAAGTTAGTAAAATTTGAGAGTAGTTGTTTTTTCTCTTGTTCTGGAGACTCCTATATAGTCAGACCTATTTGGTTGAAAGTTTTTGTACCAGGGTTCAATTTTTGAGTTTAGATTTCTACTTAAAATTAATCCTGATGGGGTCCGGAGCTAAAGATAATAAATAAAATGAGGCGTATGATTAAAAAAATGTCAGACATCTTATATTTACTCCCTTTTCTTAAAATGTGCTGTTACAATTTCGATCCACTCTAATGTGGTATACCTAGGTATAAGGTAAAGTAAGATAAATTCGTGATAAAATGTGTACAATCGATTAGATTACATCTAGATCTAGATTACATCTAGATCTAGATTACATCTAGAACATTTACCGTAGAGTATTGCATTCACATAAGTTCGTAAAATTATACATTTTTTTTAATATTTTGTATAAGACAGTATTAAAAAGATACTTATTATGTATTTTGCACATGATATCATATCATTGTTTGATTGTCCACGGAAGCTCTGTAAGTGGAAAGATTTTCTAACACCCGTAATTTAAATCAAAAATTTTTAATCTTATTTTGTCAAATAATGGCCCGTGATTTATTGATTGTGGTCGCTGTGGTGTAGTGGTAGTGCGTTGGACTGCTACGCCGAGTGTCCGGGGTTCGAATCTCGGCACAGGCAAAATCAAAAAGTAGAAAAAATAATTTTTCTATACGGCACCACCTCTTGGCAGGCAATGGCAAACCTACAAGAGTAAAAATTGCTATGAAAAGCTTTTCACTTCGCCGTTCGGATTCGACATTAAACTGTAGGTCCCTTCCATTCATGTACAAATATAACACGCACAACATGAGTGGATGCGAAAAGTTCGGCCTAGGCCCTCCATGGGCTGTTGTGCCATTAAAAGAAAAGAAAAGATTTATTGATTGGCATCGCAAATATTTCGATATTAGAGAAAATTAAATTAAAAAAAAATAAAATTGGTACAATTTTCAGAACATCCAGCTCAAGAGGAGTGTTCGCCATTGAAAGATCGGTAAGGTATTAAGTCGCCTCTTTTGCCAATCTTACCTAATTCGTATATGCAATTCAAATTTGAGTACGGTATTTTGGTCTTTTTGACAGCTGTCACTTGGTTTATGCTCAGTTTGGTTTGCCACTTCATAATGAATAGACTTACTCAGCGATGAAGCTCAGTTTTGGTTGAATGGGTACGTTAATAAGCAAAATTGTCGCATTTGGAGTGATCATAATCCACAAGCCATTGTTGAGACGCCGTTACATCCTCAAAAAGCCATTGTTTGGTATGCTCTATGGGCAGAGGGAATCATTGGCCCATATTTCTTCAAAGATGAAGCCGGTCATAATGTTACAGTCAATGGGGAACGCTATAGAACCATGATTGATGACTCTTTGGTGCCTGAATTGGAGGATGTGGATGTGGACGACCTTTGGTTCCAACAAGACGTCGCTACATGCCATACAGCCATACAACCAACGAAACAATCAATTTATTGAAGGAAACTTTTGGTGGGCGCATTATCTCGCGTCGTGGGCCTGTGGCGTGGCCTCCAAGATCGTGCGATTTAACACCGCTGGACTATTTTTTGTGGGGTTATGTGAAGTCTCTTGTTTACGCAGATAAGTCTGAGATGATTGACGATTCCCTTGGAAGGCAATATTCGGCGCGTTATTACTGACATACCGTCCCAATTGCTGCAAAAACTGGTCGGAAATTGGCTTTTCGGCCACTTGCCCGAAATCGTTTTTAAAACATAATGGCAAATCCTTATCGTTATAATAAAGCCAAATTCTTGGCCATAACCTTAAATTATATGCGTTTTATTTCTTCTTGAAAACCACACTTCTAAAAAAAACACGCTGTAGAAAATATTGGGTCATATAAAAAGTAGCCGTGGTTTTTCGTTAGATGATGTTGGTACCCACAAATCTAGTCTGATTATATCAAATGAATGTTTGAAAGGTGGTATTTCGGCCTACATTTTGTGTGAAGACTGTTGAAATATTTGAAGAAATACGCTATGTGATACTTAAATATAGGTACTATAGAAAAAGTAAAACCGCAGCAAAAACATGCCGAAAAATTTGTGAGGTTGACGGTGAAGATGCTGTGAGTGAACGCCAGACCCAGGAGTGATTTGCTCGATTCCTTTACGGAAATTTCGATATCACAGATGCACCTCACTCTGGTCGGCCAGTCACTGAAGAAACCGATGAAATTAAGCAACTGTTAGAGCAAGATCAACACGCAAGCTGTCAGGAGATAGCGGAAGCACTAAACATCAACGACATGACAGATTTGTGGGTACCAACAGCATCTTGGAATGAAAAACCGCGGATACTTCTTATATGACCAAATAATTCTGCTTACTTTCACCGTTAGTTAAATTAATATGAAAAATATAATTAATTAAAAACATTGTTTATTTTAGAAACATTTGAAATTTATATCACGGTTGCATTTTTTATTATTTTCTCTTCCTGACTGTCGACTTTAGAGAGGTTTGCTCAAGCAGTTTTAAAGAATTCCCGAAATTAAAAAGTACATCGATATGACACATACCACGAATTAACCTGAGTTTACCCTGTACATTGTGTATTTGATATAAATTGCACAGTAGCGACTTTTAATTTTAAAATTAGGTAATTTTTTTAAACAACAACTGCCAATAAAAACGCATCAGGTAAATTGTAAATAATGTTTATTGCATTTCATGACAGTAGGTTAGCTATCCGCAAAACATGCCCTTTCACACCGCGTTACCAAAGTAGTGTAACAAATTCCCAGGGTTCCCATATTGATTACAACAATAAATTACACTACAACTGCGTATGTATGTGATGTCCATTAAGATCAGATATTGCCAGAACTAACAAACTGAAAATGAAATGAGAAAAAAAAATAAAAAAAATTATATATTGATTAAAATGAAACAATTTTTTAAAATTATTATAAAATTTCACACAATGGCGAGGGTATGTCATTGCGACACCCTTTCCTTTTCTTTGTCAATAATATTTACACAAAAGGATACTCTACGCTCTGCACTTCACACAAAAGGGATAAAAGGAGATGAGGCAAACTCTATGGCTTGATCGGTGAAGTCAATTGTAACATATCGAATCGTTCGCATTCAGGATTTTGATTTATTTACAGTTATTTATAGGCTTCCAGTCTACCATCGCCCGCCAATGTGTACTGTATTCGAACATAATCACATATGTATGTACTATGCACCATATATTGTATGTATGTATGTACTCATATCTACAAACATACTCCAGCGACATTAGATTATCCGCTTTTATCCATGATTTTTGGTTTCTACCCTTTCAGTTGGTTTTTTTGTTTTTTAGTTTTGTTTTTTGAGTTGGTGTTTTTTTTCTTTTTGCATTCTAGTTTGCCAAAGTTCCCCATTTTTGCTGGTGCCAGCTTAGCCGCGAGGAAATAAATGTTTAAATGTTAACACATTATACGAACCTTATGAGCCGAGTCCACCAGAAATGAAATTGGATTTGCCAAAGACTAAGAGATTTCGTTCTTTTTTATTTAACTAAATATGTATAAGTATGTATGTAAGTACGATGGATTTGTGTAGTTCCGTGTGTGTGCGCCGAACTGTGGTTGATATATGGTATGACGTTGTCTGTCTACTTTCTAATTTCGATAATTGAAAACGGACATATGTACAACACGTAAACACAGCCATACCTAAAATATATACATATACAATATTCATATATGCATCTGTGTGTGTGTATATCAGTAGAGGCATCACTTTCATATGCAACATTATGTTAACCATCAAAGATTTCTTCGAAGGCGCATCTTCCAGATACGAGTATGTGTAGTACATATTACATAGATAAATGTTCGGGTAAATTTCTTCATATCCATGTTAATATATCTTCTCTTTTTGTTAGCTCATTCTGGTATATCCTGGAGGTAATCGCATTCGTAAATATAATAAAAACATGTGGTGAAGGCGTTTTTTCGTTTATTGCAAATTTTCGTATCCAACAAACAAGTCCCTTGGGCAGCATTTACCACCACATTTGCAGGTTCTGAAATTCCATATAAAATATTGAAATAAAACAGTTTAAAGTTGTGAGGTTTTCTTTAATTTAAGAAGAATTGTTTATCGAAAGTATTTCCACTTTTCTAGCATATTCAATGTTTTTGTTTGTTGATTTTGTGCACATGCTGTGCATAAATAGTTCGATTGTTGGTTGAAATGTTGAAATTTTTTTGAATAATAATTTTATAATTTAATTTCTAATTTCTTGCGTCCTCGGCTTAAATTTCCAATGATGTTGACCTAAAATTCATGTTTATTGCTGTTTTATGTGTTGATCTTTACCTTCGATATATTTGAGAACCGGGACGTACATAAGATGTGTTCCAGTGTAATGATCAGTTACAGTCTTAGAGAAAACAGTTCTTCTCAGAACTGATCCAATTTCAGGGACAAATTTTCTGTGTTCCATCTATTTAGATCAGATTGGTGAAAAATCCAATCGGCTATGGGTTTTAACGTAGAGGTTTACACCGACGGATCCAAAATGGTATGTGGTGGGGATACGTGCTGGCGTAGGCTTCTACTCGGTGCATTTTCAACTCTCAAAATCACTTCGTCTCTGTAATGAAGCTAGCGTATTTCAGGCAGAATTACTAGAGGTAAGGGAAGCTTGGTAAATGATACTTAAACTAAACCAGGAGTGATCTAAAATATTAAATTTTTCAGACAATCAATCTGCTCTTAGGACTCTAGAATCTGTCAGAACCATCTGTAAGCGTGGGAGGAATTTGCCTTGCTAAATGGTGTGTCATCAGTTACTTTTACATATATATGGATTTCAGGTGATAGGAACATTGATGGTAACAATATGGCAGATGAATTAGCGAGGCATGGATGATCCTTTGAAGTTGATGTTGCGGAAACAGTCGCAATTCTGCTCAGTAAGGTCTGGGCAAATATACTCTCTCATTACATTTTTTCTATCTTCTTTTAATGGCACAACAGCCCATGGATGGCCTAGGCTGAGCTTTTCGCATCATGTTGTGCGTGTTATATTTGTAAATGAATGGAAGCGGTCTACAGTTTTATGCCGATTCCGAACGGCGAAGTGAAAAGCTTTTCATAGGTAATTTTTACTCTTGTAAATTTGTCATTCATCAAATATATCACCAACAGATATAGATTTGGTTTTGCCAAGAGGTGATGCCGTGTACAAAAATGTTTTTTTCTACTTTTTGATTTTGCCTGTGCCGTGATTTGAACCTCGTACACTCGTACGCACTACTAGCGACACCACACCGATCACTAGTAATCATTGCAAATCGAAGGCCACATCAAGTAAGACGTGGTCGAAATGTGAGCTTAACAGGTCAAAGCATCTTCTAAGTTGCTCTCGTCCTAACATAACAAGAACTTCTGCAGTTCTCACGGGTCACTAGAAAGTATGAAAATATGCGACAAGGGTAAAAATCCTTTAGATTCCTTTTTGTGGCAGTTGCAATGACATGGATGAAACTGAAAATCTCAACCATTTCTTAGTTGTTTTGCCAGACTTTGTTCTTTCAGGATGTTCTTTCTTTCTCAACAGAATTGATGAAGTTTCTGGCGTTTAGATTAGGTAGCAGTTTTTAGATCCCACAACCTGGATATAACAGCTTGTGAGATCGGCAAGAACGCATGGCTTCTTGATCATTGCCACGGACACTTGGCTATGGAATCGAAGATCTAGAAAACTGCCTAGCCTGTTTATAAATACAGCGAATGAGACAATTTTTACTGATCTTTCTCCTCATTTGTATTCAATCTGAGATAAAATAAACTGCCTTACATGGTATAAAAATTTTTCGCATTTTATTTTTGCATACTCCGAGCTTGAATCTGCAAACTTCCGAATTAAGAAGTATCCTCACAAAAAGAATTATATTTTAAGGGTAACGTAAAATAATGTTGTTTTTGGTTTTTGGCAGGTGTGTGCCTTCATATGTTGTCATCTTTTCGGTTACACTTGAACATATCTAGAACGTTTTACTATCTCATTTTGTTTCATTTGTTGGCTAGGTCGTTTTTTCTCTCGTAATTTGCCTCATATGTGCACCGAGCACTTCATATACATAGAAATCATATGAATATAATTTGGAATTTTCTATGGATAACAAGCAGTACCTCAGACGTATTACACTGTTTTGTTGTTTTATGTAATTTTTTAAGGTCTATAGCGCCTGTAAGGACTTTAGTGTGACAACAATTTAAGTTATTCAATATCAAACAAGTTCAAATACGGGCAATTTCTATCTAAAACTCGAATTTCTTTTATTCACGGCACATATTGTGCTTGTGAAAATTGTATTCATTTGACGGAAATATCCAAAAAAAATGTACCACCATCGAATAACAACAAAAAAAACATAAAAAATTTAAAATAATAAAAAACCCAAAGGAAAACAACATTTGCAGATATTTGCAAAACATGTACACTCGTACATAACATACATATAAATATGTATGTATGTAGAATATGTGTGTGTGCGCTGAGAAATGGACGAAAGGACGAGACATATTTACATACATGTCTTGAAATTCAAAAAGAAAAAAGGACAAAACCGTTAGCTATCCTTTGGATGGTCGGTTGGACGTTTGCATATATTGTCTCTCGGTCTCTCGGTCTCTCGGCCTGTCGGTCGGTTTGGGGATGCATTTTATATTTGTTAACTTTGCCTTTTGTAACTGTGTATATGTGTGTATGTGTGTGTGTGCGTGTATGGGGTAGCCAGAGACTGTGCGGATGTTGCTATGTATGCAGAATTCGTGTTGTACGGGAACGTGTATAAAAGCGCTTGGCGGGAGGGCCACAACACTAAATGACTATAAAAAGGACTTTGAAGAGGGTCAAATGGAGATAAATTTGTGTACTCTGGAGCGGTGGTGGTATAAATAAGAAGCTCTACGGGTTATTTCTTGTATAATGTGTTTTTATTTTTTATATGGTCATTCTGTTTTTATGCACATGTGTGTGTGTGTGTGTTTGTATTTCAAACCGACCCATAAAGGGTAAAATTTCGTATATGAATTGCGTCTTTAGCACATTTTCTCTGGCATACTATGTTTGCATGTTTGTATGTATGTACCATACATACATAAGTAGTAACAGTAAATGTATGCGAATTTATAAACCACTTGCAACATTATTTCAAACTACCCGCAAATGAATGAAGTTTAAATTTGATTCCATTTGCTTCTTGCCAAACGAATGTTATTTTTCTTTTTCTATTTTTTATTTTAAGATGTTGTTATTGGGGCCCCTCCCCTCCGCGCCCTGCCAAACAAATATTGTATAAGTATAAACCCTTTTAAAAGTAAAAAGCAATAACTTTTTATATACATAAATTTAAACATGTTCAATACTAACTACAAAATAAACTTTTCCAATGTAATGTGATACTTTTTCTAGGCTAATTGTAAGCTGTCAATTGTCGCAAAAATTATGGTCATACTTTATGGCTGTGTTTGGCTCTTGCCTTTACGGCCGGCCCCACTTGAAGTCAAAAATGACCGGAAATGTAAGCGAAAAAATCTTGAAATTTGATACTTTAACCTCGTTCTTGTAACTACATAAGTGCATAATTTTTCCTATTTAAATAAGCATTGAAATACGTCGAGTAGGTTTTGCGACCCTTGTCTGACGGGGGATAAAAATGCAAGTAGCATGTAAGTAATCAATCATTCAGCAGTTTTCCTTTCTAGGAAAGAACGAGTATCTTCGGGATTTTCTGACAAATTGCACTTTTGTATTTGATTGTCATTGCAATTGCGTGTATACCCTCTTGACCACAGGACGTGTTGATAATTACTTTAGCTTTTAGTTTTGTCTTCTCCCTTTTGTACTCGCTTCTCAACGAATGGTCAAGGTTTCATTAAAATACACGAAGGGGCTTTAAGGAGTTCTTGCTCTCGTGACAAGGTTGAAAAGGTGATTTCCAAACAAGTTTCACCTTAAGAAGAATATATAAGTATGTGGGGTATATGGTAAGCTATTATTAGTATGGGAAAGAAATTATATATTGTATATGATGTTGCGAGTATAAATAACTTTTAAAGATCTTTTTTTAATGTTACTGTTAATCTACAAGTATATTGTTGCATTTATCTTATGGTTCGAGACTTATCGAATCGATACTGGAATTTTAAAATACGATTGTAAATTGAGATAATCTTTAAATTTTTGTAATTTAACTGCAAGGTTGCATCCAAAGCAGAAAATTCTTCTTAGAGCGTAGGTAGGGCAGATTTGGATTTCGTTAGACCTTTGTACTTTTTCCAGATAAGGATGGGAGTAGCACTAAGTAGATAAGTGTAGAACAACGAGGTCATATATACATGTTGGACCTACAGTTTAACGCCAGTGCCGCACGGCGGGGTGGCAATTTGTTATTACTTGGCGGTTTTGCCATTGCCTACCAAGAGCTGTGCTTCACTCAATTCGGCAGCAATTCTCATTCACTCAATTCGGCAGCAAATATAAGAAGGTTATGACAATTAACCACCAGACGAAGAGGGGAATCGAACACCCAAATTCTCGGGTGAAACTTTAGTGCTCTACCCACTGTACCCTATGTACCCAAATTGTGATTACATAAATAATTTGTATTAGGCTCTGATGCTTTTAATAGTTTAAGTAAATGATAGAAGGAAGTTGTGAAAGTAAGTTTCTGTTCATTTCATTATGCACAATGATCACGTCTTCAGGAACTGGTGCGTATTGTGCGGCTCTGCAGCCAACCTTCTAATTCCTCCTTATTTTTGCCAGTTTTTGGTAAACATTTTCTATGAGTATTTATGTTGTTTTTTATAATACGCTATATCAACACACGCTATATCCCTATAAATGCAAATTAGTACATATATAGATGGTGAAATATTTTTTACATCGCCTAAAAAGCCGAAACAATTAGCTGCTTCTTCCGACACGTCAAAAATGTGTTTATTCCAATGAACATCACATTATATGGACGTGCCCAGAACATCAAGAGTCGCTATCTCCGCAATACCTACCCCACTTATAGCTAGGAGGTTACCGGGGGCCTGGGAAACTCGTTTGTGAGATAACAGATAACATGTGAAGTTAAGTACTCACGACTCCATGCGCAATAAGTTTTGATACTAGTGCTTAATGCCACACTCTGTCAACCACCTTTGAAATATCCAGAGCATCCGCCTTGCTCTCACTGAAGCCATGGACACTGGAGTATCAGTGCTCGGTGAGGACCGACATGAGAAAATGTGGCTTCTTTTTTCTGAAAAAAATGCTCCTCATAATTAATAAAGAAAAGGAGGGCACATACATAAAAATTACTCTATAAATCACTAAACTCCACATTTTTTGATGACATTTTTACCAAAAACCCTTGAAAAGAGGAGTATAGAGGAGAGGTGCAGGGTTGGCTTCAAAATTTTCAGCTTTTATAACAAACCACTTTTCCTTAGACATCAAAGCGGTAAGACTTCAAAATAAAAATCATTCCCATCCTCATCAGTGCTCTATGGTGATCTCAAACTCCTCGTAAAAAAAAATGTTTGCGCGACAGTTCAATCTTCCATGTGTCTATATCTTCTATTCATCGTCGCGAAAATAGTGGTGTTGTACTGTGTTATTAAACAGATTTACTATATAGTAGAAGCTTTCTACTCTTGGATGTTTGCCAAGAAGTTTTACCGTGTAGAAAAACTTTTAATTAAATATAAATTTATGATTGTTGACTGTGCCGTGTCATAAACTCGGGAAAACTGCGTAGTAGTCCAACACACTACAAACTATACCATGGTGATCATGTTCGTTATACATTTGTATATGATCACATACAAAGTGGCATTTGACATTTATGTTGTAGACATATAGAGAATTAGTTAACAACATTTAACAACAACGATACACAGCTTGGAATAAGATGTAGATTTTGAAGCACGAATTTATGGACGTTTGATCTCCCGTTTTGGAGATTTGAACTGGCCGCCCAAATTCCCAGATCTGATGGTGCCAGAATTCTTCCTTTGGGGCTTTTTGAAATCTCACGTTTATCACAACAAACCATAAACCTTACAAGTATTGAAAGCCAACGCTGAAGAATAAACAATTCAAAATGCTGTAAAACCAGCACAAATGTGCATCATCTGTGGATGTGGTCATTTGACCGACACCATTTTTTCAGCTTAATGTCTACCATTTTACACCTGCAAATAAACTTTCCATGAAAACAGGGGGTCATTTTTTAATTTCTAACAAAATGGCAGCCAATTCAGATTTTGACATTACTTTTGTCCCACCTTGTATATTATTAAAACCATTGAAATGTTAAGGATGTGGTAGGGCGAGTTTTCGAATAATATGCGCAAGTTTACATCCTGAACTTAAGATTTGCTACTCTATTTAAAAAACATAATTCCGAGTATTTTACAAATCAAATCAAATATCAGTCACAATAACAAGTTATAAGTAATACCGGAAGCAACAAAATATTACCAGTTCTTTTATTTCTTTTCCACAGCGATCTGAGGTTCAATTCATGAAGTCTATCAAAATAGTTACCAAAAACTATATAAAATCTTTTTAGCCTAAAAATTTTAAGAATATGTAGAATATATATATAAATATATATAAATACTGAAATATATAAAAATAAAACTAAATTATGCCAATACTTCTCAATATACTTTATATCAATGTTTGATTTTACTTCGGAGCCCTCAGAACTTATTCCCATCAAATATTAAATTTGGAATACAAACGAGTAATTGATTTTGATTACCATGGTGGAACTGGGTCCGTGCTTTGAGCTGATGCGAAAAATGCTGGATTCGATACTCGAAAATATAATGACTACCCTCCGAAGGTAAATAACTATATACTTTTTAAGAACAATTTTTCACTTTACCGAAATTTTAATTACGACTGAGCGAGAAGCTCAGCTAATTCCCTCAATGAGCTGTTCTGATCTGCAATATTTAGTAATACGACATACCAGATTTTGAAATTAGTGCAAGTTTATTTTCACTTCTTATTTTCAACAAATTTTCATTATACGTAAAACACTGAATATTATCTTATTAGTACTTTATACTCGTATATATTTTTCTTATTTAAAGTAAGTGTTAAGTCTAAAAATATATTTAAAATATAATATACTCTGCCGAACAGAATTGGTTTTAATTTTTCCCCTAACTAATATTATCATAAAAATCACAAAAAAAAAGAACACTGAATATTTTATTTAAGATTCTTGTACCAGAAATCATTTTATTATAGATCCCACCCTATTCTAATAAGAATTCAGTCAACGAACCAATCATCATTTGAAAATTGTGCGTTGTATTTGTATGATCGTTTGTTAGGTAGGTAAATTTCATCCCCTAAAATATGGTCATTTTGAAAAAGGACTGGACTTCATGCAGTGTAGTGAGGGATGATTTAAATTTTCACCGTACACAATTTTCTAAAACTATCATAATTGAATTACCTTTGAATTCAAGATGCATACTACTGCGAGTGCACAGAAGGTATGTTTATTTGAGAATGTGTACATTAGTGATGTCGATCCCGAAACAGCGTAAATTGATTGCTACTTCATTAAAAAGAACAGTAAAATCTCGATTATTTTGCTAGGTGTAAAAGGGTGAGGGCTTTGCGTCTCCGGACAGGGGGGGGATCTCGAGGGAAGTTGAAAATAGTCGTGTAGGAAAAAAGAAAAGCAGCAGTAAACGATCTAACAATATTTATTTATTATAAAAATATAATTGGGGCGTACCTTTACCACCTCGATTTTTCTTAATGCTTTGAGTAGCGGTGTCGGGTAACGGGTCTTCTAAATGTTGGGTTGGTTGCTGCGGTAGACGTCTTTACTTCTCGGCTTCTCGATTAGTAATAAAAAATTCTTTAAACATTTCGGTAAAATGTCTCAAGATTGCCGAAATATCCCCGCTATTCTCGTCAAACTTAACGAAAGGAAAATCGAGCTGGTAAAGGTTGCCAAGATTACAAAATATTACCTTTATACTTACTTACTTACTTTTAATGGCACAACAGCCCATGGAGGGCCTAGGCCGAGCTTTTCGCATCCACTCATGTTGTGCGTGTTATATTTGTACATGAATGGAAAGGACCTACAGTTTAATGCCGAATCCGAACGGCGAAATGAAAAGCTTTTCATAGCAATTTTTACTCTTGTAGGTTTGCCATTGCCTGCCAAGAGGTGGTACCGTGTAGAAAAATTATGTTTTCTCCTTTTTTTTTTTGATTTTGCCTGTGCCGAGGTTCGAACCCCGGACACTCTGCGTAGCAGTCTAACGCATTACCACTACACCACAGCGACTACCTTAATCCTAATGAACATTAAAATTATATCTACAGGCTTAAACACTAGGCCTTTAGATTTCAAAGGTAATATTTGACTTAATACATAACTACGTAAGTATGTATGTAAGTGGTAAGTGGTAAGTAGTTATTCTTAAAATGTTTTTTACATAATTTTACATAATATTTACATAATTAATCTTAATTTTGTAAGAAAAGGTTTACATATTTAACCTTTTATTTAATTGTTAATGTTTCTTCTTCCAGTAGAATTGTGTAATATTCTGCGTAACTTTGTGTAATATTGTGGACTGGAGAGCCCATATTAAGCAACTCGAATTACAGAGTTACATTTATTAGATCTTAATTTTTGAATGCATGAAATTTTGAATAAATAATGGGATACAAATAATATTTAAATGTAGTTGAGTTTTTTAACGAATAAATAAATTACTTGAATCTCGATAAATCTTTGATTTTTGTAATCACGACTTTGTGTTTAAATGCGGGATTGACTTTCCTAGAGAGAAAATATTTGTAAAGTGTGCATGTGGCATACATGTACCATGGACTGAGTTGCCACAATTTGATGTTGCAAATTAACAAATCTACTTAAATTTGCACAAGACTAACAATGTAAATATGTATTCGAAAACAACTTGTTAAAAGGATCCATTAAATGTGGCTTGCCAATAACATGTTATACTCACATACATGCGAATGAATCTAAATGGTTGAAGAAGAAGGGAATGCGATTTAGGCATTTTTCTTGGCTTTAAAAAGTTCTTTAATTCAGGAGAAATGACAATAATAGCATAAAATTTTATCGGGTTTTGGGTTTCGATTCCGAAAAATCACTTTGAACTAGTAAGTATGCTAGTATGCAGAGGTAAACTTGGATAAATTTATTGATAACAATAGGAAAAGTGGTTGCTGTGGCGTAGTGGTAGTGCGTTGGACTGCTACGCGGAGAGTCCGGGGTTCGAATCTCGGCACAGGCAAAATCAAAAAGTAGAAAAATTAGTTTTTCTACACGGAACCTCCTCTTGGCAGGCAATGGCAAACCTACAAGAGTAAAAATTGTCTATGAAAAGCTTTTCACTTCGCCGTTCGGATTCGGCATTAAACTGTAGGTCCCTTCCATTCTTGTACAAATATAACACGCACAACATGAGTGGATGCGAAAAGTTCGGCCTAGGTCCTCCATGGGCTGTTGTGCCATTAAAAGTAAGTAAAGTATAGGAAAAGAAATATTAAATTGGAAACAAAAGCAAATTAAAAGGACACAAAAATACATACATAATTAATACTCGTATACATACTTATATTTGAAGCGAAGGTGAAGTAAAAATTGTTGCTTTGTTATTTTCATTTTCATTCTAAATTATTTAAATAGTTCGGAAATAACCGATGTGCATTAAAAGAAAGCATGGCCACACCACCGTCGTGGCATTATTACCATATTGTTCGAACAACCAAACTAGATGCTACTAACTTCTAAATCGTCATTTGTACACCAAATGAAAAAATTTCGTAAAATACATCTCAATAATATTTACTGATATATGTACATTCTTTCGAAAAAGTACCGGGAAATGGTAATTTGAAAAGCCAACTTAAGGGGATTGTAAAAATTCATTACTAAGTTGGCACCACTGTCCTCTATCCTGATGGGAAGCTTTAGCGCGATCTGTCATTTAGTTTGTTTACAGTGCTCGATTTTGTCATTACATTTCAAGTGAATTTTGTGATTTTTACACTAAATAAAAATATCGAACAAAGTACTTGTCTCAAATTTTGGATAGCAAATGAAATTTCGTGTGCCGAATCGCTGAAAATGTTACAGAAGGTTTACAGTGAATCGACTATGAATGGTACAGTGCATTCAAAAGCGGTCGAAAAAACCACGTTAATGTCGATCAAAAGTCAAGGTAATGCTGACTGTTTTCTTTAATTATCGGTGTTGTGCACTCGCAATTCTCGCCAGAAGGTCAGACGGTAAATAAAGAATATTATCTGGGCGTTATGCGCTGTTTGAGAGAGCAAATTCGGGCAAAAAGACCAATTTTGTGGAAAGAAAACTCATTGATTTTGCACCACGATAACGTTTCATCTCACAAGGCAATCATTGTGAACAAATTTCTGGCCAAAAACTCAATAAATATCATCGAATAACCACTGTATTCACCTGATATGGCTCCGGCTGACTTTTTTCTTTTTCCTAAAATCAAACTGCCACTTCGAGGCACCCGTTTTCAGTAGATAGAAGACATAAAAGAGAATTTGCGGCGAGAACTGAAATCGATTTCGGAAAATGCATTTAAAAAATGTTTCGATAATTGGATTATTCGTTGGCATATAGTAAGTGCATTATTTCGGAGGGGCCTACTTTGAAGGCCTAATATAGTACAATAAATTTTGTTTTATATATTGACCAATTCTTATGGTACTTTTTTGACACAATGTATAGCGACATTATGAGCACTACAATAATTTTATTTTAGTATACAATTATATGAGGTATTTTCATTGGCATAAACCCAAGGTTTTACTCTATATTTTGTTAGCATAAAAACAAGGTTTCACTCACAAAAATATTGTTTTCAGCGAAAATCTAACGAAACCCCAATTGAAGTCAAAAGATTTACAAACTTTTAATACTAAATTCCCACTGCTTTACTTTTTTAAAAAGTAATCTTCAAGTATTTGCTCTCTTTTTATTTGTAGTGTTAAAATAGTGAAAAATATAAACAAATAATTAAGGCTGTAGTCTGAAAACCAAATACAATTACGTTTATAATTTTGACACTACAACTTTAGATGGCAGCTAAGGTGACTTCGCCTTTTTAATTCGCATCATTGAAAGTTCGATTTTAATGAATCTCAGTAGTTACATTTTTTACTTTTATGTATAGTAAAGCACCTATTTTCAACACCAGTTTTGCTTCACTTTCCTACAACGTTTTTTCATTGGGTGTACACAACGGTGGAATATGTTGCGAAGTGGTGTGGTGAGTGTGGGCTAGCTGGACCCAAAAAAAAAACAAGAAAAAGACTATGCATAAAATGGAGAGAAGATGATTTTGCCTTAGGGTAGTGAAAGCAACATACGGGTACAAAGTAAAGAAAATAAAAGAATTTTAAATAAGAAAAAAACAAACACTTAAATTCCGCAGACGCAAAACACACGCATCGGTGAGTTGCGGTTTGTTATATGTATAGTATGTGTACAATGTAAGGAAGAAAGTTACATATTGGAGTTGTGATGCTGAATGTTTTATGCCTGGTCAGAGTATAAAATTGAAGTTTTGTTGCTAGCATTTGGTGGTCTTCATCTCTCAGCTCTTACTTACCTTTTTTCAGTTCATTTTACCCTGAATAAATATTTGTTCGAATGTTGCACATGTGACGTTGTCAGTCAGTGCGTATGTATGTATGTAGTTGTCCTTGAATTATGTAATGGTATCTCTTTGGATTTGTATTTTGGTGGTTTTCATTCGTATTACAAAATTTATTTTGTTCGTTATTTTTGTATAGAAACGTCTAAAGTTTACAAAACGTAAGTAGTGATAGTGGGTGGGTATAAGTAACATCCATTCCGAACTACTTATTGTTCTGTTTGTTAGTTGTTCTATTGACATACGCTTGTTGGTTGGGTTAAGGTAAAAAAAGGTACTTGGAAGGGCATGAGTTATGGCTGTCCGTCTGTGATGTATGTATGTGTGTGTGCACAGATGAACCCCTCCTTAACATGGCTATTGGCCTGTGAGATGTGTCGACGAACAGACAGGTACGTACATACATACGAGTATGTTTGTGTGTGGGTGTGTATGTTTTAGTATAGTATGTGTGTCTGTTGATTGAAGAAATCATTCATACCATTCAGCGCGAATTTCATTTTAAAATAAATTCGTTTTATTTTTTGCATTGGATACACTCCAATGAATATTTATGCTCATCTGATTTTCAACCCATTGTACCCTTTGGAGTGGTTTACGTGAATCACTATGGAGATGCTGGAAATAACGATTTCCTAAAAATGTCACAGGTATGCAAATTTCACTTTTGTTTGTTGTTCACGATAATGCTGGGCTCTTTCTTCTACCAACATGTTTAATACTTTGTCCATCTTCGTGCAGGAATATTTTTGGGAACAAAAAACTTAAATGGAATATTGTCAACAAAGGTAAGTGTAGACATTTATGTGCACAGGTTCCGGCTCAAATCCTTGCTGGGGTCAGATAAAATAATCTATAAATTCAAAGATCAAAGTTTCTTGTAAATTGAAAGAGCAGTCCAGCACCCTGGATTAAGTCCAGAAATGCAGATGTTTTGTAAGCAAGTAATAAATAATAAAGCTTCAGTCGCTGCTGGTGATGTATACGAGTACAAGCATATAGTATTTTTAGATGTTATCCATTAGATTAAATCCTGGAATTTGGCATAATTTGAATGTAATTAAGAATTCGGCTAACACTCATAAATATAAATTGGCAACTGTCCTGTAGTCTATTTAAAGCCCCTGAAGGTCATTCCTTAGAGACTATTTAAATTTGTAAGTAGCTTTAGCTTTCGTATTGGATTAAGTCTTAGTTGAACTTAAAATAACCATACCAGCATACCAGTAATTTCGTGTATACCCTCAATATGTAGACTTAGGTCCAAAAACTCCATGATTTTTTAAACGAAATTATATGTGGATATATATTATGTAAAAGAGGAATGATAAACCCTTTTAATGATATATAACATACGACAGTACTGGCAAAAATCTTAAAACTGTAATTCAAAACATATCGATAATTAATAAAAAAAAAAATTTGTCCATGTTTTGAAATATATTATTCTATATTTTCTACCAATAATGTTTGTTTTTCGAAACTGCCTTCAAATCCGCTTAAAATGAGCAATAATTGGATTGAATCGAGTGCACTTCAACTAAGTTTCAGAGATTTTAAATGATTTTGGTAGCTCGATTCCCATACAAAATATTTACTTTTTAGAAAGTAAACATTTTTCATATTTTGTATTCGTTTTTTTTTTTGCAAAAATTATAACTTAAAAATTCATTAAATACAAAACTACGTTAACTACAAAACTTCATTAAATACAGTTTTCAAACGTGTAAAACTTCGTGAAAAAGGAAGAAATGAGACAAAATGTAAATAATCGTTTGACTTCTCCGCATTTTTTCAATGTATCGAGTCATTTTATACATTAGGTATTATAGAGTCTATATCTCTTCTTTCTGAAGACATATAAAACTTAGCGATCGGGTAAAAACAAACATACCAGTGTACTTGGACCTCCTAAAAAAGTTATTTTCTCGATTCTTCCCGATGTTGAGGATGTATGTATAAGAAATTCTGATTATGGAAGTTTTTTTTTATGTCTTTACGTACAACATGTATTATTTTTATTATGTCTGGCGTAAAGTAACTTCACTTTAATGGTTTTTGTTTGAAAACTGTATTTAATGAAGTTTTGTATTTAATGAATTTTTAAGTTATAATTTATGCAAAAAAAAAAAACGAATACAAAATATGAAAAATGTTTACTTTCTTAAAAGTAAATATTTTGTGTGGGAATCGAGCTACCAAAATAATACACAAACTGTTCTTATTTATTAACATTTGTAGAGGTATCACATTAAAATTCTGCAACTTCAAGTCAACCAACTTTAAACCCAACAACCAACTTCATACCTAACCAATCCGCTGTAGAGCACAGTAAGTTCGAACGCAACATCGCACCCATACATGTGTATCCTAGAGCGAGAGTTTCAAGCAGAATGTACATTGAATTTGAAAGCTTCTGCTATTCGACCATAGATGGCATGTTAGTAATTAAAATTATGTTAATTAACATTAAATGAAACATCCTTACATTTATTAGTGTAACTACATCCTTCCATATTCCAGAAGATCCAGAAGTACTACACTGTCTTATTATGCATCAATTTAAAGAGCAGCGCGAATAAGTTTGTCCGAAATTATCTAATTTGAAATCGATTTAGTCAATTCTAAGGAACTTATTAGATAAAGCATTGCATTAATCGTACGAATAAGAATCATTGCTTACGCGGGAGTAAAATATTAAATTTTAATTTAACAAATTTTCACCATATTTCTCTTTAATAAAAAAGCTTCAGCAGTTTTACATTGTACTAGAGTTAGGGCGCGCCAGGATTTTCTTCGTGATATGGCGTGTCACGGAACATTAACCCGTGAGCGTGATAGATTTTTGGATAAAATAAGAAAAAATTCATAAGTGTGTCACGCTAAATTTTGTTTGTTTCAATTTTTATGTTATATACCCATCGCTATTTACATATTGCGTAATAGAGGGCATATCAATACGAGGGTAGATCAATAAGTACCCGTGTTAGGAATGAAGAGGCAAATTTTTCACAAATTTTTTTTTTGTTTGTTTTCAACGTAATCTCCTTTTAGTACAATATACTTTTCCCAACATTTCTGTCATTTCATTAACCCCTCGGGCCGACACCTTTCTCATGCTTAACCTATCATGTAAAATATTAATTTCCGTTCCGTACGACAATTCTACGGCCTCTGCCACTTCGCGCACTTTCATTCGGCGATCAGCGAGAACCATGTCGCGGACCTTTTTAACCATTTTCTCGGTAACCGCGTCTGCCGGGCGGCCTGGGCGCTCCTCATCTAAAACAGATGTACGACCACGTTTAAATTCCTTGAACCAATATCTTACGGTTGTCATAGATGGTGAAGGGTCCCCATAGACAGCATCCAACTTCGCTTTTATTTCTTCGTATCTTTTTCCATCCAAAAATAAAAAGCGAATTACGGATTATATACGGATATTGTTCTTTTTCCATTTTATCGCGAAACACGAAACACGTGTGATACTAATTGCTGCCAAATAAAAACTAACCTATAAATCAGTTTGAAATTTAGTATGGTGTCGTGTGACAGATGGCAGTACACGACGGTAATGCCAACTTCCCTCAGCAACGCCACCTGTCTTCACACACGGATACTTATTGATCTACCCTCGTATGTAGTAAGTATGCTGTTAATTCGTTTACAATTTATATGTATGCAGTACTTATTTTATTTATTTTTTATAAAATAGTTGATGCTTTTGTTTGAATTTGAAAGAAGAATTCATCAGGTCAGCGTTATAACCTTTTCTCATTACTTAATAATTTTAATATTATGAGATAATAATGTTTTAATCTACTTATATATTCATATGTATTTTTTGTGTAAAATTGCATTAAAAAAACTGTAAAATGTTTTGATGATATCAAAATTATTTTTTAATGACTTTTCCCGTGAATTTTCGTGTGTTAGTAGTAAATTTTAAGTCTAGTAATAGATTTTTTTTCTAAACTCGGTCTGCTGAGGCTATGGTCGTTGTGGCGTAGTGGCGTTGGACTGTTATGCAGAGTGTCCGGGGTTCGAATCAAAAAGTAGAAAAAACAAATTTTCTACACAGCACCACCTCTTGGCAGGCAATGTCAGGCAATGGTATAGTGATGAAGAAGGACAAAACGGAATACCTTGTATCAACAAACAAAGAGTCACGGAGTCTTGGACAAACTGTCACTGTTGACAATTATACTTTTGAAAACGTCAAGGATTACCTAGGATTCAGCATTAACACCAACAATTATGTGATGCTTGAGATCAAGCGGAGATTAATTCTTGCCAACAGGTGTTACTGCGGGCTCATAGCAGAGCCCTCACTCGAACCACAAAAATAATACTCTATAAATGTGCATCGAATGAGACACTGACATAGTTAACCGTATAAAAATCCAGCGGCTTCGCTGGCTTGGCCATGTTGAGCGAATGGTAGAAGGCGTTCCGGCTAGGATGGTGTTTTGTTCGAGCCACGGTTCAGGAGTGCACAGAAGAGGATGTCCTAATCTCCGTTGGAAAGACAGGTACAGGGAGACCTAACTGCTCTTGGCCTTAAAAACTCGTGCCAGCGCACGCATTGCAAAGGCGACTGGCGAAGCTTTATCGAGGCGGCCAAGACCGATCATCGGTTGTAGTGTCAGCTAAGTAAGTAAGTAACTAAATATCACCAAGAGTACAATATTACGTTAATAGCATTTAGTATGTTCACCGAAAACGTAAACACACATCGATCATATGACAACGAGAACACCTCTTTCCATGTATTACAAAACAAGATCCCTTATTGAACCAGGTAATTAAACGAAAAATAGTAGTGTGTTTCATTGTGTAGCTTGTCAGATAAACAATTTTACTTTATACATACTCATCTCAGGTCCTGGCCATAAATAAGAACACACATACATAGAAAATGATAATTCTTATGTCTTGGCTAGACATTGTTCCTCGTTGGATATGTCGTAGTAGAAACAAGTTCCACCAGCCTTGAAGGTGATACACGGAACACTTTCTCGAATTTTTTAAATAAGAGTCTATGTAAATGCGCGATATAAACAACGATGTGGTCCCACAAAATTCAAAACAGAATACTAAACAGTCCTTATCACTTTCCAAAGAAGGGGTGGGTTTGAGAATGTACTTTCCTCCCCTTTGCAGTACATATCTCATGCATTTTAATAGTTGTTAATGAATCAAAAATCTTTAGATATAAGAAAAAATTCTCCTTCCGTAATCTCGGGTAACTAATTCCGTTTGACCCAACAGTGTTTCGGTAAAATTTTACAAATTTAATTATCTGTGGGTGACTTACCTCCACACATACTTAGTTTTTAGCTATTCGCAATTGAATAACTTCAATATTAATTAAACAATCTTTCAAAAATCATATGATCCAATTGGGTTGTATTTTGACTTTTTTTAATTAAAACTTTCTACCCCAACTATGGTTTCAACAAACAATTTTATATAAAGTCTAAATCAAAATACTAAAACATGCTTATTTAAGGATGAAAATTCATTGAGTAAGTAGGTAATAGGTTTGCTATTGATTCACACGTCACAAAAGTTAATGTCCAGAGATAATAACCCAGAAAAAATATAAATCATGTCTAAATATTGACTTAATATATTGCTAAATTCTTAATATTGTGCTGAATTCTGACTTTACTTTACTTTACTTTTAATGGCACAACAGCCCATGGAGGGCCTAGGCCGAGCTTTTCGCATCCACTACTCATTCTGAATCCACGCATCCACGCTGAATTCTGACTTAAGTTCATAAAATAAACTATGTAATTATTGTAATTCTTACTAAAATCTTTTTTCTGAACAATGATAAATAGTTTTCGCCGTAAAATGAGCGTATAATGTGAATGTGCCATAATTTTTGTAAATGGCGTCAAATGTTATTGTGCTTTGACATTTAGTTGACAACAATTTTACACCTTCAAATAAACTTACCGTGAAAACAGAACCCAATTTTTTTCATTTCTAACAAAATGGCAGCCAATTCACAATATGACATTACTTTTGCCCCACCTTGTATAATGTATTCGGGAAAAATATACCTTAACATTCAACGACACAAAATTTATTTCCTATCCCATATATAGACGAATATTTTTAATTTATATTATATTATCAGTAAAAACAATTTATGAAAGTTTGTTCATACTCGTATCTGCATATCGTTATCTAAATGTAGAACGGCTCTAACTAACATTTTTATAAATCCGGGATTTTTGATGAAATTGACCGTACGTCTATTCGAATTTGTCAAAAAATTTATTTTGAATACAAATTTGTATGTAGTTAGGGCCTTTCTACATTAAGGTAACGATATGCAAACTGCACCCACATACTACATACATACATACATATAAGCGAATATAAGCGGAAGTATGCAAGACTACAAATAATTGCGGAAATCGATTTGAGGACACATGAGGATAGTAAAATTTAGACCATTTGCATATGTATGCGTGCAATTCGAAATGGCAAATATCTTATCGCATTGCTATTTAAAGGTAAGAAGGAAATTTAGGGAGATTCAGAGATTCAATTAAATTTTAATTAGCTTCACATCTCAACTACTTAAATGCAAAATCAATGAAAGAAAATGTTGGTATGTTCAATTCGATGATAAACAAATAGAAGAATATTGGAATACATTCATTCACTCATCCTAAATTCTTACAACAAAAACACTACGAGTAAGTATGTACATGTAAGTATATGGTATAATATATATTTTTATGTAAATATGAATAGCTTATCCAAGTATGCTGGTACGGTGCCTTCGAAAATAATACAACAAATTCATGAAGTAGGTAGGTATGTATGTATTTTATTTTCAAAAGAATTCTGTTTTTGATTTCTGTGCTGTAATAAATGGTCTTGGTATTAATTTACACCATACATCAAAAGTTATTTGTTTTTATGCATGGTTTTTCTGCCATAGAAATATTACATACATAGATACATACATATTTACAAGCATATATTTTCACTTGTCCTTCTCTAACACACATCCGTTTAATACATGCAGTAGTAGTTTGGTCCTTTATTATTACATATGGCGATAAAACATGGGATACGACAGAAAACAAAAGGTTAAATTCGCTCTCGAATGGTCAAAGTATTTTAATGGGACGAGGCGGGTTGGGTTGTTGCCACTCGATTCATTCATACATACTTGTATTTGGTTCTCGACAAGTACGAGTATAAAGCGTTGAATGAAAGGGTTATTGCGAACGGCAAACACCACCACCACCACCACCGACTTCCGCCCACCCTTGTTGTTCATACTCGTTAAAATATTTCCCTGTTTTTCTATGTGCATGTCCACGTCCGTTGAGTTTATCCCTTATGTTGTTGTTCTGCCATTGTTATGCTACTTTCAGCTTTTGAATATATATACTAACATACTTACATACACTACATATATGTATGTATATGTGTATATGTTTATATGTATAACTAACTGCCTCATATTTTAATTTGTACACAATACCTTAAACATGTCTGGACGTAAAAGTCCTGACATGTTTAAAAATTCAAATATTTCCTTTAATGAAACTTTCTAGTTTAACATTAATAATCGATTAGTATTATCGAATAATCAATATCTTACAATACTTTTACTTTTACAATCTTGGGTAAAACAATTTTATGTACCCGACACTATTTCGTTTTGAGACCTCAATCGTAGTAAGGGCTTCTTCCAAAGGTGTTTGTTTTAAATGAAATGTAAAAGTTGATTCCAGGTTTCCTCTCATCCGAATGTTTAGTTTCTTCTGTAAGCCACTGTTATATGGGTATTTTTTTGTAAGGTCATTTGTGTGTCTTGAGCTGGAGCGCCCTCGAACTCTTTACAGACTAGGGAGCTGCTGCATAATGACTCCTCATATACTCTTCACTGTCTAATGCTTCCCCGGCGGACAAACCTAATGCGAAGCTGCTTCAATATAGATGTATTTATAGCCGTACTTGGTTTTTTTGGTTTCTCAAATCTTCATTTTCTCTCACAAACCCAAGTAAGTATTTTGACCAGCATTAAATTGATTAGAAGCCATGATAGACTATAAAGATTTGTATGATGATCGTTTCGCTAATTTAATGCTAAAAGATCCGATCGTTCATATTAAATAGTATCCATGGTATATGATAAGACGCTGGTCGCCGTGGCATAGTTTGTAATTTACTGGACTGCTACGTAGAGTGCCCGGGTTCGAATCCTGGCACAGTATAAAAATCGAAACTAAAGAATGAAAAGGCTACATTGCAGTAAAAAGATTAAAAGTTGCTTAAGAACAGCTTTTCAATTCGCCGTTCGGATTAAGCATAAAAATATAAGTCCCTTCTATTCGTTTCCAAATATAATTCGTAAAACATGAATGGATACGAAAGGTACGATCTTGGTACTCCGTGAACAGATATACCATTAAAGAAAAAGAAGAAGATATGAGAATGTTTCCATTCTCTTTATCATATCACCTCGATTTTCTAGAATTTCACCTGGATGGCAGGATTTCCGTCTTGTCTTAGTAATTACTTCTCATAAAACTTTTTAGATTCCTAAAGATATGAAGTGAGTGAGAATTAAAAGAAAGCGTACAAGTATAGCTCTTGATAGGCAATATCAAAACCATCAAATGATAAGAACCGGCAATAAACTGTAGGTCCATCCAGTGGACCTTGTTGTCTTATACTTATCCACTTAACACTTTTCTCATCCCTATCAGGGCCAGGTAAAATCTTTCAACGGACTAAGTGCTATGGAAAGTCTATGGCGCTCCGCCACATATCCAAATCTAAATCTTATCTGATTTAGACCTAGTTGTGACTTCGATAGTCTAGTGGGTTTTGAACAAGACTCTCACCCGTGAGGTTGTGGGTTCGGAAACGGTCTCGGTCTGGCAGTTAATTCTCGTTCTTACTTTCCTACCGATATAAAGTGACCCAGAATTATAAGAAAGTATACAAGTACACGAGTTGACAGGCAATGACAAAACCACCAAGTGTAACAAATTGGCGTTCCGCTGTTCGGAATCGGTGTTAAACTGTAGGAGCAAACATGTGGTATCACAATGGGCCGCTCTGGCCACATCAGACTTAGTTAGACGGTGGAAAAACACTACCACCATCGCTGTTAGGGGAATATAGTGTATTATTAGTTAGTAGTTTAAAGAACTATCAACTTCGTAACTGAAGATGTGCTCTAGTAGTATAGTTTTTTTTTTGTAGATTTTCTTATACAAAGTAGATGAATGAGCCAAGCTGAATGGGCATAAGCAATCTGATGTTACTACAGCTTTTTAAAGTCAAGCTTTCTTTGTGCATGAAATCATATGCCTTTTGAGTTGCTCAATTATCAGAATTCCTTGTTGTAATGATTTTTGTTGATTTTGTGGCAGCCAGATTGTCTTGAGAATGTCAAAGAAAAACAGGTTATGGTTATTCCCATACAGATACTTAAGTTATTAGTTTTAAAAGTACCCCTCCAAGCTTGTTTTATTCATACTTAATAATGAAGGATTACCCTATTTAAATGTTCACTTAACCTTTCATTTAAATTACTCACAAATTTGGCAAAACAACTCGTTTTCTGATAATTTTTCCCTAATGTTAAATGTCAAATGTTTATGCAGCATCCAGAGATCCACGATCAAACGTCAGAGGTCATTATAAAAAAGACGATTTTTATCCCAATTATACGTATTAAAAGATACGAGTGCAAACAGTGGCAAGGCAATATGTGCTTTTTACAATACGAAATGGACAAAATGAAATCCGGTTTTCAAACTCTCAACATTTAAATTACGTTGTGATGCTGTGAAGGGGTAATTTTTAGGTAATTTAAACAATTTTATTCAAATGAAATAACATCTCCTTAACGACTTGACACCATGGCGCTGTATACCATATTTATTTCTATGTTATTCCCCTTATTACGAGTATTTGTTTTATAATTTTTTGATGATTCTTTTAAATGTGTACATATAAAAACCACTGTACATAGGAAAGCCACACACGAAAAGCATCCCATTCATTCATTATCCAAGGATTAATTAATTTATTTGGTCACCATATCTTTGCAAGTGAGCAAGTAGGCGAAAATTCAATATACCAACCAGTCTGGCAGGCAGTGGCATATGAATCAATAGACAAATCCAGTGGAACTTGGAGTTCGCACATATTTTGTATCGTATCGTGTACGAGTATATGAGTGTGACAGTGTGTGTGTGTGTGTGTGTGTGTGTGTGTGTGT
Organism: Palloptera scutellata; assembly: GCA_958295655.1. Taxonomy (NCBI): domain Eukaryota; kingdom Metazoa; phylum Arthropoda; class Insecta; order Diptera; family Pallopteridae; genus Palloptera; species Palloptera scutellata. The sequence continues at coordinate 105,102,574 of OY282449.1, forward strand.
GTGTGTGTGTGTTATTTTGTTTGCTATACAAACGTGTGAATGTTGTGTGCCTTTGAAATGTGAATGGGGTACTACTTAATACAGATTGTATGTACGTGTGTGTGTATGTTTGTTTGCTTGTTTGACGCAATGCCAAAAGATATGTATCTTCTCACACCATCCAACTGACTTGCGGCCAGGAAACGCAGAAGTTGCCAATTGCCTTTTTGAATTTACGCACACTGAATAGTATCCTTTCGAAAACCACAAATATTTACCCAGCTCAAGGCTCAGGTCTGCGGTCGTTGCATAACATATGGGAGCTGGCAAATTTAAAGTTCCCCATAATTTTCCATCAAGCAGACCAAAACTTATTTTTCAATCTGGCACTAGCCAGAATAGACCAATACTCATATTTACACCGTGTAAACACATACACATACATACATTTTATGTCTAGTGTATTCTGTAAATATGTATAAACTCGTACTGATGTGAGAGAGAGCGAGTGTAAGTGATTTTGTTTTCTGTCCTTTGGAAGGGTTTTCCAAATAAGTTTAAAAACAGAAAATTCCTTCAAGGGTTTGGCTAAGAGTAATGAATGTGGTTTTGCTCGAAGTAAAATTTTCCAAAATCATATTCTGTTTGACTAGGTTCAAACTTTGCTATTTATTAAGAGAATGGCAATGAGCGAATACTTTTTTGTTCTTTACATATGTACATATCGCTCCTTCTGTGCAAGACGGTCATATCTCAAAAAATATAAGATTTGAGAAAATCATATTTAGACTTTTCAATATACGTATCATTTCATACAATACTTACTCATACAAAAAACGACAAATACTTACTCTGCCCAGAATCAGTTATGATTTTTTTACACAATATCAACGTAACTTAACTACTGAGTTATGACGGTCTTGCAAGGTAAATACATATATTGTATCTGAAATACAAGAAATGGGCGTACACCTAAAAATTGGTACAATGTTTTTTTCAATTAAAAAAAATTTTTAGACACATTCGATTAGAGTAGTCTTTATTTTTTTCAAAAGAATACATATCCACAAATTGTTGTGATATGAAATCCCAAGGTGATCATCAATTGGAATAATTTTACGTTGCGATGCAGATATGAGAAAAATTTTTAGCGAAATGGCGAAATGCTTGAGCGACGTAAAAATATATTGCACATTTTACATGAAAATCTTTCATGGACCCAAATAAGGTTGCAAATTTAGTGGGTGTCAGCATTGCAACGGTAAAACGAACCATTAAAAAGTATTAATTTAATCTTTCTGTTGAGAAAGTTAAAGGTCCTGGGAGAAAATGTGGTCAAGTTGACAAGAAACTTGCTGTCCGTGATATTGATTCCAAACTTTGAACTTCAGAAAGTTAAAATTCTTCCAAAATATAGAAGGAGATTCTCATTTTAATCATATAGATATATGTCTAACATTAAATTAATAGACACTTTTTAATTTATTAATTATTTTTGTTTTCGTCACATCTTTCCTGTTCAAATTCAATTTTAAAACTGAACTAAAACTAAACCAAACCAGAAGCTCCAAAGCTTCTCCCTCCATCAAACTGCAAGAGTCATCAAAAAAATAGGATAATGAAATATCTTCGTTGAACGACGCAGTAAAGATATTTCATAAATGTTTACTTTGAATTGAAATCAAGTGGCCAAGAATGCCCAATGTTTACATTACATTGAAATATCTTCATTGAACGATACGACGAAGATATTTCATGTATGTATGTTTGTGTATGCAGTGTGGATACATAGTTATATATATAACTATATACATAAGGTGCAAAGGTTCCAGATCGAAGCGAAGAATAGGAAATTGAAGCCAGAACTCGAGCCAGAAGAATGTATGAACATTTCTTTACAAAATTTAAATCTCTGTGACTTTCAGCAATTGCCTGGGAAGCAATTTTACACAGCGTAACCTAGAAGCCCCAGTCCGTAAAAAGTTCAAAAGCCCAAATTTAAAAAAAAAAATTTTAATTGGCCGGAATGTAATATTCACTTGTGGAAAAAGAAGTGAAACTTTTGCTACCACTGGGTCCATGCAGTGGGTGTTAGCGTAGTGTTAGTGCGTTGGACTGTTATGCAGAGTGTCTGGGGTTCGAATCTTGGCACAGGCAAAATCAAAAAGTAGAAAAACTAATTTTTCTACACGGCACCACCTCTTGGCAGGCAATGGCAAACTTACAAGAGTAAAAATTGCCTATAAAAAGCTTTTCACTTCGCCGTTCGGATTCGGCATTAAACTGTAGGTCCCTTCCATTCTTGTACAAATTTAACACGCACAACATGAGTGGATGCGAAAAGCGAAAATCTCGGCCTAGGCCCTCTATGGGCTGTTGTGCCATTAAAAGTAAGTAAAGTAAGGGTCCATAAATCAATAAGTGTACATAGACGAGCACTTGAAAAAGCGACTTTTACCATTTTTAAGAAGCCATAATGTCCCAGTATTCCTTTGACCTGGTATGTGTACGTCACATTATGCCAAGAAATGTATGAAAAGGTACGACAATAATATGTAGAGTAACGGTTGTCTCAATGGAATGCAACCCACTAAATTGCCCAGAATTACTTTATTAGGCTATGGTAAAGAGTTACCCTAAAAAAACAAAATGCCATAAAAACAAAAAGGTGTTTACAAAAAAATGGAAACGAATCAGCCAAGAAAGTCAACTTCGCAGGAGATGATGAATGGAGTTTGTAGTAAAATAGGAAATTTTTTCAGAAATTCAGAAAAAAAAATTTTGTTGACATTTAAAGAATACAAAACAAATTAATTATCGAAAAAATATTGCTGTTTTGAAAGAAAATCATTCCTTTTAACGATACTACTCTGATACTAAAATTGGGGAGTTAATGTTTGAATATTTAGTGATTCTTACTTTTACTTTACTTTTGATGGCACAACAGCCCATGGAGGGCCTAGGCCGAGCTTTTCGCATCCACTCATGTTGTGCGTGTTATATTTGTTCATGAATGGAAGGGACCTACAGTTTAAAGCCGAATCCGAACGGCGAAGGAAAAGCTTTTCATAGCAATTTTTACTCTTGTAGGTTTGTGATTCTTATAAACCCTTATAATTAGTTATATTATTATTATTGGGTATTACTTAGTTACATATTATATAATACATATTCTCCAAAGTATGTTCATTAAAGCTCCCCATAATATAATTATAATGCAATTGGGTAAGCCATATTAAGTTAAAGTAGAAAGGAATTAACTACGATAGAAAAAATAACTACTTATTACCAATCGTTCCGAGTACATCCTGATGTGAATGGAACAAGAATAAAACAAATTTTACAGATTGTACTCTAAAACCTTATTGTTCCATCCGGAACGATTTTTTCCGGCCCAAAAAATGGGATTTCGGTATTGTTCCGATCTTTGGGTGAAATAAAACGAGTTGGAATTCGGAGTTTTTTTTATGTCCAGATATTAAGCGGTTTTTCGTTTCTTTACTTTACTTTTAATGGCGCAACAGCCCATGGAGGGCCTAGGCCGAGCTTTTCGCATCCACTTATGTTGTGCGTGTTATATTTGTACATGAATGGAAGGGACCTACAGTTTAATGCCGAATCCGAACGGCGAAGTGAAAAGCTTTTCATAGCAATTTTTGCTCTTGTAGGTTTGCCATTGCCTATCAAGAGGTGGTGCCGTGAAGAAAAATAATTTTTACTACTTTTTGATTTTGCGTGTGCCGAGATTCGAACCCTGGACACTATGCGTAGCAGTCCAACGCACTACCACTACGCCACAGCGACCACATTTTCGTTTCATATTCAATAATTTACCATACTACTTAGTTCCACGAGTAGAATTTTATGTTCTATGAAACGATAAAAATTCGGGGAGTTGTAAAAATTTGAAATTATTGCCTCGCCGTTCGGACTCGGCATTAAACTGTAGGTCCCTTCCATTCATGTACAAATATAACACGCACAACAGGAGTGAATGTGAAAAGCTCCGCCTAGGCCCTCTATGGGCTGTTGTGCCATTAAAAGTAAAAGTAAAGTAATGATATTTTATTGCTCCGATTAAAAATAAATTAGTGAGTTTTGTTGTTGTCGCCGGTGTGCATTACCCACTAACTCGTGAGATATTCTGGTTTAAGAAAATAATACAGTGGCAACGTCTTTCTTCTTTATTGAGTTAATAGGTCTTTTTTTTTGGTTTAAACTTTATATATACATACATATTAATTTTTATTGTTAATGATCGTTAGTCAAGTAAAAAAAAATTAATCGAGTAAAAATTGTAAAAAGTTTCATGCTAACGAGAGAGTTTCTTATTTGCATATAATTTTGCCATATCAAGAGTACAACATCCGCTGAAAAACAGTAAACTAATATTACTGTTATTTTATTTTGTACACCTATCGTGCAATTTAACATTACTGCCAAAAACAAAAACAAAGAAACACAAAATATTCGATTAATATTTGTGTTTCATCAGTTCTTCCTGCAAAAACGAAATGTTTCGCAATCAATTCGATAACGATGTTACCGTCTGGAGTCCACAGGGTCGTCTGCACCAGGTGGAATACGCCATGGAGGCAGTAAAACTTGGCTCCGCCACTGTCGGTCTTAAGAATCGCGATTACGCTGTACTTGTCTCCTTGCGTCGCTTATCATCGGAGTTATCTGCATCGCAACGTAAAATTATTCCAATTGATGATCATCTTGGGATATCAATTTCTGGCATTACTGCCGATGGACGTGTGTTGAGCCGCTACTTGCGTACGGAGTGCCTAACTTACAAGTACTCGTATGGCTGCAACTATCCGGTGTCACGTCTCGTTACTAATCTTGGCAACAAGATGCAAATGACTACGCAACTCTATAATCGTAGGCCCTATGGTGTTGGTTTACTAATTGCAGGCTACGATGACCAAGGTCCAGCAATTTACCAAGTAGATCCATCGGCAAACTACTTCAATTGCAAGGCAATGACGATTGGTTCACGGTCACAGAGTGCGCGCACATATTTGGTAAGTAACTATAAGCATTTCTCAGATTGTTCCCGAGAAGAGCTCATATGTCATGGCGTACAAGCTATACGTGGCGCATTTTCAAATGAAGAGCTAGCCGGCAAGAATGATCGGGCAACGGTGGTGGTGAGTGTGCTTTTACTTACAAACTAATGTACTTAGTTGCTGCCATTGTGTTGTCTTTGCTGTTTTTCAGAATATTTCTATTGCTATTGTTGGCAAAGATCAGCCATTCAAAATATTGGACGATTGTGACAATCTACGTTATTTGATTATAGCTAGGGAAAAAGATGCAGCATCAGTGCCACAACATTCTGGTGACGATGTAACTAAACAATCTAGCTAGCTATGATGATGCACCACAACCACCTCCAAGATCGACAACAGCAAAATGTTAATCTACCTACCATAAAGTGAAATACTTATTCTTTTTGTATGTAAAATGAACAATAAAAGAACAAAGTATTAAATTTTGAGAAATGTTTTTTATTCACAGGAAGAAACTTTCGACAATTTGAAAAATAAAGGCCCAACCATATTAGGCATAAGCTGACCTAAGTGAACGAACGGCCTGGCAAATGCTTAAGGAAATCAGAATAGACTTTTTGGTCGATATAATCGTATGTATGCATATCAAAACTAAGTCCATTCGCGAAAATTTCTCGTACTTTTGATGAGACACTGTCAAGTTGAAAGAAAAGGAAGAATCTGAATTTGGCAAAATTGTATTTCGGTATTAGGTAGTTTGATATATGCATACTTACTTACTTTACTTTTAACAGGCACAACAGGTGGTCGCTGTGGCGTAGTGGTAGTGCGTTGGACTGCTACGCAGAGTGTCCGGGGTTCGAATCTCGGCACAGGCAAAATAAAAATAAAATAGCAAAATAGAAAAAAATAATTTTTCTACACGGCACCACCTCTTGGCAGGCAATGGCAAACCTACAAGAGTAAAAATTGCTATGAAAAGCTTTTCACTTCGCCGTTCGGATTCGGCATTAAACTGTAGATCCCTTCCATTCATGTACAAATATAACACGCACAACATGAGTGGATGCGAAAAGCTCGGCCTAGGCCCTCAATGGGCTGTTGTGCCATTAAAAGTAAAGTAAGTAAGTAAGGCACAACAGCCCATGGAGAGCCTGGGCCGAGCTTTTCGCATCCACTCATGTTGTGCGTGATATATTTGAATGAAAGCCGAATCCGAATGGTGAAGTGAAAAGCTTTTCATAAGCAATTTTTACTCTTGTAGGTTTGCCATTGCCTGCCAAGAGGTGGTGCCGTTGGTGCCGTGTAGAAAAATTATTTTTTCTACTATTTTTGTTTTTGCCTGTGTCGAGATTCGAACCCCGGACACTCTGCGTAGCAGTCCAACGCACTACCACTACGCCACAGCGACCACTATAAGCATATAATCTCATAAAGTTCTTGAACTTAAAAAACTTATATTACATAATACTACAATTTATGAGAAAAAGTTCAAAAATATAAAACAACAGTGTGTACGATTGAACTGTGAAACGATTGAAATGGCTAACAACTAATTTTAATATACATAATTGGCATTCCAAGAGATCTGGTAACTGAAACATCACAAATCATAAAAACATAGATCGTATATTTTTTTCGTATTCCATGCGCAAATAACTGTTTCCGTACGGAATATGCAACCAGTTTCATTCCGTGCATTTATGCCGCCCGAACGATTCCTTTCAAGATTCATTCGTTCGACCGGTGTAAATGGTGTCGCGTTGAATATTGTATTCGCTACAAAATGTTCGGGAACAACTTTTAACTTTTTGTAAATGGTTACGCTGCGTTTAGACCGCCCGAACTAATGGAGATTCTTTTGCTAAGAAATTGTAGCTAATAAATTTTCATTCGCGCAACCGTTTACGCCGACCGAACAAAAGTTCCAAACAAATTTTAGAAGCCTTCGAGTTCGTTCGCAAATTATAATGTTCCCAAACATCAATTTAAATTTTCTAGTAAAATGCACAGAAAATATGCGTAAGTTGTCAGTATTGATTTGCACTATACGTCAATTACGTTTTTACTTCTTTTCCAGTTGCTTCATTTTCACAATTGCACAACAACAGCAACCAACACTTGATTCGCCAAAAAAGATCGAACTCAGTTTGATCATCCTTAAGGTCGTGGTTATGCTGGTGTTCGCTGTTCGGCGAATACATCACGAGAACACGAGAGTGTTCGGTGTGGTGGTAGTATTCGAGTTGAGCAAAATTCAGGTTTTTTTTAGTAGAATTTTTTTGTTCGTAACTGTAACACTACATGGTATACCAAAAAACTTTAAACAATTTTATCAATATGGAGAGTGAAATTAATAATAGTAAAGTAAAAAAGTATGCAAATAATATGATTTTTTTCAATAGTTTTATGAATAATATAGTTAGCATTCACTTTTAAACACTAAAAACAATCGCAACTTCGCTTTTCTGGAAATGAAGATAATGATGTACATGTTTGCATGTTTTCCTTCTATTTTACATAAATTTTTGTTTATTTTCTGTAGAATAACTCATTGACACCCTGATTACTCGGCGTGCTCGGTGTACATTTCACCCAGCATATCGTGTTCGTTGTGAGAGTGAGTAAAACCTCTGTCTTCGTGTTCGGTGCAACAACAATTTCATGGTGTTCGCCGAGCAAAATCTGAAAATAATGCAGACCGATTTTTCATTCGTTCGTAGTATGTAACCGTACACACCGCCTGAACATTGTTCCTGAACATTCTATAGCGAACAAATCGATTGTTTACACCGGCTGAAGGAATGCAGATTCTTTCGTTCGTTCGGTCGGTCTTAACGTAGCATTACATATACACTGAACGAATGAAAATAACTTCATTCGGGATGATCGGACTGAGTTCAATCTTCTTCTCTGAAAATTAAAAAGAATAAAAACACCGGGCGAAAGAACAAGAAGGCTACTGATGTTTGCTCGGAGCTTATGTTCGACCAGTGTAAATGGTTGCGCGAATGAAAATTTATTGGCTTCAATTTGATCTTTATAATTCCAAGATATGCTATTAATTATTTCGCGCTCATTAATTTAAAAGTGCCATATTTTTAAATAGATAAAAGTCAAAATCAAGTGAAATTGTTAATTCATGTCGGGTTTGATAGCAACAATATTGTCTTGGAAAAATGTTGAAAATTTTTGGCCTGAGCTGTCTCCACCAAAAAATTTGGATTGCAAAATTGATGAACATTGCTCTGAATTATGGCTTGTGGCGGCACCCTGTTAAGACCTCACCAAATTATTTAAAATCTTTTAATCATCTTTTGATTACACTTTGATATAAATATTAAGTTGCGAAGAAAAAGATGAAGCAGAAAAAGAAAATATGAAAGCGAAGCCTACCAACAACAACTCCGTATAGGTGAGCGACTGTACAAAGTAGGAGTCGAAAATTGATATGTCGACAATAAAAATACCGAAGGCAAAACTGTATTTTATTATATGGTAAATGAAATGTCATGAAATGTGGTGGCTGTGTTGTAGTGGTAGTGCGTTGGACTGCTACGCAGAGTGTCCGGGGTTCGAATCTCGGCACAGGCAAAAACAAAAATAGTAGACAAAATAATTGTTCTACACGGCACCACCTCTTGGCAGGCAATGGCAAACCTACAAGAGTAAAAATTGCCTATGAAAAGCTTTTCACACAATTTGTTTTTAAAGCTTAACAGCCCAACCTCAACAAGTGCGTAATGTGCAAAATTTCTGCCAAAATAGTTCATGTTCATACATTTTGTATATAGCTGACTGAAACACGTAGCGCACCTTCGCAAACCTAGTTCTATTTTCTAATTTGGCATTGAGTAAAGAAAGAAATTTGAGAACGCTGAAGTTTGTCATTAGAAAAATTGAAAATATCGAAGTAAGATTTTGTTTTATAAATTTGAATTTTTTAAATTTATTTATTGACTCAACAGTTAAACAACGAAAACTTAATTGAATTGCCTCAAATCCTCCAGTACTTCCTTGACGTCAACTCCACTTATAGCATTTAACTTTAATTCAATAACACAACAAATGAAAGAAATCAGCAACTTTTGATTTCAGTATGTTTGAAAGCTAGAAACTGAGAGTATTGCGTATAAATGCGTTGCGCAATTTTGCGCTTACGCATTACGCTCTTGTTTAGGTTTCTCTGTAATTGATTAATCATTAAACTGTTAAGTTTTTTATTTTTTCGCCAATGCTATTTGATTACATACACTGAGAGAAAATTTGAAAATTCCAATGCAAACGTATTTTATTCATAAAAGAAAAAGGTAAAAGAAAATATTAAATCCCATTCCATTCCATTTAATGGGCAATTAACGAAACTAAGATTTGCTTACACCAAAAAGCAATGACTACATAGTTAAATAAATACAGTAGTCATACAAATCCCGACGAATTTTGGTTGCAATTCTGGCGCGTCGTCAAACCAAAGAATTTTTCTAACTATGTAAATTTTTTAAACTAGATGTCGGAAAAGATTTATACAAAAAAATTATAGATAAAATTAATGTTGCCCAAGCTGAGGAATCGAAATGGGTTTTCTTAATATTTTTCGCTCTTTTTCTTATTCTTTTAATGGCACAACGGCCCATGGAGGGCCAGGGCCGAGCTTTTCGCATCAACTCATGTCGTGCGTGTTATACTTTTACATTTCAGGGACTTACAGTTTTATGCCGAATTCGAACGGCGAAGTGATAAATTTTTCATAGGGAATTTTTACTCTTGTAAGTTAGCCATTACCTACCAAGAGACGGTGCAGAAAAATAGTTTTTTCTGATATTTGATTTTGCTTGCGCTGAGTTTTAAAAGCCTGACTAATAATTTCGCCACAGTGATCGCCGTATTTTTCGCTCAGTGTACATAATATATGCATGCATGTATCTATTTATGAATATTCTGAAAAGAACAAATTTTTACCGTTGGTACAGTCAGACAAATGCGAGGAGACATTCAGACGGATACATGAGCATAAGAGAAAAGCGTAAAGAGTTACATTAAGTTGTTGATTACAACAACCCTTTTGAGTTTTATACATACTATTACATCAAGTACATACATACATACACATACATAGACGTACGACGAACATGTTTTTTGTATATACATATTTACACGAGTATGTCGCCGTAATTAACAAATTCTAGCACAGTTTTATTACAGTACAGTAACTTGGAAATTTCATTACGACTCCTTTCTTTTTGATACGATTTTGACCATTTCAAAGCTATCCAGTGCCTATGAAGGTAAGATAGCATCACGTTTTTGAGAAATTCAAGATTTACATACCAGAAAATAGTCACAAAGTTAAATCTAACATTATTTGTTTAATTAAAATTTCAGCATATTAAAGAAACACAAAATTGTGCTAACAGCGAAATAAAAACTTTGTAGGACCAATCAACTGGTTTAAAGTTAGTCGAAAAACTAGTTAACTGAAACGCTACAACTAGTCTCTCATTTGATGTCTTTCCTCATCGTGAACTGGTTTCCGTAAGATTGTGTTGTCCTAGGTACAAGTCAATGGTCCACGCTTGCATAGCGCTTCAATTAGTTGGTAGATAGATGTTTTTGGAATAGTTTGTAAACCAATCAAACTACAACTAGTTGAAAGATGCGTATTTTTGGAATAGTTTAAAGACCAATCGAGTTGTTTCAGTTTTGCAAGCAGTTTTTTATGGAAAAATTAAAAGTATTTTTCCGTTCGTGACTAGTATCTACTGTAATTCAAAAAGTTTTCTTTTTTATGTTAGGATTAATTACTACATTAAATAAATAAACAAATTGCATTATAAAGAAAAGTTGAATATTAAAAATTTAAAAATATTTTTAATATCGAAAAAATTAAAATTTTTTTTAAATTTTTACCAAATTTTGTAGATATATATTATTTTCGGTATAACGATGATTTTAGCACGAATGTTCGCCTTGACCTCGTCAATGGTCTGAGGCTTTGTTTTTCAAATAGTCCCACAAAAAGAAGTGCGGAGGGACCTAACCTGGTTATCTGGGTGCACAGTCAATGTCGCAATTTTTTGACACCACACTTTTTACCGTATTCTAAGCGACGTGGACGGTCTGTCGGCACCTGTATTTAGTGGAGTAGACTGGTTTTTCACTACATGGAAGTCATAGACAGACACAGAACTACTGTGACTGTTACTTTCAATTAAATGGAATGTTTCAGATTTTGGAATTTTTCAATTGGGATGAAAATAATGTGACATTTCTAAAGATCTACATAAATACTCCTACAAAGTAAATGTATGTAAGTACATATTTTACTGTATGCACACTTAATAATTTGAGTTTAAATTTAAGCTTTTTTGGGCATGTAGTCATGACCTAACTAAATTTAGTTTAAAATTTAAGCCATTCAAGTATTTAAAGAAGAAATAGATGTCTGAATTGCGTTAAGATTTGAATCTTTCTTTAATTAAAATAAGGAAGTACTAGAATTAAAACCAAATTGAATTGAACTCTAAAACATTTTGGGCTAAAATTTAGGACCTAAGTATTATATTGAAATGAAGAAAGTTGTATTTTTTTAATCATATATTTCTTCTCATCTTTTGAGCGTGGAGCTACAACTTCCAACAAGGCAAATGCGATATATTATTAAATTAAATATTTTGTGGGTGGCACTTATGTGCCGCTGCTATTTAACATCGTATTAGACATAATCATGAAAAATGCCGCGATATCTGGAAGTGGCATTACCTGGGATAAGCCAGGCCGTCTGGTGGACCTCGACTACGCGAACGATATTTGTATACTGTCACATACATATCTGACTTGGTATCGAAGCTGCAACTGGTGCAAGAATCAGCCGTGAAAGCCGACTTGGCAATCAACATTTCAAAGACCAAATCGATTGATGGAATATATCTGGAAGAAGTGCAGTCTTCCTGTTATTTGGGCAGAGTTATCTCGTCGACAGGCTACTCGAGTGAAGACATTAAAAGCCGCATCAAAAAAGTAATTGAAGCGTTTGGTTTATTATACTCAATCTGGAACGCATCACACATCTCGCAACGTACAAAACTGAAAATTTTCAACTCTAACGTCAAACCATCCTTGCTGCTCTACGGCTGTGAAACGTAAATCCCAGTCTTTATAAACCCACCTCTTCCCAAAATCTTGAAAATACAACATCTCAAATGCTGATTTATGGAACGGAACTCAGTAAAAACTAGTTCCCACAGAAATTCAGAGAAGAAAATGGGTCTGGATCAGCCATGTACTACTGATGAAGGCAGCATGATAATTTAGTAAGGACTGGAAGAAGCCACAGATGGGGAAGACCTGGTGAACACCTGGTGACGATGGTTGGAGGTGGAAACGCGCGCTATGAATCTAAGCTGGAGCGAAGCGGGCCTAGGCCGAGCTTTTCGCATCCACTCATGTTGTGCGTGTTATATTTGTGCATGAATGGAAGGGATCTACAGTTTAATGCCGAATCCGAACGGCGAAGTGAAAAGGTTTTCATAACAACTTTTACTCTTGTAAGTTTGCCATTGCCTGCCAAGAGGTGGTGCCGATAAGAAAAATTATTTTTTCTACTTTTTGATTTTGCCTGTGCCGAGATTCGAACCCCGGACAATCTGCGTAGAAGTCCAACGCACTACCACTACGCCACAGCGACCACCAATGGAAACACTTCGTTGTATATATCATATATTTTTTATATATATTTGAACAAAATTTCCTCCCTTGCAATTCCGAAAGCCTCTGCAGCTAAAAAAAATTCATAGTTAAAATTTGTTGTAGGTGATTACAAAATAGAGATCAAATTTTGTTTTTTTCTTTTTTGATTGTGTGTATAGAACCTACACAACTATTTCTCAAAAAAATACATTTTGTGCGAGATGTGATTTTTAAATTGCAAATACTTACTTACCAAATTCTTCCATTTTTTGTTTATGTTTTTATTTACAAAAATTTTTTATGAAACAAAAGGTTTAGCTGATAAATGAGATGGTTATTGGAGAATTGTCTCTTAAGTCTAGAGGAAAATGCTTAAGTCCAGATTTTAAACTTTATTACAAAACTTGATTGTTTTCTCTCAGAATTGATTTAAACTTCTTCAGTATAGTTTAAACTTTAAACCGAAATATTTTGGTTTAAGATTGAGTCTAACAAAGTTTTAAAAGTGCTTTAAAAAATACTATAGACCCAGATGTTTTACGATGTGTTATGTGCATGCTACTTACTTCCTTAAATGTTTACGAAACATTATATACATATTATATATTATAACGTACTCGCATTTGCTAATTTCTTTAAATTTAAACAAGATACTCATTTTAATGAAAGTTACTGCAATGTTGTTGCACAACACGCGTGCCTCAAAATATTTACACACAATCAACCGAGCGGGTCTTGTGAACGTTGGCCGTTCGGTCAGCTGCGCTGATGGCCTTTGGTAATTTGTTCAGCCATTTTAATGATAAAATCCGGTTTCGTGTCCACCAGGAAGTTTCACATGCTCACATGCTCATGCTATGTACAAGTACGTGTGCATGTCCTTTCCTTTTCACATCAATACAAATTGAAATAAATAACAAATGTTTTGGATTTGCATTTTAGAACCAGTTTTCTGAAACCGGATACACGCGAGTACATCTAACTGGGTAGTATATGTGCGTACTTTTATATTTAATTTAATATAGAACACGTTGCTCGGTGCAGCTCAGTCTACTTGTACAACATTTCAACGGCATGCAGGCAGATTAAGAGGTTATTATTAGCGACCTTAGAGCATAAAACCTATAAAACAGAGCCAAGCAGCTTGTGGCGTGTACGCGCTCTTTATTGGGCTACTTTTATTTTTCCCACTTTCAATGAATAAAACAGCACATATTTAATTTGTTTATTATAAAGGAATAAAATTAGGCATTTGCATATATAAACTCGTAGTATAGTATAAAATATTGGATTTTACTGAGTTATTGATTTCATCTCTGAGTGGACGATGTCAATACACCACTTTCTTGGTGTTTTATTTACACAATTTTAGAGACTTATGCATTGCTTTTAATACACATAAAATGTACACTCTTCACTCAGGGGAAAACGGTCTAAATTTAAGGAAAGCAGTTATAAATAAAACACATTCGTTTACAAAAGTCTGTTACGCTTGAAAACCATTAAAACAAGAATGCAATTTTTATTTAATTACTGTTAATAAAGTTTTTAATTTTATTTTAATATTGGTTTGTTCTATGGTATCTTTAAGAATATGTGTTATCTGGAATCAATATCGCTCATTATTATAAGACTAAAATGTTCTTATTTTGAGATAGTTTTCTGATTAATTTAAGAGTTTGTTCTTGTTTAAGAGAAGTTTTTAATAAGATTTTTTCGTCCTTAAATCAAGAATATATTGCTTTAAAAAAATTCAAAAATTTAAATTTTATTTAAGATAGTCGTTATTCATAACAGATTTTTCGGAAGATTTCGGAAGAGAAGGTGTTACAAATAAATATAACCGAGCTTGATTTTAGGCCGGTATTTGGTGTTTTTACCCACAAATCGGGCAACACTAGTCCGATTATGTCAAACGAATGTTTCAGGTTCCATTCTGTGATGACAGTTATGTAATTCGTCGCTAGTGTAAAAAGTTACATTGATTTGAAAATGAGCGAAATATCTGAAGAAATAGGTTATGTGATGCTTCATTACGCTAGAAAAGATAAAACCGCTGCAAAAAAATGCCGAAAAATTTGTGCGGTTTTCGGTGAGGATGCTGTGAGTGAATGCCGGCCCCAGGAGTGGTTTGCTCAATTCCGTTCCGGAAATTTCGATATCAAAGATGCACTAAAAGATGCTTTGAAAGTCACTGAAAAAGACGATAAAATCTTGCAACTGGTGGAGCAAGATCGACAAGCAAGCTGTCAGCAGATAGCTGAGGTACATGAAGGATTTGTGGATACCAACCGCGAATTGTTTTTATATGACTCATTATAAAATCACCTAAAAATACAAATTGATTGATTGATATAAGAAGGTATGTGTACTGCACATTTAAACGTCTAATGCATCCTCGATAGTTGCTTGGATCAAAAACTGTTAGACAAGCCAATATTGCTGAAGAATCTCAGTAGTACATATATTTGGCTTCAAGACTGTGATTTCCCAGTTATCTTTTTCTCATGCGAGTGAGTGCCCCGAAGTGTATTGGAAAATGTTCTGGTGCTTCCTCCCCATTACTTTGGCAAAACCTACAAGAGTTATCTTGATTAATGCATAAGTTATTGATGTGCTCTCCCAGTTTACAGCGTCCTGAGAGGAAACCAATGACTTTTGGGTAGGAATTCCCAATTATCATCTTACCTCGTGTAAGCTTTGGAAATATGTGTGCTCAGTAGGTTGACCAGCTGTGCCCTTTCTCTTCCTTTATAATACTTTTTACGGTTTGTTTCTCTGGGCCATTATATGGGTTCTGGGCTATTATAAGTCTTAGAATCCAGATAGAAATGAATTCTCACCTATTTCGAATGAAAACAAAATTTTAAGCCCCGATATCCACTTGAACCCTAAAGTTTATTTTCAAACCTCGCACGTTATCTAAGAAGATATTTAGTTTTATTTCGATTTCTGCATTGGTACTTTTGGAGATACGTCGTAACGGGCATGAAAGTACGGTCTGATAAGTATCGGATATTCATAAATATCGGAGTCAAAGTACTTGATGCCGAAAGAATCGGTATCGAATCAGAATATTTTAAGAACCCTTAATATTTTTTGTGAAAGAATAAGGAAAAGCACTGATATCACTGATGAGAAACAATGGCTGTTTCCAAAAGGATAGTCTGATCTGTGTGTTCCATGAACGTAGTTAATTTTTGGCAACAATGTTCATTATAGCCAAACAAATTTAATTAAATATTAACTGAAATATGAAATGGCAAATTTTGAAAAGAAAAATATTTATATTTGTATTGTTTGAAAGATATTACATTCAAAAATTATGTAAAATACTGTGCAAGTTATGCAATCTGGGCAAAGATCCGATCTTACATTTTGAACCAAAAATTAGCGGTCCCAGGGGGAATCCCTCCGTTCACCCCTTTATCCCCTATTAATAAGCATAAAGATAGGAAATTTCGATTGGTAGTGGTTAGTTATTTAAGAAAATAATGTTGATTTATAAATTAAGTTTGAACTTTTTGGAAAAAAATTTGGGAACTGGTAAACAAATTTATTTTCCCATCCAATTCCTGCGGCCGACGTTGAAGTAGGTGACATCCTTGGAGTTCGACGCGCTTCTTTTCATCCGTAAGTAACTATCCTTTTTGGAGCTTGTAAGTATTGAGTCTTAGCTTGTTTTTTTCTGCTATGAGTCGAACTGATTCACGATTGATGCCAGTTTCGTGAGAAACTTTTTCATGTAAACCGTTGAATTACGTTGCACCCGCTTTTAAACGATTCTGCGATTACTAGGAGTATTGACGGTGGGTTTTCTCCCTCTTTCTGCACGATCACCTTCACGATGGAGCACCTTAAAACTAATTGCCTAGCTGGTGCAATTATATATTAGCTGATTCTGCGATTACTAGGAGTATTGACGGTGGGTTTTCTCCCTCTTTCTGCACGATCACCTTCACGATGGAGCACCTTAAAACTAATTGCCTAGCTGGTGAAATTATATATTAGCTAACCTATTACTTATTTGACATTGCAAAATAAATAACTAAATGAAGTCCAGACCACACAAAAATTAAATCAGATGTACTCTCGATTACGTAGAATAATAAAAGAGTGAAAAAAATTGCAGAAAAATTACAATACTTTTTCTATAGCGCGAAGAAAGTTGTATACACTTATTAAGTGTCACCCTGTATGGAAGAAGTTTACGTTGACAAACTAAGATCTCATATTAGTTTTTATGGTACTTCTAGCATAAATATTTCGCAATTAATTTATTTTTTTTTAGAAAAAAAATTGTAGATTAATTTTAGCTAAAATTTGTAATGATTTTAATTATTTTAACTGATTTTAAGTTTGTAAATTAATTTATCAAAATAAGTATTGTTCATATTTCAGAGAAGATAAAATAAGAAATTAAATCAGAGCCAGATGGTTTAGAAAATATCCGTAAATTTAATTCTGTTTTTGTAGCAAAATAAAACTTGTTGAAGATTTTTTTTTTTTTTTGCCTAGGGAAGCATGGTTCTATTTTTATACTGTCCCCATGAGGATCTGCCATGAAGCACGTTTCTAGATCCATCAAAATGGGATATAAACGGAGTGTAAACTGTGTCCATAAAATCGTTTAGGAAATATTGGTATGGATTTCGTTTTAACGTGCCATCTATTGTGGGAATGAGAATGCGTTTACACTTCTTTCATACGAAACGACCCATTCTTGGGTTGCTTTAATGCTTGAGCTAATACATACATAGGTAACGAACCTAAGAATACTCTTACTACTTACAACCATTAGGATATTCTGAATATGGTGAACCTATATAAAGTACATATTTGACTTAAAGTCAAGGAAGTAACATCGGAAAGGGGAAATTTGAAAGATGAACCGTAATACTAAATTAAATTACGAATATGATTTCTTAAACATACTCGTATTTCATATTTGTGTAAATCTTTATACACCGGCTCACTAAAAAATGACTACTCGTGTGTATGGTAAATAAGAAGTAAATAGTAATTTATAAAAGAGATAATTGAAAGCAGTAAACGAGTACGCTAAAGTCGATTTAATTACATACATCTGTATATTGTACATATTTCAACAATATATACGGACATTCCCACACATTTACATATGTACGTCTGTATATTTATGTTCGTCCGTATGTATGTAGATATCCGCGCCTCATCCGTGCAAGCCAATGCTCACTCAAGTGCATTAAAATACACAAAAGCTCCTGCCGAAGAGGATATTACTGCTGCGAAATGGAGTAGAGGAGTTGGTGGGCATGGATTTCAAACATGGTGGACAAATGAAATTACCAAATAAATGCCTCATGTATACAGTTCGTATTCCAAGTGCCCCCTTCTGTCTTTCCATCCTTCTGGTATAGAATTTCAAAAGCTAAAAGTAATAAAATCCCATACAGTTTTTCGTCCACAGTGGATTCACGGTACTATTCTCGCTCTTTAACATGCACATTCACTTGTTTAATGATTCTTTTATTCATTATTTGTTGAAAGAATGTGAGGCGGGAGGACGGTGGCTCGGTCGAGCAGCAGAAGAGTATATGTAGAGGTGATGTGGGTGGTGGGTGGCAGGTGGCGGGTAATTTGTGCATGTGTAGAAAGCAAGACTGTATACTCATTTTGAATGTTGTCCTGCTGCATGTGTGGAAATGTAGAAGACAATGCCGGGATTACACCACATACATACATACATACACACACATGTATGTACATATTAACGTACTTGGTTAGTAAGCATCCGCATGGCATCGCAACGCATCCCTATTGCACTGCCAACGAGCAAGCCAGCCAGCCAGCCAGCCACAAAGGTTCATGGACAGTATGAGGGTCCTCAACAGATACAAAAGAAAGGCTTAAGTTTCCATTTGGTCTTCAGAGCACGATGCCCGCAACACGAATATACATATGTATGCATATTTGAGCAAATGTGTATGTGTGTGTTTGAGTGGGAGTGTGTATGTCCTCGATGGGAATGGAAGTAGAGAAAATCGCAAGAGCATTTGGAACGTGCGACATGCAACATTCTGCTGAGATGCGAGGTGGAGGCATTTGTTCTTTGACTTGCTTTCCGAGCTCTACACACACACACACGCATACACACACACACACCTACGCATACCCACATCCCTCCGTAGCATAACGCATTCAAGCAATAACAACAACAACAATAACAACAACTTAAAAACTTTCCAGAACCAAGGCAATAGGATTTATTTTGCTTTCATTTTTATTGCTTTGTTCTAAAATGATAAAAGTGGAAAAGTTTTTGCTTATGTGAGCATTTGGCATTTGATTACGAAAAGGACTTTTTTTTGACGGCCGGTCTGGTCTGAGACACTCACATGCACACACATAATTAGAAAGGACGCCATATTTGAAAATGGAGATTTTCGCACCCGCTAGTCATGCGTTCAAATGCCTCAAATACATACAACTTACACGCACACGCACACGCTCACGCACACACACACACACACGCACATGTACATTGTCGTAGTCGTAAACTCTTTTGTTGTAAGAATTAATGCAATGGTCAGGTTCTCATCTCTAAAACAAGTCGCCCATTGTCCTATCATGTGGTAAGTGTCACGATACGCATTCGCTTCATTTAACTGGGGTTGAAGAGACTTTTATAACATTCGTATGTAGCCCTTCAGCAAGCATACAAAGGCAATTCGTACATAATAAATTAATTTATCATTACAAAGAATCTTTCGAGCACATACATACTTACATGTTCAGGGTTAAATTTTCACCCTTGGAACACGTCGCATACACTTCAATATCCTCCTCAGAACTCGTTGTTCAATTTTGGACAAAATGGGAGAAATATTTATGATTTTAATTATAGGCGCGTTTTTGAGCAAACTCTAAAGCTTTATAAATTTCACATTAAAAATGTATTAGTTGACTAGAGAGAGGTTCTTAAAAATTGTGATCTGTTTGAGCTGGGTCTACTACACACGAGTATAAAGAGAATTTCGAAATCTCATTTCGTACATGCATTCTCGGGAAAGGTGTTAAACTTTGCCAAGAACTTTCAAGTTTTATCTAATTTTTTATCAGTTTTAGTTCGCAATATGTTTTCCGCTCTACCCCCAAAATCCACAAAAGACAAAACAGATTGAAATTGGTCACTTTATAAATTCATAAACAAACGATGTATTTATTTAATACATAATATTATTCGATTTAAGAAAAAAAAGTTTTGGAATTGGTCGAAAGTAAAATCTTTTTTAAAGACCTGACCTTCTTTACGGGAAATGAAATGTATAAAACGTTTTAGAAAAAAGTATTCTGAATTATTTCAATTTACTTAAAGAGGATGAATAGGAAGAAGTAGTAAACTCCATGCACCGTTCACAGGACTCCAACTTTATTCCTCTTTTCTTTTAATGGCACAACAACTAATGGAGAGCCTAGGTCGAGCTCTTCGTGTCCACTTATTTTGTTAGAATTATATATAGTTTTACATAAGTGGAAGGGTCCTATAGTTTTATACCGAATTCGGATGGCAAAGTAAAAAGCTTTTTTGCTTTTATTGATACATTTAACACACATGGTATAGGTATACTTTACTTACTTACTTTTAATGGCACAACAGCCCATGGAGGGCCTAGGCCGACTTTTTCGCATCTACTCATGTTGTGCGTGTTATATTTGTACATGAATGGAAGGGACCTACAGTTTAATGCCGAATCCGAACGGCGAAGTGAAAAGCTTTTTATGGCAATTTTTACTCTTGTAGGTTTGCCATTGCCTGCCAAGAGGTGGTGCCGTTTTTTCTACTTTTTGATTTTGCCTGTGCCGAGATTTGAACCCCGGCCATTCTGCGTAGCAGCCCAACGCACTACCACTACGCCACAGCGACCACGGTATATGTGTACACCCTGTGTGTTAAAGAGCATTGTGTTGATTGGAAGGAAGATTGATAGGTTGGACGTAGAAGGATTGTATTTGGCAATTAGAAAGAAGCAAAAATACCTGTTATAGATACGGGAATACATATTTTGTTCAGCGGTCAAACGTAAAACTATTATCCAACAAGTCAGAATCAGAACTATAAAATTTTAATTACATAGAACAACAAATCTAGTGTCCGACCGAATTTGATTTTTGATCGAAGCCGAACTTTTGTTTTTATTTAAATTTTCAGCCGAAGCTACAGATAAAGATTTTAAATATATAACAAAACTAAAAATTTAAAAGTCAATTCCTTTTAATTCTACAATAAAACATGTATGTACTTGTTAAAAAAAATGAGCACATACATCAACAAAAACAAAACATAAATAATTTAAATACATAATATCAAATTAATGTTCCTCAAGTTGAATAGCTTTATGTTACTTATACGCTAAAAAAAAGGCGAAGTTTGTCCACATTTCCCATAAGCAAATTTTAACCTTGAATATGAATTTACATATTTATGTATAAGTATAAACAAGTCTAAATAAAAGGTTTTTATAGCTAATCTTCAGTAAAATTTATAATAATCTTCAGCCAAAGCCAAAACCGAAGCTGATGATTTATTTTTTAAGCCAAATAGTCGAAGAACCGAAGCCGAACACTAAACCGAGTAGAACTTATTGCTTTCCGCTACAACGAGTTCATGATTTTTTTCCAGAAAGTTTTGCCCAGATCAGGTTCTTCGAAGGCACATTGCTACGTCACAATTTTCTAAGGCTGGTTCAAGAACACAATTGGGGTTATTGGAATCGATGGGTAAATTTTTTATTTGAAGTCTTCCAGCTTTAACGTCTAAAGTAAAATTGTTCATTACGGAAAGCTTAACAGTTTTTTCTTTTACACAAACCTTCTACTTCCTCTCTGGAACCTTATTTTCGAGAGTTTTTGGTAAACATTTACTAGAAATGCTCATAGAGTGTAAATGGCTTGATATAATGAAATATGTACATGCTTTCTTTGTGGTCGCCGTGTCGTATTTGGTAGAACGATGGTCCAGGTTTCAAATCTAGGTACAGGCAAGAGAACGTTTCCGTCCTATGCTCTGATTAGGAGCAACTACAGTTTACATGTTTGTAATTAGTTTCATTAATATGTTCCATAGATAAACGACAAGGAATAAAACATTACAAGCTTAAGATTAACATAGCTTAACAGTAGCATAGCAAGGGTTATCATTAATTTATAAATATTGGATCATACCCACAAATCTGTGATGTGTTTGATGTTTAGTGCCACCGCTATCTTCTGACACCTTGCGTGTCGATCTTGCTCCCACCAGTTGCAAAACTTCATCGGTTTTTTCGGTGACTTTTAGTGCATCTTTCAGTGCATCTTTCAGTGCATATTTGATATTGAAATTTCCGGACTGGAATCGAGAAAACCGCTCCAGGCTCCGGCGTTCACTCACAGCATCCTCAGCGTAAACCGCACAAATGCTTCTTTTGTGTGTATCAGTGGGAAGCCCTACAGAAGTTTACTTCTTCAGAACTTTTGCGTTTTGTATTTTCAGGTTAGGTTTAGTAATCTTGTAACAACCAGAGCCTATCGCAGACATTACAGGCGTGGTCGAAGGAATTTTTAACGAACACATTATGCAATAGTTTATGTGCTGTTTTATGCAAACAATAAGCCTTGTTATAATATAAGCCAGTTTGATGAATCTCCGATCCGGGTGTGCTACATTTGGATTAACTTCATTTTGATCGTTGGTTTTCCAATGCATACAACGCTCTATGTAAAATCATCATCTACTATACATCAAAATATTCATACTCAAAGCATGCGAATTTATTTGCTACAACATTATAAGTAATTATAATCTTACCATCATCATCATAATATTCAGGTTGAATGATCTCAACAGGTGGAAAATTTACCACTTGCCGGCTTGAGAACTCGCGAATGTTATGAGGTTGATCAGAAACCTGGCTAATCTCATCTATGTTTTTTAGTGCTGATGTGAGTTGTTTTCTTTCTGCGGAGAAAAGAAAGAAAGATTTTCAAGTAAATCTTTTGTCTTCTCTTTCGTTGAGAAGGCGGGGATTCGGCAATCTCAATGACTGGCTGGTGCTGTATAATCTTAGGACCTTCGTCGGGACCACCTGAATGTGAATTTTGTTGGAGATTTCATCGTAACATAATCGCCATTTTTTTGTGCCTCGCTTTTACTTTTTTCAGTCTATACTCGCTTATTGTTTCAGCTCTAGAAATTTCTAAGTTTTTTGCTTGATATGTAAAATGTTTGTTTGAAATGTCAAATCTTACTAGAAACTGATGGGCAGCGTTCTCTATCAATCATATATGAATCATATGCAAATCAGCCCACTCTATTAATCGATATAGGGATAGAAGGATTCACTATCTATTGACAGAGGGCGCATAGCGGATGCATTCATTTTTGTGTATGGTCATATGCATCCTCATTTTGTTCATGAAGGACGCTGCCCTTCATTCCTTTGACAATTTTCTCTGCGACGATCATCTTTTACCCCCTCATAACTATAAAAATGTTTCTAAAGAAGTAAACTTCAATGATGCAAAAATTTTAAATGCCAAATGGTGTAATTCCTTGATGGTGTCACTCGTCAATAGGGTTCGAAATTTCTGACTTCAGAAATTAAAATTGCTTTATACCCAAATTATGGAAAATTTTTTTTTCGTCGATATAAAAAATAAAAATTTAAATACTTTGATATTTTTATTTACGTAACAAAATATATATATTATAAATTATATATAATTAAATATATATAGAATTTTTTTTACAGGAAACCGATGTAATTGAAAAAGATGAATTTTAAAGAAAACTTAAGACACAAAAAAATTAGTCCCGATAGTATTGTCCGAACCTTACCCGTCAGTTGAATTAATTAATTAAAGTGATCAAATGACATGCGTTTCTATACTGGGTGCAGATGGAACAACAATAATAACATGTTTGAAGAACACAAGGCAGCTTAACTCTGCCGCAACAAGATGTACTCTGTGTTAATGTTTACATATCATACAAAATCAAATGGACTTGTGTACTCTGTAAATGTTTGATAACATACATGCATACACACATTTATATAGGTTTGCGTATGAGCACGAACATGTTTGATATAAATTCCGTTTAACACAAATGCAGTTGTAACAGCAGGAAAACAGCGCAGTAGCAGCAGTCGCATATGTGAGAATGTTTGATTTTGGACAGACATTTCCAACTGTTTCAAATGTACTGACCACAAAAATGAAAATGGATGAACGGTCAGAAAGTAGAAACTTCACGAATGCTCTCTTTTTCATTTCACGCTCTTCGTACATATGTATGCACGAATGAGTGTGAATGTATGCGTGCATACACCACATATGTATGAGCATTTCCGGGTGGATATGTTATGTTATTGCTGGCTGCTGTTGTTGTGTGTGCTCTCTTTCATTTGGAAGCAAATACTACGTGAAGAATTCTGTGTTTTGTTTTTGCTTTTGTTTTGGCTCCGGCTGCACGTACAAACTACATACATACTGGTATGTATATTTGTACAGTTGTCACATGTGTTCTCATACATATGTATGCATGTGTGTATCCATATGTGAACGAGTATGTGGAAATAAAAAAAAAAGTGAAATGGACTTTAGAAACAGCAAAATCTCAATGACTCCCCCATTTGGGTGGTAACATGCCATTGGATTGGTCAGTCGTTTGGCAGGACATTAGCCATTTGCTAGTTTTCACTGGTAGATATCATATCAGCACATTCTCGACCATGCATGCATATGCGAATTTGTGTGCGTATGTATGTATTCGCAAAACATTCGTAAGCGCCACAGCGGACATGAGGGCGGACATGGACATGAAGGCGGACATGGACATGAAGGCGGACATGGGCACGGGTGCGGACTTGGATATTATGGAGCCATAAAGACACAAAAGAGTGTGTATAATATTTGTGCTATGTGTGTTATGCATACATACACGCTCATACACACCCATGCACACGAGTACATATGAATGTGCATAAAAGAATATCACCGAGTATCTATCCCGATTTTTGTTCTTCTTGTTTTTGTGTGTTTGAGTGTGCTGCCTGCCTGCCTGCCTGCCTGCCTGAATGTGAAAGAGGAGAAATAGAACAGAACTGTGGGCAGGATGTGAGATGCGGACAATTTATGTATTTATGTCCCTCATAAGGTGAGAAAACTTCCTACCTGCATACATATGTACGAGTATCTATGTAGATAGGTAAATAGTGTATGTACATTTATATGAATGTATAAATGTTGAAATGTATGAATGTTTGTATGTTTTTATGTTTTATGCTTGCATGAATACACACACACACATGCATCCATACATACATACATACATATATATGTACATGTATTCTGCATTTGTCACTGAGAAATGTGATTTTCAAGCTCGTACTTACATTCTACCCAGCAGGGAATTGGTTAATGCCGAACACATATTAAAGGCATTATTTAGCATTGCACATGAACTTGTAGCTACAATTTCTCAGCGTTATGCTACAATTTCTCAGTGTTATGCATATGATTTACGATAACGAAAAGAGACAAAACGAATTTCTTAAAAATTTGATATTCACGCCAGGTAGCATTTTCTGGCTCTGAAACATTTGACCTTTTAACTTAAAAACCAGAAAAAAAGTTTAATGATTACTGATTTACATTGACCTATTTTAAACACCGGTATGATTTTTTGTACAGCAACGTTTACCCAAAAGTAATCACTGTTTGGTAATTCAACATATGCTGGATTTAAAATGCAACAAGTAAACAAAAAAAAATTTTTCCAAAATCGAATTCGTTGTGCTTTTGCCTGTTACGCAGAGTATTCGGGGTTCAAATCTCAAACTCAAAGTGTAAAAATTTGCTATGAAAAGCTTTTTCACTTCGCCATTCATGTACAAATATAACACGCTCAAAATGGATGCGAAAAGCTCGACCCAGGCCCTCCATGGGCTGTTGTGCAAGTAAAAGAAGAAGAAGAAGTTTTAAAAAGCAACAAAAATAGTACATTTATTATTTTGCATTTAAAATGTGAAGTTCATCTAGACAAAATAACAAGCTTCATGTAAAAATTATAGCCTCTCAGGACCCCATAAATTTTTCAGAGACTACAGCTGACCAAACTTTTCAAAATAAATCGTTTGAAAAAAATAGGGAAATTTCAACAAAAATGCAAATTTTATATAATTTCTTTTTAACTTTTAAATTACTTCTATTACAATTTTTTCAATTGTATTCGATTCCAGAGAATACTTATTGCCAACTTGTTACCATATGTATGAGTATTTATGCTTTTTTTGCACACGTGGTCACCTCATTTGCTCGGGATAGGCCATACACTGTTACACCCTCTAAAATTCATAGCATATTTTCTAGAATTTTCTTGAAAGGTCAAATCTCATATAGAAAAGAAATGGAATCAAAAAATTTTTCTACATAGCACCAGCTCTTAGCAGGCAACGGTACATTTTCCTTGTCCTTCCTATCCCTTTCGTTGGCGCTACATGCAGTCAGAGTCGACATTGATAAGCTGAAGTTCATTGTGGTAAAGGCATAACACTTGCCACAATGGCTGTCTATCTCTTTATCGGTGTCCTGTTGATCCTTCCAATCAACACAATGCTTTGCATTCACAAAGGTAAACACAGTGTGTTGACTATAATACAAAAAAAAAAAGGAGAAAACATCTGAATCGTATCACGGCTTATGGTACTTGTATGCATAACCTCATTTCGGTAACTAACAAGTAATATTTACATAAGTATAATATAATATTACAGATTTATAAAACATTTTAAAACAGTCCAC
This sequence comes from Palloptera scutellata, assembly GCA_958295655.1. Lineage (NCBI taxonomy): Eukaryota > Metazoa > Arthropoda > Insecta > Diptera > Pallopteridae > Palloptera > Palloptera scutellata. Next base: position 105,129,081 of record OY282449.1, read on the forward strand.
CGAGCTACGGGAAGGATACCTTTATCAAAATGCAATTTTGCAGTCTTTTTCTTATCTTCTTTGAAATATTTTCATAAATTTAAATTTTCCATTTGGCTGTTAAAAAAATACAAATATTTTTTTTTAGAAACTTTACCACTTTTAAAAAAGTTTACCATAATTTAAAAAGATCCAAAAATTCTCTGTACTTTTTTTTTTAATAGTTTATAAACTTATTAACGAATAAAAATTTAATTTAAACAAAATATGTAAATGAATGATTTTGTTAGTACAATTTTCTTTCACAGATTTCGATTCCAAAAGCCATGTAAAAAAAAATTTTGTAGCACAGTGTTATTAGAAGTAACTTAAAAATTGGATTGAACACTTTCCGCCAATCAGATACTGCACACTTTTTTTTATAGAATATTTTACTGTACAAAAGTCGTCCAATAATCACGGCCATCATCGATATAAATTTTGTAATTTTCCATTTGGCTGTTAAAAAAATACAAATATTTTTTTTAGAAACTTTACCAAATAAGTAACTTTCAAATAAGTTTATCAAAATTTATAAAGTTCCAAAAATTTTTTTTTTTTTTTAAATAGAATAATAAAAATTGAATTAAAAAAAAATCTGTGAATGTAGGATTTTGTTAGTACAATTTTCTTTTACAGATTTCGATTCCAAAAGCCATGTAAAAAAAAATTTGTTTAACAGTGTTATTAGTAGTAACTTAAAAATTGGATTGAACACTTGCCGCCAATCAGATACGGCACACTTTTTTTTATAGAATATTTTACTGTACAAAAGTCATCCAATAATCACGGCCATCATCGATAAAAAAAAAATAATTATTTTTGGTGTCGAATCCTCGCACCAGCTCGTAATTCTTGCAGATGCATAATACTTCTAAGCTATTAAGATATCCAATGTGTGCCTAAGAAACTTTATTTTTTATATGTGACAGCTTACACATATTTTTCCAAATATATTTTTTCCTTTTTAGCAAATGGTACTGAAATTGATGGCAAAGCAGAAAAATTGCTATCGTCTAATTTTACCACTTCTCCCTTCTATCTTAACTTGTTTCTATCTTACATAAATGTTCACTAAACGGATAAGTGGATACGGATAGAAGAGCTTTAAAGTTGCTGTTGATTACGGTGGCCGCGGAGACTGTTACTTTACTGCTGGGTAATATATACTAATACAAACATACACACATATCTTTATATGTGTGTGTGTGTGTGTGTACCTGTAAAAGCATGTATAGGTAAATCTCATATATAAGAAAATGTATATGCATGTGTATATACATGCATATACATATATGTATATACTCGTATGTGATTTTCTTTGTACGGCAATGTTTCTTACGATTTCGGGTTAGGTTCAATGGTAGTAAATTTCACTTTTTAGTATCAGAATCGCACCAATACTAAAAAAAAGTACTGATTTAAAGGTGATAGAAATGGATGGCTGATGCAAAAGGGTAGTTTTTACCTGTGTATTGTACGATCTATTGAATTAATTTTTTTTTTTGCTGCAGTGACATCTGGCAAAAATAAATTTAAATACACGGCACGAAAGTATGCTAGACTTTTTACATTACAATGGCGATCGGTATTGATTGAGAAAATAACACAAAAACTTTTGCATACTTTTAGGGGCGACTGATTTTGCTATAAAGTAATTATGGTTTATATTCATGAGTTAACGATTTTCGGCTAAGTGGTAAGATAACATATGCATAAATAAATACTTATAACTAGGAGGGGATGGTAAGTTTCACGCCAGTACAGCACAACAAAAATCGCTTCAGGGTTTGTTCATTCAAGAATCGATCCGTTATAAACGAACTATTCATGGCTCTGACTGCCGCGAGATGGTGTTGCGCTGAAGAATTTTTGATATTTTTGTGTGTTTGTGTTTTTTTCTGTTATCCTCCATTCACAACTGCACTCGAATTCGAATTAATTTATGCTATGCATAGTAAAAATTAAAGAAATTTGTCATTTTTTTGTTTTATTATAATTATTATATTATTTTGTTTTATTTTTACTATTTAATTTTAACACAGACAACTATTAATGTTATTAGTTTAATATAACTAAAAGTTTTTTGTTTTACATTTTTATTGAAATTTTAACTTTGCACACATTTATAAAAGATTGTATTTTTCTTTTTGTTGGTTTTTGTTTTTGTTTTTCTTTTGTATTCATGTAGTTTTGTTTTTCTATCTGTTAATTAACCAAATGCCGTACAACTATTTTAAAGTAGAATCATTTTTATTTATTTTATATATATTCTTAATTTGTTATTGTTTCATTTTGATATACATATATGACATAACAGTTTTGAAATTTACTAAATTTACATTAAATTGGGAGTTTTATATTAATATCCATTTGTTTTTTTTTGTCTTAATTTTTTCTTTATTTTTTTAACAATTTGTTTTTTTTGTTTTTTGTTTTCCGATTTTAGGCTTACGCAGACAGATGATTTGATAAATAATTTGTGTTTTTTATGTCTCCTTAGAATGCACAAAAAACACACACGCACACACACGCGTCCCATACTTACGAACGAGTACGTATGCATGTATGTATGTATGTATTTCTGTTAGTTGTATGTGTTTCAGTTCATGTATAGTTAAAATGCATACAAAAATTGTTGCATAAAAACTACAAAAATATATGATTTTTCATTTTTTTACAAATCTATTCTTGTTTTTCATTTTCATTATTAATTTCATGACTCATTTGTTCTGCCTTGAAGTTGAAAAGGAAATAATAAATACATCAGTACAGTTTGTTATTATTTGTTTTTTTTGTTGTATGCAATTTTTATTAATTTATTTATTTTTTATATAAGACTGTAACAATTTTATGCAATCTATAACTATTTACTATTACATAAGTACACATATAAAAATTTTATTTGTACATATTTCATTTAAATACAAATTAAATAAAAAACAAATGGTATTTTTTAACCGATGCATTGAGGTGAATTTTGCTTTTTGCTTATTCCAGGCAGACCGTACTGGGAGTAACTTGAATTTGGAAAGTTTATTTGTGACTAAGATTTTCAGAAAAATTTTCAAGCGAAATTAGTATAAATCATTTATTGCTTTTAAAATGGCTGGTAAAAATAATAAAAAGCTTTCTGATTTTAATTTTTTTTGAGGAAAAAAATATAATTTTTGGTTATTTTAGGGGAAAAATTAAATTTCAATTATTTTTCAAAATAAAAATAATTTATAATTTTGTGTTTTTTGATGCCAAAAATAAATAAAAATAATACTTTTTGCTAGATTTTTTTTTTTTTTTATTGATACATTCAACACACCCTGTGTGTTGCGAAGGAAGATTGATAGGTGAGAGGAAGAAGGAGGGAGAATGAGAGAGTGAATGCGATCACACAGGACACCGATAAAGAGATAGAGCCATTGTGGCAAGTGTTATGCCTTTACTACAATGAACTTCAGTTTATCAGTGTCAACTATGACCGCATGTAGCGCCAAAGGCCAAGCTTTTCCCATCCAATCATGTTGTGCGTGTTATATTTGTACATGAATGTTTGCCTATGTTCTTTTTTTTCAGTCATAAGTACTATAATTTTCTGATTTTTTATTTGTTTAAAGAAAATTTCAGTTTAAAATCATTTAAATTAATTCGTACACAATTTAAAACTTTTTTCATTTTACACTAAATATAATATTTTTTGATTTTAAAATGACTTTTTCTGGTCTTAATGGAAATAAACGAAAGAAAATCATTTAAGAATCCGAAAACCTTAATTGAAATTTAGAATACTCATTTCGAAATAAAATTGCTAAATTTTAAAATCAAGAAATTTCAATTCAATATTAGAAAATATCAATTCCAAATCAATTATTGTTAATTGATATTTATTTTAAATTTTTCTGATATGGTTCCAAAATGATTATTCTGAATTCAAATTCACGTTTTCTAATTTTGAATACCGAAATAGAAATCCTGCTTAATTGAACCACACTTAGTTGCATTTCCCGTTTATTTGCATCAGAAATATTAAGTTTTTCGTTCAAAATCTTAATTGTTAACTTTAACTTTGTTAATTGAAGTGTAAATTGTAAAATTTCATCGATGCAGTTAACTGGGGATTACTGTAAACCATCCTGGGTATGAATAGTTAATACATAATCATAAAACCAACTAAGCGATGAGTGCTAGCTGCCAGGGCCCTCGACTCGATGGTTAGACCCTGTTTTCAATAGATTATTCTGCATTTAAAATGCCGCTTTCAGATTCTGAAATGGCTGAAACGGTTCAAAAAATAGTTTTCTGATTTAAAAATCATAAATTTCATTAATGATTTTCTTATATCTTTTTTATATTTATTTTCAGATTATTTATTCAGCGTGCGTGTTTGGATGCCAATATTTCAGTACGGGTCGCTTTTGCACCGAGAGCAAATTTAGCCCCAATGCGTCGCTAATACACTCATATAAAAATCAAATTAATTCAATATTTGAAATATTTTACATTAAATCAGTTTTATCATTGAATAATTTCCATTCGCTGCGAACTCTCTGAATTCAATAAGAAAAGTGATTTTTAATACAAAAAAAAAAAAAAAAAAAAAAAAAACTATAAAATCGAGCAAAACATTAAATTTTGTATATTCTTTCATCATCAAAAACATTTGGAATTCATTATATAAAAAAATTACTTAACAGTACCTAATAAAGGAACGAATGAACAAACAGCAGAGAACAAAAACATAAAGAAACTAACTAACATTTGTCGTCAGTCTTATGAAAACATTTATTTTTTTATATTTTTTGTTTTTTTTTATTTAAATATTTTTTAACTTAAATTGCTTTGCCTTTGTTTATTAATTATTTTAAATGATTTGACATGTGTACCGCCATTACATAATAATAATAATAATAATAATAATAATAATAATAATAATAATAATAATAATAATAATAATAATAATAGTAATAATAATAATAATAATAATAATAATAATAATAATAAAACTAATAAAAAAAATGTCGTTTAAGTAGAAACTGAAAGTAAGTTTATTTAATATAATATTTTCTAATAAATTATAGCAATGATTAACAAATAATTTCATAAATTTCATTAAATATGTATGTATGTATGTATGTATGCATGTAAGTATGTATGTATATATGTAAGTAAGTATAATTTTGATGATTTATTACATTCAATTTCTTTTCTAACACATCATTTTCTTTCTGTATTTCTGCTTTATTTTTTTTATTAATTTTTACAAAATTTCTACATCATATGAATTCAATCGAACAACGTATCGTCCTTAAAACACATACTGGAAAGTGTTTATCGTTTTTGTTGTTGTTTTTTTGTTTTTTGGAAAGGTTTAAGTACAATGGGTGAATGGGTGAATGCAAGTAGAGCGAAGGAGAAGGTGGTGAAAAACTTAGCATATTTGAAATAGTATTATATTTTTCTCAGGAAGGGAAAAAACTTCCGATTCGTTGGTTTTTCGAGAATCCTCCGAAGGATTCGGAAAGTGAAAACTAATTTAATTTAGTTTTTTTTTTAGTAGTAAGCTTATTTTAGTTTTATTGCTTTGGTATTAAATGCCTCTGTATTTCGAATAAAAATCAGAGCTAAAACGGAAATAATAATAATAATAAAAATAATTATTTATTTTTTGTATTTTCCGATTTATATTTAAGTAGTTGGTGCGTTACATCATGGAAAGGTTTCTCTTTGAGAAAGAGCGCCATTGATGTACATACATTTACTACTTTTTATATACAAGTGAAGAACGGTATCTACTTATGTACAATGATTTGCTTCGAGGTTCGTTGCAAGCAAGTGAACGGTGAACGGTGAATGGTGAATGCAACAATTGTTACAAGAAGGAGTGCCTTGGGGCGTTCGATAAAATTCGATATTCGCCAATTATCGAATTTTAAAAGATACGTGACATTATACGATTCGTTGCTGGCGACATTTGATGATGATGATGATGGTGGTGGTGGTGGTTTGGCAGCGGTATTAGTTGCTGCGGGTTAAAGCCGCCAGGAGTGCCTCCAGTGGTGCTCCAGTTGGGAAAAAGTCATGCTTCTTCTTTCAGCGAAATCGCGTGCGTGGGCAAACCGACTGATGTATTGGAGTCATTGTCCCCGCTGGCACTGCCTGGCAGTGACATATTGTTGCTACCCATGCCGACAAATTGTGGCGGATATGCTGTGAGTGAGCCAGGCGGGGACAGTTGTTGTTGCTGCTGCTGCGTTGGCATTTGCGATTGCAGTTGTTGGGCGGCGGCTTGCGCAGCTGCCACTGCATTTGCAGCATTGGCTGCCGCTGCTGCTTTGCCCTGGTTCACCACACATTTGCGCATGTGTTTCTCCAGCGTGGAGGGCACACTGAACGGCATATCACAGAAGCGGCAACGGTACACATCTTTGCCGGTACGTCCATGAGTTTTCATGTGGCGCGTCAGTTTGGAACTTTGGGCGCACGCATACGAGCACAATTCACATTTGTAGGGCTTCTCGCCGGTGTGACTGCGACGATGTACCGTCAGGTTGGAGCAGTTCTTGAACACTTTGCCGCAAAACTCGCAGGTGTCGTTTCGTTGGCGGCTTTCCTTCTTCATGATGGGATTTTGCAGCAGCGAATTGGCCGACCCGAGACCCAGTGGCTTCAATTTGAGATTCTCGAAAAGTGCTTCATTGCGATGCAGCGCCGACATATTCCACCAATCGCTGTCTATTTTCATGCGCTTCGACATTTCGAATGGATTCTGGAAGGGATGGAAGAGTTGCTGCACCTGCGTTGGTGCATCTTGTGGTGGCGGCTGCTGGAACATATTTTTGGCGAATTCGTCGCGCAATCGTAATGCAGCAGGCAGTCCGTTAAGCTTGTCCGACATTTGATGCTGCATGGGCGAGTTTGTGGAGTTATTATTGTCGCGGTCTTTGTTGGTGAGATGCTTGAAGTTGCCGGATTCCTGTAGAGCCTGTTTGTATGCTTCCGAATATTGTGCAATATTGGAGAGACCGAACTTATCCATAAGCTCGCCGACAAGTGACGTGGGGCCTGCATTCGATGTTTTCGGACTTTGACTCTTGCCGTCAATGCGATTACTAACGCTTAGGTCCTCGGCTTCGTAGTCGACTTCTTCGCAGTCTTCACCGTCATCATCATCCTCCTCTTCGATGCCATCGTCTTCCGCCATCTCCTCTTCCGGCTCTGAATCTTCGCCGTCGTTAGTCTCTACAGAGCCTGCATTGCTGACACCATCTTCAGGGCTGCGATGCACTCGCATGTGCTTCATCAGCTTGCTAATGTGCGAGCACTCGAAGTCGCATGCTGTGCATTTATAGGGTTTCTCGCCGGTATGCGCACGCTGATGAATGATTAAGTTGTTCTCGAAGCGGAACTTTTTGTCGCAATAAGCACAAGAGAAAATCGCTGCATTATCTTCTTTAAGCTTCGAAGGTGGTGTCGATGCCGATCGTGGAGTCGTGTTCAGGGCACCGTTTTCACTTGTGAGCATGTCATTCTTTTCTGGAGGGGTCAGTGAATGTGGACGCGAATTGCTTGTGATCGGGGTAGGAGGTAGTTGAGAGGGAGATGGGCTCGCAAAGTGCGGCGATTGCTTTTGTCGTGGACTCGGCGAGCTCGAGTTAACAATGTTTCCAGCCCCAGGACTTGTTGTTCCTGCAAGCTGTCGCAATCGCTGCGAGTAAAAATCCATCTGGGGTTCAAGGCTGAGGTTAGTCTGTTGTCCAACACCAGGACCAGGTGCCGATGCATTCTGTTGCGTTACCACTGGCGGTGGGGGCAGTCCGGCAGGTGGCACCGAGCCACGATGGCTGCTATTGTTCGAAGGGGGGCGCTGCTCGATATTGTTCCCCGCCGGAGCATTATTGTTGTTCACTTGTTGTTGTTGTTGTTGTTGTTGATTGAATTGTGAAGGGTTGGCATGTGGTGCAGCTAGAGAGTTGGCAGCCGCTACAGCAGCTGCCGCTAAATTAAGGCCGTGGTGACGGAATTGTTCAGAGACGAGTTGCTCCATGCGATAGTGATCGGGGTGTGGACGTGAGAAGAGCGGTGATACAGTAGGAACTACTTGACCTTGTGCAAGTGATGGCGGCAAAGGCATACGAAGTAAATTGAAGGGGTTTGTGTGCATGTCCGGTGGGGGCAGCAGAGGATGGTGGCGCATGCCAGCAGCGGCAGCAGCAGCCAAGTTCTGTGCATTTTGCATAGCTGTAGTGAGATTGTTTTGCTGCTGTTGCTGCTGCTGCTGCTGCTGCTGTTGCTGCTTGTGTTGCTCAGCGGCGGCAGCAGCGACGGCTGCGGCGCGATGTTGTTGCAGTTGCTGCTGGATTTGCTGCTGCGAAGCGCTTTGATTGCTGTTACTAATGGGCGATGTTGAGCACATGGAACTGCCAGTACTCGTGCAACTGGAATTCGATGTGGAATTTATGTGCTTTTGAGCTGCGGCAGCAGCGGCGGCGGCAGCGGCGGTGGTGTGTTGCATAAAGGCCATGGGAAGGGACGTCGACAACGAAGAGGAGGACAACGACGATGGCGATAGAGATGATGAAACTAAATGTGTTGCCTGCGCTATGGCGGCCGAATTGGACGATGAGGGAAACTCAACGTAAATCTTAACGCCATGCGAGTGTTGAACGTGTTGAATCAAACGCCACGCGGATGTGTAACGAGTTTTGCATGTCGAGCAGGTGTAGTTGCTGGGTTCTGAAATGAGAGGATGGATAAACGGTGAGGGTAGGTAATTGCTTGTATTGATATTGTTACTTATGGTAGTAGTTACTACATAATATAAGTATGATATTAGACATTAATTAAAATTGAGAAATTCAGTATGAATGCTTCTGCGGGTGCTGCTTCTCCGTCATCCTATTTTATAATCTAAATATGAATGTATGTATGTGTTACATGTTTTCCTGCTCTATGTTAATTCATAGTATGTGTGTAGGAATGCTTTATGCAAATTCAACAATCGGTATTTGCTAGCACTCATGCAACATAGTAATGCCACCTATCCCAAAACTGACTCTACGCCACTCTACTCTACTCCACTGTATGCCTGCTATACTTGCTGTATACTCCCGTGCCGTGCCCCCCTTTGTGGCTGGAATTTATAATCGCTACGAAATTACACTCGATATGATTTCATTAAAATAATTAATAGTGTGCGAAAATGCAATAACTCCAGTTGGTAGTAGACAACAGCGGAGCACAACACCCCAACCACGCGACAATGCCAAATTCAACAACAACGACAGCAACATCTACATCTTCAAATGTGATATTATTAGTTGCAATGGAGTGGAGTAGTGTGCTGCAGTGACGCTAATGCACAGGGACTCTGACTCTGACTCAAACCAACGGCTAAGATGAGAATCGCCTTCTCGAATCGCATCGAAATTATTGTGTATTGTGTATTGCGAATCGTTGTGTGTATTGAATCGCACAATTGCGCAGTCATTATAAATGAGACTTTAGGTGCGGACAAAGTGTGTAGGCATCCCAAGTCACCAAGTAGGTACCTACTACCTAAGTATCAAACCACCAAACAAAATGGTTCATTCGACTGACTTCATTGGCACGCAACACACCTTACTTTTTCAAAAACAACACTTTTTGCACATAGTGTTGTGCCGCGCCGCACCCCACCGCACCACACCATGCGTTTACTTCAAGCAAACATGAATTGTGTGTCGGTCTGTGCGTTTGTCGCTACAATGAAGATGCTTATTGTGGAAAACAGCAAATGCATCTAAATCGCTGATAGCTTTGGCACATCTGAATGCAGTTTTCAGATTACAGCCCACACATTCTTCCTGCAGCAGCAACAGCAGTTTGTAATACTTAGCAGCATACAAGTAAGTAGAAGCTACTTAGAATTTGGTAAGACTTCAATGTCAGCCTACCGTAGCGATAAAGTTTATTTATTATTGCGTATCATATAATATTTTCGTCCTGGAAAGTAAACGCGTCCTGCATATAAATGTCCGCTATTGCCTTCATTTGGTTGATGTTGTTTCTGTACATACGAGTACATGAGCTAGCAGGGTATAAGAAGCTGTCGCCCTCTTTCACCCTTGCTCAGCTACTTTTAAAATTTGTGCTTGTGTTTACAATCGTTTTTTAGTTTTCACTTTTTCTTGGGTAGCCGAAACATACGCACTCACGCATACACATACACACACACGCACACACACACACACACACACCCACACACACACAGACACACACACACACGCATCCATTCAATTCACACATACAATAGTTGGCGGCTTATGGCTGCCCGTAATATTGAAAAACCACTTCCGCCTCCATTTAACCGCATCTTACTTTATGCCTTTCATTTGACGGCAGCACCAGATGTTGTTTTAAAATGAAAAATGATAAATTTTCTATTCGATCGAGGGTATCAGCTAAGACAAAGAAAATGAAAAAGAAAAACAAAACGAATTCGATTTTAAGTTGGTTGTAAGTAAATGTTGCGTGTAAGATTTTGAAAAACAAAAAACAGGCACACAAAATAAAATACACGAGTAAAATAAAAAATAATAAAAATGTAACCGCACGTAAAACAAATTCGCACCACCGCCGCCGCCTGATGGCTGCTGACACGACTCCCTCCACCCCCGCAAGCAACACATACGAGTACAATAATTTGCCGAAATCAACTTCCGTAACTGCATAGAATTGCGAGAGAGGGTGGGCGCTGACAATTTGAGGCAATAACTACAGGCACTTACTACATATTATTCTTAAGCAATCTGCCACAAATGCCGGGCATTTGCCGTCGAAACACCGCTTCATGTGATAACAAATAAAAAAATCAAAAGTTGCAATGACGACACATCGAACGGGCATAAAAAAGTAAGTAGCAGCTGCTAGCATCCTTGGATGTGACTACATAGATTCAGAGAAAGTGTTGTTGGCCATTACCGCTGGCTGCACGTTCGTTCGCCTGCATATGCATATTATGTTGCACGCACGTAATAACACAACGCACTTTTAACTCGTGCCTATCTACAGATGACTCCAGCAGCGGCAGCAGCAGCGGCAGCGGCATGATCATCGCTTGCTCCTGCTGCAATCCAAAACCAAAAATTTAACAAAAAACTCCAGGAAACAAAAAACGGAAATAAAAATGTATGAAACAAGAGAAAATATGAAAGTGAAAACATGTCAAAAGTGAGCGTGTTGAACATGTTTTCGGTATGAAGTCCTCGTTGTCTTCGTGACCCTGCTGCAGCAAAGCGCGCGCTAATCGTATACGGGTAAGTACTTATTTATCTGAGTAAGCGTTTATGTTTATTAGCGGAAACCCTTTAGAGATATGTAACTTGTGACAACGGCGTGCAGAAATGCAAATGAGCCTCAGCCTACTTACCTACCATCGATAGATGACGATGCTTCCTAATGTCTAGCAAATGAAATGAGGGTTGCTAATGAAACGCATGCGCAAGTGTGTTTGCCTTGCGTTGCGCCAATGCGTAACATGCTGAATGTGTTTAGGATCATACATAATTGAAAGGGTTGATTTTTTATTAGATTTTTTATTATTTCACTTTATCGCTGATCTTTCACTTTTGTTTTTTATTTTATTTTGTTTGTTTGTTTGTTTTTTTACAGAGAAAAAATATGATATTTAACCAAAAAAAAACTAAGTACCAAAAATAAAATGATAGCATCCGCATCCTGTTAGCGTGTCATGCCAGATCGTTCAACATAATAAATTACAACTGAATAACTCTTTGACGCAAGCACGTCACGCGTCTTATGTATAAGGATCGTAGAGGAGAAGCTGAGAAGCATATGCTGCTTATCGTCTGATATTTCTTTGAAGCGCACAAGTTGAAAAATGCTTAAATTTATTGATTACATTTTGTAGGTTCGCTTACTTAAGTAGTTAGCTGCATGCATAAGTCCATTTCTGTCAATTTCATGCGTTTAACTGATGCGGAAGTAGCTTTGCATCAGCGCATTCCCCAAAGGATTGAAGTTTCTTGTTTTGCTGTTCCGGAACGAAAGACTGTGTGTGCCGCATGCGTTTTGTCTGTTTGTCTGTTCGTCTTGTGTGATTTGAATATCACACAATCATCATAATGGCTAACAATGAATGGTAGCTTGCAAATAGACCATACCATAATACTTTATGCCGTGGAGGTCACAGCATGAGTTTTTGGTTTTTTGTTTTTTGTTTTTCTTTTTTTTTCTCTTTTTTTTTGCTTTATGTACAACGCTATGGGGTAGCTACTGGGTACCGCATCCGCCGTAACAACGCAGAAAGTTACAAGCTGGAGTTAGTAGCGCTTATTTATGAAGATTTTGTAGTGCCAAGAAAATGTTATGCCCTGTCATTCTATCGGTCTTCTTCCTTTTTATATCACGTTGTGAAATTTCATCAGTCGCAGTGGACGTGAACTGATTTTGACAGTTTTTGTTGTTGGTTTTTTGTCGTTTTTTTTGGTTGTTGTTGCTGTTTTAAAGCCGCGTACATCCAAATAGCAAATCTATTTTTACTTTTGTATAGACACACAAGAATACATACACACATGCACACTTATGGATGTCTGCATGTGTGTGAGTAACTGACAACTGCAAGTTTTTGTTGTACATACATATAGTCATTTGTAAAAATGCAAAATGGAAAAAAAATGTGTTCCTTTGTTTGCAAAAGCAACCAACCAACCAACCAACCAAACCAACCCTTCAAGTTCAAGTGAAGCGCGATAAGATTCTTAACTACCCCCACCCTCCTAGTATTTAGCTGTGCTGAAGTTAAGTGACCGCAATATCGTAACATCTTCAACGGAAATGTACAAACTCAAAGAAAGAAAAAAAAAAACGACCAGCGTAGCAACGGAAGTTGCAAATTGACCGCCTGCTGAACCTAACCAAAAACCAAACAACACAGTTTCAGCAGCAATAACGGCACAGAACTGAGTGATGTAAATGTATTCAAACACACACACACACAGCCATACATATGTGGTATGTATGTAGTATGTGTCAAACCCTTTCAAGATGCGATAATTGCTTTGTTCTCTCCTTCTCTTGCATACTTATTTACTTGTGATTCCTTTTTCTTTTTTTCGATTTTAGACTAAAGCGCATATAAAGGATTTGCATCCTTTTGAGCTTGTTGTGTATCTTTGCATCTTTATACCGGTGATTCGACAGCCAAAACTTTAATCCTTTAACGCGCGGGGGCAGATGTCTTTCACTTTTTGTTCGGCTTGTGTATGCGTGTGTGTGTGTTAGTGTGTGTGATTCTTTGTTTGAATAAGAGCAAAAGGTGAATACGTGAAATTGCATAATCATTTGGAATTATCCCTCGGACCCTAATGTATTACTCTAACTAATAGCCCAGTAGGAAATAAGGAAAGAGAGTTCAAACTGGAAGTAAGATTTAAGAGATTGTATAACGTAGTATATTGGGTGTAAAACTTGAAAATGAGGGATTTAAAACTGATGGCGTAACTTGTATTAAATCTTCTTCTTTTTCGTTTGATGGAAACAAAAAAGAAAATCAAGTCTGCCAATACTGTTACTACTTTCATGTTTTAGCTATGTACATCATGTATCTTTTGTTTTAGATTATGTATCAATTTGCCAAAGTGTAAACAACATAACATTTTTACGCTACAAACATATCAGCATAAGTACGTGCCAAATAAATGGCATTTGCGGGAAGTTTTGCTTTTCTTTTTAATTTAAAAAATAAAAAACTGCTGCTGAATGTCATCGATTGCTGTTGGAAGTTTACTGTGAATATTAAAACATGCGAATTCTGGTTTCGATGCTTCTAAAGGGAAGATTTTTGACACGGAAGTCATGCAACGCCCTGGCCAAGTGAAAAAGTTCGAAGATAAAGAATTGGAGATACTACCCGACGAAGACTCGTGCCAAATGCAAGAGGAACTTTCAATAACATTGTGAGTTACTCAAGCAGCATTTTTCAAGCTCTTAAAACCAAAAGGAAGAAAATTGGATGCCATACGACTTGAAACCAAGAGACGTTGCATGTCTGAAATGCTGCTTCAGCGCTATAAAACTAAGTCGTTTTTGTTTTTTTTTTGAATTATTACTGGCAACGAAAAATGGATTTATTACAACAACCCTAAGCGCAAGAAGTCGTATGTTATTTATTTATTTTAGTTAGTCTAGTTATTTATATTTTGTACATGAAAAATTTTAACAATTTGCACAATTTAGTGCCGTATCCGAACGGCAAAGTGGAAAAGCTTTTCTTAGGCAACCAGAAATATCAATGCCGCAGCAGAATATTCATGGCGCTAAGGTAATGCTCTGTATTTGGTGGGATTTGGTGGGTGTCATCTATTATAAGCTACTAAAACCTGGTGAAACTATTCCGGGAGAGCGGTATTGAAAAAAGAAGTTAATTCGTTTGAAGAGAGCAATAAATAGAAAAACAAACTACCAGAATATGCGACCAGGCTCGAGAACGTTATTTTCCAACATGACAACGGGTGGCCTTATGTTATTAGACCGGTTAAAAATTATTTGGAAAATAGTGAATGGGAAGTTTCGGTTCACCCTCCGTCATCAGACCTTGCTCCGTCTGACTGTCTCTTATTTCGATTGCTGCAGAATGCCAGATTGCTTACTGGAATAAGCTTTACTTCAGTTGAAATTATAAAAAAAACTAGTCATTCTTCATAGCTTCAAATGAAAGACGGTTTTTTTTTGGCAAGGAATCCATAAATTGCCTGAAAGATGGCAAATTGTCATAGACACTACTTTGAATAATGTATTCATTTGATTCGCTATTGAAATAAAGCTATATTTTTGTAAAAAAAAAAAACCAATAGGTATTTATATAGTTGGACGACATCCTTCGATTAATATCTCTTCCATGAGTTGTAAATTTTAATTTAGCAACATTTTCAAGACAGATTCTGCCGAAGAGTCGGTATTACTCAGTTACTTCTTCTCAGAGCTCATTTCTTTACATGTTTTTTGAAGAACAGAACAGCTTTCAGAAACATGGAAATGGGCGTAGGCTTGGTCAGGTAATATTAAAGAGAAGTGCTAAGAAAGGTTTTATGATGTACATGAGCAGTGCCTTTAAATCACTTAGAGAATGTCGTATAAAATGGGACTAAATGAACCTACTAAAAGCGGAAAGCTATTGTTAGAAATCAACTGCCAAGGGTGGTTGGCGTCATTGATGGCCTATGTCTCCTCGAGGCTACAATGAAGATGAATCTTCAGTAAAATCTCACCGAATTGTCAAAATAACTGTGATGACAATGACAACTCAATAACATTTCCGACTGGGACAACATGTATGCCTCTGATGAACGGGTTATATAGAAGAAATTCAATTTCCAATGCAAATCTATATGATGACCGAAAACGGATTCTATTTAATGAATTTAATAAGCTTTACTGTGGCTTATGGCCAAGTATGGTAAGTATATAGTTGAGTGAAATGTTGGCATAAATAAATGAATGCATGCTTTTTTTACCATTAACTTTGAACTTTTCGCATGCGTGATTTGCGGTAGAGGCACACAAATGCAAACGTAAAATAATACAAACTTTCGTTGGATTTTTTTTATACTAGCACATTTCCAAATATTCATTTGCAATTGAGTGCTCAGTTGTCAAAGTGTGGATTGCGTGTCATAGCGATGACAACGACCGACACTTTTATGCCTATTTTTTTTTTTTATCAGGTTTAATCAGTTTTATATCCATATTAATTGCTAACACATAATATATTTACATATGCGTACACATACATGTATGTAACAAAAAGTCATAGCTACACACATACATTCATAAGTATGTATGTATATAGACATACTCGTACATATGTGAATAGCTTTAATGAAAATGGGAAATTTGGCATATTTCAACGTGTCACAGTGTAATTAAATTATGGTACTTGAATCCTCCTGTTTGAATGGACGCGACATAGAAACTTCATTTAATTGTAAGTGTAGTGAGTGAGAATTTCACAAAAATTAAAATAAAATACAAATAAAAAAAGACCGAAAATAAAAACAAAAAGCAGCCAACAATTCAACTAAAGTAGAAACGTTCCTGAATAAGTTTGTGACATTTCATTACTTTTGTAGCATATGTGTGTGCATTTGCTATCCTTATATTATCGTGTGAAGCCTTAAACTTACAATAATAACACAAATACTCGTAAATAAAGCATGAGTTAAAATAACCATTCAAAAAGGATTCGTATTGTATACTGTGGGCAAAAAATAGTAAGACTTTGTTCATAATTTCAAATTTTTTTATTCATTCTTCCAAATCTATTTCGTCCCCTTCAAAGTAATCCCCCCCGGCGCCAATACACTTGTGCCAACGTTTTTTCCAATTCTCGAAACAGTTGTTAAAGTCAATTTCCGGAATAGCCTTCAATGCGCTTAGCGATTCATGTTTAATGTTTTCAATTGACTCAAAACGGTGTCCACGAAGCGGTTTTTTGAGTTTAGAAAATAGCCAAAAGTCACACGGTGCTAAGTCAGGCGAATAGGGTGGTAGGGTTGTTGCGGAACGATATCAGTCGAATTTTTGGCAAAATGGTCTCGTAAAACCAATGCAGTGATTTTGGAACCAATCGTGCATTCACTCTTCTTAGGCCCAAATGATGTTTTAAAATGGTTTTCACTGATCCTTCCGATATTCCAACGATGCCAGTAAGGTCTCTGACTGTTAATCGTCGATTCTCGAGCACCAATTCCTTGATTTTATTGACGTGTTGTTCGTCAGTTGATGCTGATGGCCGTCCTGGACGTGGTTCGTCGTCAACGCGTTCTCGACCATCTTTGAACAATTTGTACCAATCAAAAACACTTGCTCGCGACATACAATTATCACCGAAGGCCTTTTGCAACATTCTGAACGTTTCGGCACCAGAAATTTGATTCCGCGCATAAAATTTAATGGAACTTCTTTGTTGAATAATTTCACATTGTGAAAATCGCCGAATGCACTTTTTGTACTTCAGAACTTCAGCAAGACAAGCGTATACTAAACACTAATGATTATTTTGATGTGACATTTGGCACAGATGTCACCGACAGTCATACCAACCTTAAAAAAATAATATTTTGATGATTTCCGCGCGAAATTTAAATTAAAAAGTCTTACTACTTTTTGCCCACAGTAGTATGTAGTTCGATTTTGAAAGCTTGAAGTTGTATTTAAAGCAAACTTATTAGTTAGTATTAAAGTAACTATTTGTAGTTACGTTAAATTGATACTCAACTAAAAAGGTTGGTTGAAAATAATTTCTAAAAACCTTCATATAAATTTATGGATACGGATCTAAGAAACCCATGCAGTCGCAGTATCTTAGGAGGGAAGGCGGATGAACACAGTTTTGCCCCCTCATTTCCTCCCTTACAGCTGAGACCAGGCACAATAACCATTTATAATTTATTTAATCAATTAATTACCAAGTAGTCGGAAAACCAAGGAATTGAAAATCGATCACATTCTATGGATAAAAACTTCAAAATGAAGACAACACTCGAAACAATGATAACAGTATGATTCATTTGGAGGTTATTTTTTCAATAGCGATTTTTAGACAGATCATCACGAGTGACTCGTGTAAAACTGTTGTGCCATTTTTAATCAGTCTTCTTTGGCAAGCTACCATGGAAAGATTGTTCAGATATATTATGAAAATCGGCGTTCTGTGAGAAATGTTTTTCGTGCAATTTAATGGAATTTATGGTGCCTACCGAACCCACTATTGCCAATACCATCCGCAAATTTGAAAGCCAGTGTATATTATTGGATGATTATCGACCAATTAGACCAAACCAAGTACGTATTTTTAAAAAAATCGCCCCGGCCAGAGCGTAATTGTCAACGGCGACTGATATCGTGCCATGATAAGGGATTACTTGTTATCTGAAGGTGAAGTTCGTGATCTCAGTGAGTTTTGGTTTCAACAAAGCGGTTCCGTCTTGCCATACAGCGTGACCAACAATGGACTTATTGCTTATTATTGAGTACCTAATTTCACATTTTGGATCGGTAAATCGTGTGATATCACATCTTAGATTATTTTATTTGCGGTTACACGAAATCAAGGATGACCCAGCTACAATCGACCTTTAAAGTTAAGTGTTAATAACTAGTGTTATTAGCAAGATACCGGTTGCTATGCTCGAACTCGCCGTCCAAAATTGGACATTCAGGATGGACCATTTAGAGCGTAGTCGCGGTTAACATTTAATTGAGATTATCTTGAAAAAATAAATGCCTTAGATTGTTGTTTCGAGTGACAATAAAATGTTCACCACAAATTTTAAACTTATGCATTTTATTTGAAATTAAAAAAAACTTCCAAATGAATCTCCCTTTAGGTGACTTGTAGGTACTGGTAGCTTCTATTCTAACAGCAACACTGCTACACACAGTACAGAATCATTCGAGATCGTTCGAGATGTACACGACGAACGAAATGGATGAGTTTCAAATGGGTGAGAGGAAAAAAGATTAACTTTGTTCGTATAGTTGCCTAAGTGAGAGCGCACATTTCCATTCACAACCTTCTATTCTTTCAGCGTGTTAGGTTGCTCACTAAAATGAAAAGTTTACGCTACTGTTATTGTTGTTGTATTTGTTTTACCTGCGTTAACGTCAACATATCCGCATTAAACTTATAAATATAGTAAGATACTTCACCACTTTACCTTTTCAACGATATCAGTTTCATGGGAATATGTTAACGTAAACTTTAGGTAAAAAGGAAGGTAACTGGTTTTTGCTTAGCACATTAATACACGGCCCACCTATTTTTGAAATATGCATATACCATCGAGCTTAGTCTTCAGGTTTTATACTTTTCGACCCATTTTGGATAATTAAATAAATTAATAATTTTAAATTATGGGGTATCACCTTGCTTAAAGGTCAGGTGAACAGACATGCTTGTTTGGAAGGTTGTTTGGAAAATCAACAAAAACTAGTAAACTTAATTATTTGGCATTTAATATTGAAAATTCTTTCCGTTGACTACAGCTGATCAAACTTTTAAGAAGCATATCGAAAAGAAAAATACGAAAATTTCAACTTTCAATTTCAGTTTTAGATTTTGCTTTCGGCGATTTATAGGTAGGAGCCCTTATCAAAAATTCGGACCCGGGAGGAATTCCCCTTTTCCCACCCTCTCTCGTCAGGCCTCCGTGTATTTTGGATAACATTTAACCCGAAACAGCCCAGAACTTGTTTTTTTTAGGATATTTCCAAAAAAAGATTTGATTCTGGGATTGTTTATCACATATTGCCTTAAGCATTTGCTTGCGTAACCGTTGTCACTCGTTGCTGATTCAGGTTAATTCAAACGGTTGGAATCTTCGCTGTTGGTAATGGTACTTCTGGTGTCATTGATGTGTTTGTTTTTATTGATACATTCAACACACAGGGTGTACCCCTATGAATGCAGAGCACTGTGTTGAATGGAAGGAAGATTGATAGGTGGGAGGAAGAAAGAGGGAGAATGAGAGAGGGAATGCAATCACACAGGACACCGATAAAGAGATAGGCAAGTGTTATGCCTTTACCACAATGAACTTCAGTTTATCAGTGTCGACTATGGCAGCATGTAGTGCAAAAGGCCAAGCTTTTCGCATCCACTCATGTTGTGTGTGATATATTTGTGCATTAATGGAAGGGACCTACAGTTTTATGCCGAATCCGAACGGCCTATGCAAAGCTTTTCATAAATTCGAACTCTTGATACTCAGCGTAACAGTCCAACACACTACTACCCCTGTGCTGGGAATCTTGCACGCTGCCAACCATCAAGGCATGTAATTATTAATGATATTTTCTTATCATAATTTTTTCAATGAGTGTATGCAACAAAATGGTCAAAGGATACAAGTCAACATTGAATTCGTATGTTTAATTTCACATTTGTGACCTTTGTATGTAATCATGTACACACTTACTTATGTTGAAGCTTACTAAAAGATTCGAAGGGAATGGCTGGCTAGTGACAAAAGTTTTTAGCTCTTTGTGTTTTTTCTTTTTATTCTATTTTTTTGTTTGTTTGAATACGAGTACATGAATAAATTGCTGTGAATTGAAGGTCGGCGAAGCAGAAATGTAATGACAACAACAACAAGAGCAGTAAGTAAATGTCACATAAGGATTCAAATACACACACATATAAAACAAATGCTTACTTCTTGGCTACTTGGCTTTTAATAATGAAAACAGCTATTGTTCTTATACTTCTCCTCAAGCTTAAGTTGTTGTAAATGAATGTATGCATGCATGTATGTATCTCTCTGTGTGTGTGTGTGTGTGTTTGTGTGTGTATCTATGCGTAAAACTCTTTTGTCCATCTTTCACTCTGTCTTGTGCATCATCTTATCCTAATATGGTTGGATATTGTTTTGAGTAAATGTGCCGCTCATTGTCACCAACTCTTCTTTCTCGCATGATGACAATGATGATGATGGTGATGATGCTTATGATGAATCATTTTGCACAATTTGCCTTTCAGTATTGTCAGTGTAATGCTTTTGTATAGTGTCACCTCAAATTTTCGTTATATGCATAACAGCATCCGCAGAAATAGACTAAAATACACAGGGTAATGAAACTGCTGCTTTGCGTGTTAGAGTGTATTCATTTTCAGTTCGAGATCATGAACTCGCATTTCGAGATATCACTTCAAATACACAAAATTGAACAAACTTTGTGTAGAACAATGGAAGAGGATTCCTCCGGATTGGGGAAAGACCTCCTCAAACGCTTATGTATCACTGGAGTGCAGTTTTCAAATTGTAGAAAATTTTGTGTACTAAATAATTTGCATTTCAACATTGCAAGATAAGCGATTAAATACAAATTTAAATTTTATAAAGTTGAGTCTTCAAGCAAAAAGCGCAAATAATTTGTACAATTTGAGTTCAGCTCTGTAATTGGTTTACGATTGCATTTGGTCATTTACTGGATTTGCACGTTTGGCACATTGCCTCATAAAAAATATCTTTGTTATTACCGCTCTGAGGCAGTAAAGGCAGTCGCCTTACTTCAACTTGCTATATAGTGACATTGATCGTCTTACATGGGACTTTTGTAACCTCGCACTTAACAGCACTTTTTAGGAAAAGGGTGTAAATACAAGGTACCTAAATTTTGGTTAACTACTTTCAAGCATTTTTACTTTTATAAAATGTTTACTAACTTTTGCTCAGATTCCCCCTTAAGAATAATTTTAAGTAAAAATCCAAGCTTAAAAATGGATTCCTTGGCTTAAGAAACCCTGGTATGAAAAATTTCAATCAAATATGTCAATCCAAATTTTAAAAAAAAAAGTATGAGAGTCCCATCAGGTAAAATTTTCAGATCAAGATGAAGGCCAAAAATGTGTTCCTTGGCGTAAAAGATTATAGAAAATTCAATATTGTTTTTCCTTCCTTTGGTTGATTCAATTATGAATAGTAGTTCGGGTGGTAGCCTTTGAAATTTCTATCGGTCGATGCAATCATGTTCACTTCTACACAATATGTTCATTATTGGGATGACTGAGTGTATTTTGTTTTAAATGGGGCTTGGTAGAAAGAATATTTCGGGTGATAGTGTCTGGTTGGTGAGTTTTTCGCAAACAAAAAACTAAAAATAACAAGGTTTAATAGTGTTTTCTATTAGAGTAATCACTGGTTTTTCTTAATTATTGTATGTTTTTTTTTTTAAGTTGAACATATTTTATTGTTACAGTGTCCTGATTTCTAAATGAAGTCAAATTAATGAAAATAAATAAATAGCTTTTATGAAAACATTTGTTAAAAACTTTAAATTCTTGGGCTAGAGCTCGGTAAAAATTCATCTATTATAAATCCAAAGGCCGTTAAATATTCAAACAATAAAAAAGTTATTGTACAATTTAGTACGTCAATGATTTTCAATCAGATCAGAGGAATCATGGTTACCGAAGAAGGTTTGATATTTGAGACAAAGTTGATCTCTATGAAAATATAAAATTTGTTTGTCTTTACAACCACCTTCTGCTTCGCCATTTAATCCTTTTTGATGGTTTTTCTTCAATATTTTCAATGGAAAATTAATCTTTTTTAATATAGAAATTCTCAAAAACTCTTTCAAATGTACCATAAAAAGTAGACACACAACTAACAGCTACATAGTTACATCACTTATCACAATCATTGTAGCCCTTCCTGCATTTTTCATGAAGTCATTTTGTTGTCATTGAGTTAAATTGTCTGACACCTGGTCACACGACACAAATTTACCGAACGCGTGCTGGCATTTAACATGAGCATATTCCAGCATTATTACTATTATTATTATTATGTTTTACCTGGACCTGCATGCATGCTTACATGTGATTGACCCTTACATAATTTTATTTTCTGCTGAATTGCTCGCTGACCATTTGCATTTGTGTGCATTTTCCAGTTGTTTTTGTTTTGTTTTTGTGTGGTATGACACGCGTTTCTCGTTTAGTTTTGTTTTTTGCTCAAATGCATACATGTCAAAAGGTTAAAGTTATTTTAATGTCACCGAGTGATTTACCCTTTCTCTCTGCTTCCATGTGTTGCTTACTTGCTTGCGCATTATTTACATATGAACATACAGAAACAGAAACAGAAACAGTTAGTCTGAGACTGACCGTCAGTGTAGTTCTCATGTCCAGCTACTGGTTCTTTACTTAAGTACTTCTTTCTTTTGTTTTTTTTCCCCCCTGCTAAATATAAAACTTACAGTATACGAGTATTTATGTGTAGGCACTCGGGGAGAGGGTTGCTTTTAAGCGTTCTCGTTTCGTTTTTATTCCTAGGTCTTTTTTTTTGTTTGAGCTGCAAAGAAATTCAAAGAATGTCCTCACTCACTTGAGACTTTCGTTCCGTTCTTCATGCACACGCACACGCACACGCACATATATTTCTGCGCTTGCATATGTATGCAGTGTGGAATATTATGAAACTTTTGAAGTTGCTGTTGTTATTTATTCTTTTCATTTGCCTGCACATAGTTCGCTTGCCTGCTACCCGCCTGCCCGCCTGCCCTCTTTCTTACCAGCGCTCTATTGCTATCGAAATGTCAAAGAGCAACAAACACTGTTGATTGTTGTCAAACTGACTGTCTGTGTGTGTGTGTGTGTATGTCCGTCTCTGTCTGTCTGTCTGTATTCCTGCCAGTAGCCGTAGCATTATCTATGATACTAAATAACCCAATGCTCATCCTTGAACTTTCACACTCACTTTTGATGTTTTTGATTTTTTATCTATGGATTTTTTTTGCTTGTTTGTTTGTTCGCCCGTTTTTTTGTTGAAATATCGTCAAAGGGTTTAAGTGAATGGTCAAAAAAGAGTTCAACAGTATAAAGAATATGATGCACACATCTGCATAGAGCATACCGAGTACAGCAGCAGAAGAAGCAATCAGCAGAAGAAGCAAGCAGCAGTAGCCGCATATCAGAGTCGACGCCTCGCCTGAAGGGGGCTTTTAAGCATATTGTATCTGCAAACATGTATTTACAATTTTTGCGCTCACTTTGACATATCAGAAATGTTTTGACATCAAAAACATTTTTCTCTTACATTCTGTTGACAGCGGCAGAATGGCAGAATGCATGATATCAGGTTTGGTTTAGTATGCAGTGGTAATGGTTGGATTGACTCACTGCTCTTCAAATGTGCAATGCATTCCGTTAATGTTGGAAATTTTTTGCTTTCGTTATTTTTTATTCAATACTACAAATATGAATTTACAATAATCCAGGGAATGGAATTGTACATAAATGGAAGTTATAATATGTGTTTGCTAGACTGACTCTTTCCTGCTTACCTGTATGCATCGTATTTGACTCCGCATCGACAACTTCAATTTTGGGTCGTTTCGATAGCGGTTGACCATCGCTATTGTTGTTATCCTGATTGGAGGAGGACTCATTTAAACTGGAAGTGTCAACATCAACGTCTTGCTCTCGCTCCTGCTTAATTGCGATGATTGTTTTCGCTTTGACCGCCGCATCACGCTCAACTGTATTCGTAGGTTCGTTGGTGGTAGTAACTGTGCTAGTTTTGGTAGCACATTCGTCACCACTTGCCGAGCTGTTGACGTCGATATCATCTTTAGGCGTTGTATTGTCATTTTCTGTTCAGAAGATATGATAAGAGATATGATATGCTCATATATAGTCGAAACTAAGTAGTTTGTATGTTGGGCTATATTCTTAAGCTTACCATCGACCAGTCGTTTCGGTGTACTTGACGCACCATCTGCAAGCAGATCCGCTGGACTGGGGGGAGGAGTGTGTATACGAGATCCGGAGGGTTTTCGATTTGTGATTGGTGCCGATATCGATGGACGGCGGTTGACTAAACTTAATGGTCTACCATCTTCTGCATCTCTGTCGTTTGTTGGGCCTGTTATTAAGTGAAATTGATTTTATTATTTTTTTTTTACTTATTTTTCATTGTCGTTAAAGTTAAAAAAGTGTGGCGACTATGTACGCAAAATATTGGTCTCGTTCTTCATCGAGATCATGGCTTCCGTGACCGTATGCACTATAGTTTTCTTTACCTTACCGATCTTTGCAATATTTCAATTATTTCTCTAAACACGTCAGCCGGAACTTGGGGTGGAAGGCAGGAGTTAGCAGATATTCCTAGTTATAGTTAAAAGACTTAAATTCCGGTAGAAATTTAACGGGAATTAATCAAACCGTTAATGATTTTCGAAATTAAAGTAAAAATTTAACGCCGTTAGTTAAAGATTGACGATATTCTGCCCTGCTCTGGTTATTACCATATTCTATACAAAACTATAATATTTCTGGTATATGGTGTCTGTAATTTGTTTAAAGTCTGAATCCAATCCTATATCTTCGAAGTGAACCAGTGTTGCCGGATGAAGTTAGTCAAATTCCCCACATTAGGTCCTCAAATTTCTCCATTTTGAAAAATTTCCCCACAAATAAAAATTGAAGTATTTTGAAGTACACATTAATTTATTAAAATTTTAACCAAATCAACTTCTTTAAAATTTTACTAACTTTAGCTACGGTGACTCCGGTATTAAGGTGAACCATTTTTTTTCTTTTTTTCGATTTGTATTTCAACATTCGGTCAGTCTCTAGATGAAGTTTTAGTATAAGAAAATCAAATTCTCCTCGATTTTAATAACCTATTCTCCAAAGCTCCTTCAAGAAAAGCTTAAAGATCAATATTAGGGAATTATGGGATTAGCGGAAATATGGTATATTGCTTGAAATGATATCACTGTCCAATACGGATCATGCTCATTTTCTATAGAATTTAATAAAAAAATCCGAAGCCGAAATTTACCTAATACAAAGTACCAAAACCAAACCCACGTTTCTTGTCACTTCAATCTAATCCGAGCTAATTTTGGTTACTTAAAAAGAATGTGCTTTCCAAATTTCCTTCGGGTCAGACACATTAACACTTTCTGTATAGGTAGTTTTCCATCAGACCAAGTTTTTGGAGTGACACAACAAAAAATAGTGTCCAGTAACTACATCAATTTTGTGCGGGAAAGAGAGGGCCGACAACTCAGTTTTTGTGCAAGCCTATGATATGGCACAACTATACTTTTCGGCACATTTTAGTGTTCAAAATTAAAATAAGTATGTATGAAGTGTTTAGGGAATTTCCATAGCCTGGCATCCCCTTCCTTAATTCCAGATTTGACTATTTCAAAGTTCACCGTTCCGTTTATTTTTAATTCTTACCTTGCGTTGAGCACTGCCCATAGTTTTCTTTATTGCATTGTAGCACTTTGTGTTGTATGAATTTAACGATGTCCGATAGAGCGAATGTCTTCTGGCAAGATCCACATGTAAGGATATCTTGCGCGGTGGCGTCCGCTTCTGTAGAATCAGAGTCTAAAAACCACAGAAAAACAAATATATTTATTTTTAATTTGAGCATCGTAATTTGAGCATAGAATTGAGTATAGTAAATTATACAAATATAAATACATAATGAATAAGTCGATGTTATTTTCGCAAATAATTTCATTTCGTAAGTATACTCGCGAATAGTTGAGCGCCAATAAAACCCCACCATTCTACAAATTAAAACCGTTTAATAGGTTTTCAGGCTATGGTGTTGGCGATGGCGATGGCGGTGGTGAACGAACGTTATAAAGTTCTATACCAGACCAGTTAATAAAAATGTTCAATAAATTTTATCTTAATTCTATAGCAGTCTGACCTCCAATTGCCAATAAACCGAATCGAATCGAAATGAAACAAATAAGTAGTTGAAACAAGTGAATCAAGTGAGAATGGCGAAAGGCAATCGATAGTTGTTGGCTGGTGTTTGTTTGTTGATTTGTATTCCCAAAAGAAGTACAAATACGTATGTTCGTGTGTGTGCCTGTGTGCCTGTGTGTGTGTGAGTGTGTGTGTGTTTGTGTTTGAGTATGTCTGCAAGTATTTATAAACAATTGTGGAAGGGAAAGATGGTAATTTCGGCAAATATGTATGTACATTAACGACAACGCATATCCGAATTGCTCATTAAGCTCTTGTCTCCATGGTTGTGCACATGCCTCAATAAACCGTATTAAGAGCCGCAGCTCAACCCAACTCATACTAATTTACTATAGAATTTATTGTGGACACTTTATTTTTATTCTCATATTTTATATGAGTATGAGTTTCGTAGTTGGTTGTTCATATGGTAATAAATTCATAAGCCACACAAAAGTAATTAATTTGTAAGAAAAATTGGGCCAGCTAGCCCATCAGCATAATGAGAGACGTTGAGTTGCATATGCACATATATATCTCGCTTTTTTTTTTAAGCTAGTGCATCGAGTGTGCTGGTGGTGGTGGTTTTCTGATGATACTGATACATGATTATTTAATGTAATCCGTTGGTCATTAAAGTAATTGGTGGTAGCAGTAGTACTCGTATGTTGTAGAAACATAACCTCTCTGTTTGACCTGATAAAACGGAATTTTGCGATTTTTTTCCGGCACCAAAAATATGAATCTTCAAGTCCCTAAACTAGAATGAGGTACTAGAAGAGTCTGAAAGCAAACACAATCAAGTTCACCTGCGATAACAAATCGTATTTAACACTTTTACTATACCACATGCATGCCTTAACTTTTAATGGTTTAAAATTGGATTTGTAAAATATTGAAAATATTTTCTAGAAAACTTACGTTTTCCCTTCAGCAGTCCTGAGACATTAAGCAATAGATATGCTTCGTTATTGGGTGTTAGTTTACAAATGTTTTTCTTCCTTGGGCAACCTCAAAGTTAACACTTGATCGAATGATATAGTACAATATTTATTGAAGGTTTCAATTTCACAACACAAAAAATATATGTTACGTAGATATATGTATGTATGTATTTGTCCTTTTTTCTATGTATGTATGTATGTATTTATGTACATTGTGGTGTTGACCAAACGACCGCATGAGGGTTATTTCGCTGTGGGCATGTTACACTGTAACACTGCTGGATAAAATAAAAAAGCAAAAGATGCCATGAAACTTAACTAACAATAAAATGTTTATTTGTGTTTGACTTTCGCTAACCACCGGAACTGCAAAACACCCTCACACCCTCGCTCCACCGCCCGCCCTCTTCTATCCCCCTCTCCATATGTAGTTTCAGTGAGCATGCACTCGTACATATGAAAAGTTTTTGTTATTTCTGAACAAAGAAATGAATTTTATTAGTTCTCAATCATATTCGACATCGAGATGTGTAAGTTACCAAAGAGGGACGCAAACAATTTCTTTTCCTAATATAAAAAAAAAAAACCAAGAAAAACAATTTCATGACAAAACAAAAAAAAATAAAAATAAAAATGAAATAATAAAACAAGGATAATAATATTAAATGTGCATAACAATCTAGTTGTCAATTAGGCTGTAGCAACATGCTAAATTATGAATGTGTGAGCGGTTGTTGGTCTAAGCAACCGAACTAACTGAATGACAAACTGTCGGGCAGACGGGCATACTTCATACATACCATAGAACATAATAGATGAATGAATTGAATGGACACATTGCTTGACTAACTGACGACTGGCTAACTGACTGCCTGTGGCCTGTGAGTTAGCGAATTCGAACTTATGCGTATGAATGTGTATAAAATCAATTGTCTGTAATGTTTGGACCGTGAATGATTACAACTCGGGCCACGGCAAAAGTTGCTAAAGGGGAGTGAGTGTATTTTTGTTGCCGTTGTAGTGTGCGGTTTTTACGCTATTGTTGTCTTCTCCTTATTTTCGTTTTTTATTCGGTATTTTTTTATATATTTTTTTTTTATCAATTGTTTGCTGGGGGTGACAAAAAGGTCGTCGGATAGCCGCTTGTAATATTAAGCTTGTTAATTTCTGATTGACTGGGATGAGCCCAATATCGTATACAGAAAGCAGCAAGTTGAATGTTGTTTTTTATTCTTTTTTTTTATATTAATATTACATAAAAAATATGTTTTTCCTCCTTATTTTGCGAAAAATTATTTTATTGATTGAGCGCTTATAGCGAAAAATTACAGTGGCAGTTGATAAACCCGCAGTATGATTTGATAAATTTAGAAGTATTTTTTTTATATGTACATAGCTAAGCATATACATACATACATATGACATGCTATATAATTAGTATCTGGTAGAGCATATGATTGATATGAATGCGCTTGGGAAAATCATTAATTTTTTAATAAAATAGAATTGAAACGAGCATTGATAAATGACTAATGTTACCTTAAATGTCTCCATATCTGTAATGTATTTACCTAGGTAGGTAAAATAACTATTTTTTAACTACGTTTATTGCTTTCAATGCATAAGAGAATTGGAGATATTTTCTGTACTTCTTGTCGAAAAACTCACTTTAAATATATGTATCGTAAAGGGTGATTTTTTTGATACTTAGTTTTTGACGTTAATATTTCGGACAGTTCACGCATGATTTTTGACATGTGTCAAAGTAAAAAGTCAGTTTGTTTTGCCATTTCATCATGAATACGCCGGAACAACGTTTGGAAATTATCAATTTATTTATCAATTTATTATCAAAATTCGATCCGTTTTTTATCGCAAAATTGTCTTCAGCGACGAGGCTCCTTTTTGGCTCAATGGATATGTGCATAAGCAGAATTGCCATATTCGGAGTGAAGACCAGCCAGAGGCAATTCAGCAGCTAACAATACATACCGAAAAATGCACTATTTGGGCTGTACTTCTTCAAAGACGATGAAGGCCGAAACGTTACGGTCAATGGAGAAAGATAGCGTTCAATGATAACACGCTTTTTTTTCACGAAAATGCAAGAATTGGACTTGACCGACATGTGGTTCCAACAGGACGGTGCCACATGCCACACTGCATGCGAAACCATGCATCAATTGAGAGGCGAATTTGGTGAGCAGTTAATCTCACGTTTTGGTCCAGTCAATTGGCAACCAGGATTGTGTGATTTGACCCGGTTAGACTATTTTTTGTGGGGGTATGTTAAGTCTCTTGTCTATAGGGACAAGCCAAACACGATTTCTGCTTTGGAATCCAACATTGAATGCGTCATTGGTGACAATCCGGCCGAAATTTGTGAAAAAGTGTGCCAAAATTGGACCATCAGATTGTACAACTTAAAGCGTAGTCGCGGGCAACAATTAAGTGAAATTATCTTTAAAAAGTAAATGGTATGAATTTATTTATCGATCCAAATAAAAATTGCATTCACTTTTGTAAAATTTCTGAGTTTTTTGATTTTCAAAAACCAAGCTCTTAAAAAATCACCCTTTTGCACCTATTCGAATTTATTGTACCGATTTTATTAATGGAGATTTTGTTATTTATATATTTACCAACCCTTAGTCATTGCATAAGATTAATTCTTCATAGACTGAATTTGATTCTGAACTTAACTTGGGAGCTGTGCAAATTTGCCCGCTGTATTATTTGTGAATTTAAATTGCAATTATATAAATCTAGAAATTCTTACATGTGCAATTTCTATTGCAAAAAACTGTGTGGTAATTTTAAAAGTACCAAACTTTTTTATTGGTTTTCATTTTATATGTACCCAATCTAGTCTACTAAATACATACACTAGTTTTTCAAATAGTTTATGCAACATCTAGTTTTTTCACTTATGCAGGGTGACAATTAATAACAATTCTTTGCGAAAAAGTATTGTAAAATATGTATCTGCAATTTTCTTCATAGATTTTATTTAGTTATTTATTTTACGTACGATGTCAAATAATCGGTGATTGTATTACTTATACTTAAATTGCACTAGGTAGGCAAACGCAATTGTGAAATTGCTCGTCAGCTTCGCAGCTTAAGGAACTGGGTCATGAAGGTGAACGTCCAGGAAGAGATAGAAAACCCACCGTCAATACTTCCAGGAATCGCCGAATCGTTCAAAAGCGGGTGCAGCGTATTTCAACGGTTTCCATGAGAAAAGCTGCTCACGAAACTGGCATCACAAAATCAATTCTACTCATAGCAAAAAACAAACAAGGTCACAATGCTTACAAGCTCCAAAAAGGCCAATTACTTACGGATCAAAATAGGCGCGCACGACTTCAAAGATTGGATGGGGAAAAAAGTCAACACAGATGAAAGCTGTGCACTGTTGAACAAGCGCATATCTGTCAAAATTGCAGAAGCTTGTCATCAGACGCTCCTGAGCCATCATTCGCCATTCAGCATCGCAATCCGTATTGGTATGGGGTGGGATTTGTGAAAAAGGGCAAGACACCCTTGAGTTTTGTGGAACAAGGAGTTAAAATCAACCATGCAGTTTACCGCTGTGAAATTTTGTAGGCTGTGGTTCTTCTCTGGGCCCGACAGCACTTTGGACGTTCCTGCAAGACTCTGCGAGAACTCACAGAGCCAAAACGACACAAGAATGGAGCTGGGATCATTTTCCTCACATCTCAAGAATGGTCACCATATTCGCCGGATCTCAATCTGGTGGATTACAGCGTATGGTTCGATTTAGTGGCCAGGGTTTGTGCTAAACGTCGTTGTGTCGTGAATGGCACCCAATAACGGTGGAGGAGCTGCGGTCCATAGCCAAAAATTTTTCCAAACGTTTGAAGCTGTGCATTCGTCCCAAGGGTGGCCACTTCGAAACAATAATTTTTTTATGTCCAAAACTGTTGTAGAGATTTATTAATTTTAGTCCTGTATGTCAAAATTTTGTATTTAATTTTTTCTTAATTAGACAATCAGGAAGTTCACAAACGAACAACGTTTGGAAAGTATTAAAAATTACTATTGGTTGTATAATTTGGCAAGGGATTCACAATTGATGGCGTAAATTTGGTGGGATCAGAATGGTGTCATCTATTATGAGCTGCTAAAACCTGGTGAAACTATGTATTACAGGAGAGCTGTATCGAAAACAAATGATTCGTTTGAAGAGACCAATGGCCGAAAAACAACTTGCTTCCTTGCTCCATCTGACCATCACTTATTTTGATTGATTCGTTCAACGTCTCAAGAGATGGACGGCTTTCTTTTTTGGCAAGGAAGCCACTTTGTGACGAATTTTTGGTGTGAATTGGATGTACTTGACATCAGTGAGATGGCCACATCGCTCATGCCATTTAACGCCATTGGATTTCTTTTATGGAATTACTTTAAGTCGTTGGTGTATGCCAACAAGTAAATAACGTTAGAGACGCCTGAAAGCTAAACTGCCAACGTTCGGAGGGTATGTGTGGAAGAAAGGTGGAAAATTGCCGATTGGAAAGAATCGTTCTCTGAAAACGTGATCGCGCTGGTCGTATGAGCTATAACGAATTCCATACTTAAATGTAACAAGTGGAATAAATTTCAGCTCGATATCTCAATAATTCTGTGTTTTATGTCTGTACAAAATTGTTACCTTTATATTAGTTTTTACAATTTCCGAAATTTTTTTCTCACCCAGATCAGAGCATCAGATAACTGATGCTGGATGAAGTTTAAGCTAAATCAAAGACCTTGAGATCATCTAAACAGTTTATAAACTTAATAATTCTTGATATTTTCTTTTTTTTCTAAAGAAAAATTAAAATTAAAATTACTCCTTATCCTCAAATGCATGATTTTAATGTTCCAACTGCCAACTGTTCACAAACTTTTTACTGGGTTAAAATGTTTTGTGCGACTGCAACAATAACAATTTTCAAATGGTCAATCTTTATCTGTTGGTGCGTAAGACTTTGTGCGTGTGTCTGTGTGTGCCTTTGTATCCCATTGTATACCCTTTGTAAGTGCGTGTGCGTGTGCGTGTGCGTGTGCGTATGCATGGGCATTCAATGTAGCTCGCTCAAACAGCTCGCTCTCGTAGCCTTAGCCTGATTGGTCAAATATTTTCGGTGGTTGTAGAAATTCTTGTTTTTCGATTTTCCTATAGCAAATGGGCAGCAATAAAAAAAAAAAACAAATACAATAACAAATATAGGTATCGATACCCACATACGTACATATGTATGTGTGTATTTACAAAAACAATACTATAAGCAAAAGAAGCAGGTAGAAGAGAATTGACCTGTTAAAAGTAATAACATGAAGATATGATAGAATGACTACCTGAATCAAGAGGATTACAGATATGTATGTATGTATGTATGTATGAAGGTACTCGTATAGAGAGGAGAAAGAGAGACAAACAAGTGAGTTAAACTAGGCAGTCTCCAGGGAGACACCTACTTTTTGTTTGTTTCTATTTCGTGTGTATTTTATGCTTGTTTACTCATCTGATTAGAGAGCATGGTGAAGTAGTCATTGTCATTGCTAATAAATTTGCCACAAGCACTACTGCGTGGACACGTTAAAAGTTATGGGTATTACATATACGTACGCACGCACATAAATATTGACATTCTTTTTTATTTTGTGCGAGCATGATGATGAGGAAATTATGTTGCTGCTGCTGCTGCTGCTGCCGCTGCTGCCGCTGCTGTTCTTCTGAAACATAACTACCGCAGTACATAACTACCGCAGGCAATAAACATTTTAACAGCAGCTGGTGACAGAGCAGTGCATCTATCGTTTTAACTGTCAAAAGTCTTCTAATATTTAGTTAGACAAATGTCAATGCAACGCAACACAACTCAACGTAACTGAAAGTTTGTCCACTTGCTGGCGTCTAATCTAATGAAAATATTATATTGAAACGTTTTATTCATACCTAGAGAAAAAGAACAACGATGACAAGAGCAACTAAGAATTGATTTATCAAAAAAAAAAAAAAAAAAAAGGATGAAGAAAAGAACAAAACAAAAAACAACTAACTACATCGAAACTTTAACCCTTTACAAAATGAAATCTTTTCATATCCAAGTGATGCGAATTGGTTATGGTGACAATTCCAATGCGTGATATTAACTACGATTACTGCGATTTATTTCATTATGTTTGTTCAATACCATGTGATGTTGTCAGATGTGTTCATTCATCGACACATTCCGTCTAAAATGAGTTGACAGGTTTAGTAACGCGCAGCGTCAAAATGAGGGAAAGTGTTAGGCCACTTTTACTGCATACGTATTACAGGGCCCTCTTTTGAGAATGTTTGAAAATCTGCTTAAATATTAAAAATTATGACATAGCTGTCAGCAACTGCTTGCCAGCCTGCCTGCCTGCCTGTATTTGTATATGTTCTTAAATGGAATAGTGTGTCATGAGAGCAGTAATAACTGAGTATGTACATATGTACCACCCCAACCCACATCTCCAATATACTTACACACATATGTACATACATATGTATGCATCTACGTGCATGTTTGTATGTTTGCATGCGTGTACAAATCTACTACTCATATCTGGAACCCCAGCAGTCGACGATGTGTTGTGCAATTAATGCGAATTTCTGCCGTAAATTAGTTCAAGTGCGATTTATGCAGCTATAATGCGGCTCATTCGAACGTTTATACCAAATAGGGGAAAGAGGGGAGCAACTTCTAAGATTACGTCCATGTAGCTGTAGTATGTTCGTGTAAGAGTATCTCTAGCTGAATCTAGTACATGCTCTGATAAGATGGACAATTATGAATTAACATATTAATGGAGCTTCGAATAATAGCGAACCCTCGAAAATATTCAATCAGAAACATACTTACTACAGTCTGTTTCAAAATAGCATGATCGGTAATACTTTTTTGTTATGTGAAAATAGTAGACTACTAGTCATTATAAAAATAAAAGAAATGGCTGTTGCATTAGCGTCGCTTATAATGCAGACTTAAATCGTCATCAGTGTCACATCTGTAAAATGATTTGAAGTGGTCCATGTTCCTTTGTTTTCTTAAGTAAGGACCAAAAGTGATTGCAACCATGTTGTATTTGACCACCTCGATAGTCTAGTGGGTAGCGCACAAGACTTTCACCCGAGAGGTTGGGGTTTCGATTACCCTCTAGCTCTGGTGGTTAATTCTCATAACCATCTTATATTTTTACTAATGAATAAGAATTATATGCCAGTGTAAAGTACACGTCTTGGTAGGCAATTACAAAAACAAGCAAGTGATAACAAATTGCCACCGCCGTTCGTCGTTAAACTGTAGGTCCAACCATGGGGTAATGTGGTATGATATTGAGCCGTGCTGGCCTAAGTGGACAGCCACTCAACGCAATCATATGGGGACATCATATAGACCAATTTCGCCTCCGTGGATGCTCAGATCTTTATCAGGTAGTTTCGGAAATCAAATCTAATGCGGAAGTATCAATGGAATAGTTTAGAGACCCAAGAAACATCTAAGAAGGTCCATGCCGCCTGGAAATGCCTCAAGTAAAAATTTTACCAAATATAAATTGGATTTCGGTAATCTCTCAAAACAATCATAGATATCAGGCTATTTATTGTAAACAGTGGAGGGACTGGATCAATGAAAACCTTAAAGCGCTCTTAGTTATCCAACAACTTATGTGTTCAACATCATTCAACTTCAACACATGCTTTTGAACTTAATGCCGATCACGCTCTTTGGAGACAGACTGTAATAGCAAAAACAACAAATTGCAGACACACATTAATATGTGCGTGTATGCATGTGTGCCTGTATGTATGTATGAGGAATTTCAAATGAGGAAGAATGGAAATCGTAATGCTTATAAAAGCTTCAAATAGAAATTCATTTTTATATTATTTACTACAAACCGCGCAAATATTAAATTATATTAATTTATTCCTTCCTCGACTTCCTCTAAATTGTACACATGTACCCCAAAATTGCTTTATGTGCCATTCGATGTCAGCTCAAGTTTACACGCAGTACGTGTATGTTTGTACGTTTGTATGTATGTGTGTGTGTATAGTGAAAAATGTTTGGCGCCCAAAGGTTTTTACGCGTATTGTTTGCTTATAAAACTGAGTATGTAGAAAAAGACGAAGACTTCGGCAGAAGGAGTTATAAGCGCTCAAGTAGCAAAGAACGGACGCAAGGATACTTTCATATTTTCTTACGTCAGCGTCAAGAATGCAATAAATGGGCGTTGCTGTATTTTATATGATACTTATCATAATTTTTTCTGGTTTTTTTTCGTTCTTCTCATCTGACGAGCCACTACGAATGTATCAGTTTTGATAAATGTACAAAATACGCGAGCACATGTGAAAACTTATTATTTTGATATAACTATCTGGGATATTTTGTTTATTCAGTTCAAGGAAATTTTCAATGCTTTCATAGAATAAGCGTAAAAATTAGTAAATTTCTTTTGCTGTGATTTAATTTGATTTACTTGCAGCTTCAACACAAGATAATATTGATATAACGTTAATATGTCTTGAAAAAAGCATGGAGTACCATAGTTGAGCCAACTAAATCTCGAAAAATTGAGAATTTTTTTTATAATAATATCTCATTGGTACCAATACTAATTCAGGTTTCGGTTAGAGTTTGGTAAACAAAAACTTACATTAATTAAATTTGAATTGGAGATATATATGTTCTTCGATTTATAACTATTATAATTATGTTCTTTCGATCTTTCACTTCTGGAAATTTTATGGTCTCTCCAGAAAAAGTTTGGGAAAGGTCCATGCTAAGAGGACATGAAGTGCTCTATTCTCTATTTCCAATTAAATATATATATATGAAGTGCTCTATTCTCTATTTCCATATCATATATATTTCATTGGAAATAGAGAATAAAGCACATCATGTCCTCTTAGCATGTACCTTTCTCAAACTTTTTCTGTGTTTGTTAAGTATGCAAAATACTCAACAAAAAGGAAGGAGGTTATATGATTCCTCCGTGTTCCAGAAAAGTTAGTTCCCTCTCTAAAAGCATTGGCATTGGAGTTTTACTAAAATTCAAGAAACAGAGCTGCTAAGCAAATTTACACTTTACTTACTTTTAACGGCACAACAGCCCATGGAGGGCCTAGGCCGAGCTTTTCGCATCCACTCATGTTGTGCGTGTTATATTTGTACATGAATGGAAGGGACCTACAAGTTTAATGCCGAATCCGAACGGCGAAGTGAAAAGCTTTTCATAGGCAATTTTTACTCTTGTAGGTTTTGCTATTGCCTGCCAAGAGGTGGTGCGTGTAGAAAAATTATTTTTTCTACTTTTTTTTTTTTTTTTTGAATTTGACTGTGCCGAGATCCGAACCCCGGATACTCTGCGTAACAGTCCAACGCATTACCACTACGCCACAGCGACCAAAGCAAATTTACACTTGGTATCGAGTTTCTTTAAATGGATCATCGAATTAAAAACTATGATTGTTACAAAATATGTATTTCGAAATATTTCAATTTCAAAAATATTGAAATAAATAATTTTAAAACTCATATTTTCATCAATATTTTTGAAAATATGTAAATGAGTAAGAAAAGATTTTACAGAAATACAAATGAAAATTGCTTATAATTTGTTGTAATATGAGCTTAGAGACACTACAGAATTTAAAGAAAAGTAATATTAAAAAGTTGTACAGGACCAATAATTTGTTTTACAAAAAATACATATTTTATTGGAATTGATCAATGCGCCTATTAGAACAAGTTAAATGACTATGAAAATGTTTGTTTGTTTTATATATTGTTCTGAATTAGAGCCAATGGCGCAAACCAGTCATTAGTTTTGAAAATACCACGCAAAACTAAAGCAAACCCTATAAAAATAAATATATAAAGGAAGAATTCGGAAAGCAGTTCTCCGATAATTTTTAAAAGTCTATATAAAATTATTAGTCTTTATAATCTGTGGTAAAAAAATGAAGCGAGAAACAAAAAAACAACATGCTGATTCAGAAAACCGTAGCTAATTTGGTAAATAATTTGGTAAAAAAAATTTAAAACATTAGTAGTGATGGGTTTACACCTTAAGATTTACCAAGTTACCACATTTTTTTTTACCTATTTGGGTATTTACCCGCTGGTAAATAGTCAGATGTAAACCCAATACTAAACATTAGGCATATAGATAGAAAGACTCATCAGACATTTTTCGAAAGATTGGGCTGTCACAGATTACGAAAACTGCATATATTATGTTATACATGTGTTGGTGTATTGGCAAGTATTGACGTTTTTCAATAGGTTTGATAAAGAAAACCCAAATATTTATTCACAAAAGAGTGTTTTTATTGTCTAAAGTTACAATTATTGGTTAAATACATAGAAGAAAATCAACACATCGAAAAAATTGACTCATAGCATTCGGAGACGGCATTAAATTCTAGGTCCAACCAGTGTATATGACCTCGTTGCCCTACACTTACCCACTCACCATTTTTCTTATCCCTATCTGGGCAAAGAACAATAGTCCAACAGACTGAGTGCTACGGAAGTTCTATGGCCTTCCTGTCCACGTCTAATCTAATCTAGTCTTACTCTTTAGTATCTCATGTAGCATGTGGGGTTTTAGAGATGACTAATTTAGATATTTTTAATCTGTTGCAATTTTTCAATTTTTTTTCGTTACTAAGTAATCCAAAAATGTCTAAGTAGAAAGTATAAAATTTAATTTTTTAATCGGAAACTTGAAAGTTCTAAAGTTATCTACCTAGACGGTAAT
The DNA here is from genome assembly GCA_958295655.1 of Palloptera scutellata. Lineage (NCBI taxonomy): Eukaryota > Metazoa > Arthropoda > Insecta > Diptera > Pallopteridae > Palloptera > Palloptera scutellata. Next base: position 105,167,130 of record OY282449.1, read on the forward strand.
GTCTGGTTTTCGGTGGCCAAGGCAAATATTCATTTGTGTATTAGCAATTCGTTAGTATAAAACAAAAACAAAAATTATTTGTTTCGAGCTTAAGACTCTCTGTATTGAAATCAAGCAACCGCAAATAATTTGTTTTGAACTTAAGACTCTCCGGACTTTAGTTCACAAACCTTAAACGCTTTATCTGATGTTGAAATTTTATAGAGCAGCCTTGAGATCAAGCGGAGACTAACTCTTGCCAACAGGTGTTACTACGGGCTCAGTAGGCAATTGAGAAGTAGAGCTCTCTCTTGACCGACGAAACTAACGCGCTATAAGTCCCTCATCCTTCCCGTCCTAATGTATGGCGCAGGGACGTGGACATTGACCATCAATGATGAGAGGCTGTTAGGAGCGTTCGAGAGGAAGAAATTCCGTAAGATCTACATTCCAGTATGCGTGGACGACGCGTATCGAATAAGATTTAACGATGAGCTGTATGAGCTGTACGCCGACACTGACATAGTTAAGCGTATAAAAATCTAACGGCTTTGCTGGCTGGGTCATGTTGAGCGAATGGAAGAAAGCGCTCCGGCTAGAAGGGTGTTTTATTCGAACCACGGTGGAGGAACACGCAGAAGGGGACGTCCTAATCTCCGTTGGAAAGACCAGGTGCGGGATAACCTGACTGCACTTGGCTTTACCAACTGGCAGCACCGCGCGCATAGCAGAGGCGACTGGTGAAGCTTTGTAGAGGCGGCCAAGACCGATCATCGGTTGTAGTGCCAGTTAAGCAAGTAAGTAAGTATAAATGATATTTATGCTAGCGAAAAGTAGACTTTACTAGTAGACTTTACAGTTCAGAAGCATATTCAAAAGTATGTAATAAGTAGTTGTTTTATGTAAGTGATGTTTTATATTTTTTTAAGAATACAATTAATTCACTGTATTTGTATGATTAAAATTATGAATGTAGGGTAGCAAATGTTTAAAATTTAATTTCAAGCAGTACGGACAAGAAAAGTAAAACGAGATTACATATGGTACATACAAACTAACTTCAACTTAATAATTTTGGACACTTGCAGCATTATTTATGTAGATATATTGTAGTTATGATAAACATATTTACAATTATGTAGTTATATGCATGTGTGTCTGTATATTACAAATCCTATATTTACAAAAGCAAATAAACACACTCATACTCAAATTCACATACTGCATACAAACAAAAATATAACTTTATTGTTATTCCCTGTAAAATATGAAATTAAGTATATCAAAACAAAGAAGAAAAAGTAAAAAAAAAACAGAAAAACGCTCCCTGCCTAAAAAAATATTAAAATGCTGTGCAAATATTGTCAAAGCGGGCCACAGTTTTATTCACATATTATTCGTATATCTGTATTTCTGTTTTTTACCTTAAATGTTCGCATTGTTCTATACAAAAAAATAAAAATAAAAAATAAAAAAAAAGGTTAAATAAATTAAGTTTGAATAACGATAAGCGACGAAGGCGTATGATATACTCTACATATTGTACCTACATACATATGATACATAGATATGTATAGAGTTTGTGGTCGATGAATAGCTGCGAGCGGTACGGAGAATGGAGGCGATGATATACATACATACATTCATACGAGTCGAATACATACATACAAACCAAGCATACACTTAGTGAGAAGAATGCGGCCACCACTTTCAGCCACCACTCTGACTTAATTTGTTTAAACAAATTCTGCTTCGCTAGTTAATATCGCGGTTTGGAACTATTTGTCACTAACACTGTAAATGGAGACTACATACATATACCATATTTACATATGAGTTTTTATGCGTTGACGAGGGCAGCTGAAATTCCCTGCTCCCCCCTAGCTCCAATGCCTATTTGACTGCTGACTTGTCTACATTTATAGGTGACAGTGGCGGCGCACAGGTTCTTATCACTCGACAACAACAATAGCAGCAGCAGCAGCAGTTACTCCACTTACAGCAAAAACAGCGATGAAATGTGTATACCATAGTTATTATAGGCAGAAAAAAAAAATAATAACTACATACATCGCCACCACCAGGTGGAGTACCTACCTACCTAGTGGAACACCTTTGCTTGTTTATTACTGTAGTGCCAGCGAAAGCTGCTGCTGATAACACCCGCATATGCGCATATCGCGGACGAACAAAATCGAAAAAAAAAAAAAATTAAAAAAAAAAGTAAAAAGAAACGACACCAAAATAAAAATGAAATAAAGAAATAAAAAGTCATATGCAAATAAAGCACAATTGCAAATGGGGTTACGACGGATGTCGCCGTTCAAGTTATTTACCTACATACGTGGTAAATCCTGAGTTGGCAAGCACACCGCGTTCATACTACATACGAGTACTTGTGTGTGTGTGTGTGTGTGTGTATGCATATGAGATATATGCAGCCAGCAAAAGCTGGACATACCAAACTGATAAGCGGTTATATGTATGTACATTATAAGCAAATTACCCACACGCGCATTTGTATTACCTTTAGATAAGAGTCCAGGTACTCGTATTCGTGCTCGTGGTGCTTGTGTATCCATGTCGCCGCACACTATCGTAAACGTAGAATGAAGTCATTCACATACTACATAGATACATACATATGTATGTATTTGAGGTCAAACGATTATTCTTATCGTTTTGACAAACAAATTGTCACTTTAACAACAGCAAACAGTTTTACAGACTTTTTCGGAATTAGCTACGAACAAGAAAGGTGCAATGTACAATACATATATTGAGAACGATGATAGAATGGGATTTGAAATTCATTTGAATTAAAAATTATTTCAAGAAAAGATGCGGCTTTCATCACAGAGCAAAGAAAGAGTAAATTGAAAAGCTGAACCTTGTATTTTCGATTTCCAGTTTGGGTAGTGGTCGCTGTGGCGTAGTGGTAATGCTACGCAGAGTGTCCGGGGTTCGAATCTCGGCACAGGCAAAATCAAAAAGTAGAAAAAATAATTTTTCTTACGGCACCACCTCTTGGCATGCAATGGCAAACCTACAAGAGTAAAAATTGCCTATGAAAAGCTTTTCACTTCGCCGTTCGGATTCGGCATTAAACTGTAGGTCCCTTCTATTCATGTACAAATATAACACGCACAACATGAGTGGATGCGAAGAGTTCGGCCTAGGCCCTCCATGGGCTGTTGTGCCATTAAAAGTAAAGTAAGTAAAGTATAGGTACTTTGGTCCTGATAGTGATAGGAGAATTGTTAAGTGATTAAGTGTAGGGCAATTAGCTCATGGCCGCTGTGGCGTAGTGGTAGTGCGTTGAACTGCTACGCAGAGTGTCCGGGGTTCGAATTTCGGCACAGGCAAAAAAAAAAAAGTAATTTTTCTACACGGCATTAAACTGTAGGTCCCTTCCATTCATTTACAAATGTAACACGCACAACATGAGTGGATGCGAAAAGCTCGGCCTAGGCCCTCCATCTCCATGGGCTGTTGTGCCATTAAAAGTAGGTAAAGTAAGTAAGTAAGTATATGGGCACGGGGGCCATAAACTTTCCATAGTACTCAGTCCGTTGGACCATTTTACGTTGGTTCTGATAGTGATAGAATTGTTAAATGAATAAGTGTGGGGCAACTAGGTCATACATATACACTGGTTGGATCTATAGTGTCTCGCCGGTTTCGAACGGCGGAGTGGCAATTTGCTACCACTTGGTGGTTTTACCATTGCCTACCAAGAGCTAAACTTGTACACTTTCCTATAACTCTCATTTACTTAAGATCGGTAGAAAATACAAGAAGTTTATGAGAATTAACCAACAGGCCAAGAAGGGAATTGAACCCCAAAATAGTCAGTAGGTTTAGTCTAGTGCTAAACCTACTGACTATCGAGATCATCAAAGTCTTGTGTTTTTTTGTAATGTTTTTTAGAGCTACTCTGTAGGCTTTTCCGGGGAAAAGGTGTAGAGATTTATTCATCCCGATTTCCTGGTCATCGAAATGTCACTTATTATAATCGTAAAACTCTTTATTTACTGTTTTTCTGGAGATTTTGGGACTTTACCCAGAAAGACTCGAAAGTAGATATAACAGATAAATATGTTATGGAAAAAGATTACTCGAGAAATACTGTTCTCAATGAACATAATTGCAGTGGCGGATATAGAAATTTTCATGAATGGGTCTGAGATTTCAAAACCCACTCAGAATGTGGTCGCCGTGGCGTAGTTGGTAGAGCGTTGCCCGTCTACAAGAGTAAAAATTTAATATGAAAAGCTTATCACTTCGCTGTTCGGATTCGGCTTAAAACTGTAGGTCCCTCCCGTTCACGTACAAATAAAACACGCACAACACAAGTGAATGTGAAAAGCGCGGCCTAGGCCTTCCATGAGCTGTATTGCCATTAAAAGAAGAAGAAGAAGAAGAATCCGCAAAGCGTGGAAATTAAAAATAGGCACAATTCAAACACTGTAAAAGATTTTAGAACCTGACAGTGTTCTTACATCCGTTTGATCCAATCTCCTGTTTAAAAACAGATGGCCTTTAGAGATCCTCACCATTCCTATTACACCTCTAGATTTAAACCCCCTCGCCCTCCCTTACCCTAAATTTCGCAATAAATATCAAAATCATTTGAAATGCTTTTTTATCCATTCAGCATTTATTGGTGCCTATGTTTCAATACTTACGACTTAATGAACGAAATCCATGATCTTCACTGATTGATAACATTTTTGAATGCATTTGTAATATTAGTCAAGTAAATACATATAAATATTAAATTTGAATATTTTTAGCATCACTAATCTCGATTTTCTTTATTGATATACTTTTGGTTCTATCGCATTATTAATTTTATTTTATTTTTTAACTGTTATCACTTCACTTCACTTCACTTCACTTCAATACACAAATCCAGTGGCTCACAAATTGTTACACTGTTCAGTTCAGGTAAGGAACTTCTTATTTCTTTTTTTGTTTATATATTTGTTTTTTTCTTTTTCTTTTTTAATATTCTTAAAGAAAATACAAATTTTCATTGCTGAGTGACGATCTCGAGCGTGTTGACCCCACAGCGATTTCATGTGTACTAACAATTGAAAATCTTTCCGTGTCTTTGGCAGCCCTGAAGCTGCTGAGGCTGACAGTACCAAACTAATGACTGTTCAATGTTCCATGCATGCTTTTCGTTTGTGTACCAGATATGAGCATAGAATGCATATGAAAAAAAAAACGTGAGTCCTCACAATTACATATCTCTCGGGGTAGGTAAGTAAGGCTATCTCACTTTAACAGTTTAGATCGACACACTGACACACGCACTCTGACATTCTAGTTGTGCGTGTGTGTGTGTGTGTGTGTGTGTCCATGTGTGAGTGTGTGTGAGTGCGTCCGCGAGCGTGTTTGGCTACTGCTTACCTCAAGGCAAGGAAGGGGATGAAAAACAGACAGTTTCATTCTTCACTGTCCTGCGATAGATGTTGCCGTTTGAGAGAATCTGTTTGGGATGCTGTGATGCTCTCAAAGGGTTCCAACTCATGATGCTTGTGAGAAAAGAAGTGCGTAGTTTTAATTGTAAGTATTGTATAGATCTTTAAAATTAGACAGATATGTAACATGTTTCAGATGCGAAAGGGTTTAAAATGGTGAACTTTAAGTGTAATTATAGAAAATCTTATTTCGGGATGGATTTTATTTCTACAAAAATATAGCCTCAGTGATGCCAGATTACAATCTTCTGGTCTTTAAAAAAAACTGAAAGATCTACGTGATTCAGATCAAGAGTGTTTATGAAGAAGTAATTAATTTCTCAAATGAATAAATGAATGATCGGTGAAACTCTTCATTTTAAATTTCAGCACAAGTAACTGCGTTTACCGCATTAAAGCAGTTAGGTCGAATTTACTGCAAATTAGTCTGGGGAAAGCCCTGCAGAGAAAACGAAGCCTGATTCGCCACCATATGAGGTACAGGGATATCTTAGCTACTATTTGGAATACTAAACATCTGGCCTTGGAATCACTTTGTTAGCTCTGGTTTTCTGGTAAATATATAATCTACTCCTTCTTAAAGAGGTTGATTGATAATTGAAGCTTGGGCATTATATTTACTTCATATAGTGAATAGTTATCCTTGTGCTTTATATTTGTCTTGACCTAAGCTAATTTATAATGCACTTTCGAATTCCGATTACAGTTCAGTACCCTTTTCGATCACAATAACATATGTATACAGGGTGTGCCATGTGAATAATAATAAAAACCAAGCGATTTCCATATATGATGTATTTTTATTTAATTATTTGGACTAGTTTTTGAATACAACATCAATCAAGTGGCCGCCGTTATTGACCAAAGCAAAATATGCCAATTTTGCTGCGTTTTCCATTTCTTCTCTACTTTTTCGAGCATCTCAGGCGTATATCATATATATATATGATTTCGGCACGAATATTTGCCTTGAGCTCGTCAATGGTCTGACATTTACTGAGGTATACCTTGCTTTTTAAAAAACCCCACAATGAGAAGTCCGGAGGGACCTAATCTGGAGATCTGGGTGGACAGTCAATGTCGCCATTTTTTGCACAACACCTAATTTTTATGGCAGAAACTTCATTATTTGATTTGAAGTGTGGCATGGCGTACTGTCTTGATGAAACCAATAGCCGGCCAGACCTTTTTCAGACATTTGTAGGCAGACGTAACAAGCCAACATCCACCGATATCGATGGCGCAAACGCCGACCCAAGCCGTCACTTTATGTTCATGCAATGGTGTTTCATAGATCTTCGTTCCCCAAATGCGGCAGTTTTGGTTAACGGCGCCAGAGAGTATAAAATGGGTCTCGTCGATCATCAAAATTTCCTTCCAAAATTCAGGTTCAGTGTCAAACTTCTTTGAGTCAATTCCACTTTATATGGAAACAAATGCAAATAACTGGGTAACACTCTCCATTACCGTTTCAACCAGTTCATTGGAATGTCTTGAGCGTTGATGAACGGATTGTTGACGATCTCCCACTGTCCCGTGCTCAACAAAAACCGACATCAAACGACGAATAGCGTTGTCAGACGGTGCTTGTTGGCCATGATATTTTCGACGATATTGACTAACTGAATGACTATTTTCAATGTACCGCGTACTGAATTGACTTTTCAAAAACATGCTTATTCAAGTCAATCGGTTGATAAATGTTAACATTATTCAATGTTTGCATACCGACATAAAAGATGGAGCACCCTACCCTGCACGTCTTTTCTCTTATTATGAAGACCATTTTGCCGAAGAAAGAATGTCAATATTCCAAGCCATATAATAGAGTAAGAGTTTTAGGAAAATGTTTAGCAAAAACCCCTTAAAAATAAGGGTCCAGTGAGGAAGAACAGGGTTGGTGTAAAACTGTAAAAAGAGCTGTTAAGCTTTTCATAACAAATCAAAACAAATGACTTACTTGTTAGACGTTAACTTGCTTTAGACGTTGTAACTGTAGGATTTCCAAGAACAAATTTGACCTAACGATTCCTTTTGGACCCCAATCATTTCCTGGAGCAAGTCACAAAAAAATTGCGACATAGCAATGTGTATGCGTCCGCGGAGGAACTGAAATGTGCTCTTTCAAAAAATTATCAACTACCATAACCGTAGCGGAAATCAAAAAGTACTAACTTGTTGTTCTGTGTTATCACGACTAGTTTTTTTAAATACCAGTGCTTCTTGAATGCATTCAATTAGAGATTTAATAGAAATCAATGAGTCAAAATTTTCTATGTACAGTAAAACCCAGTTAAATACCTCAGCTGGAGATGTCAGACTTTTGAGGTACTAAAGCGGGGAAGGCACTTAAAAGGTTAAAAACATCTGTGGATGTTTGTAGAAATAAAGTAGCAAATTACCGGCGCTTAAGCGGGAAAGGCACTTAAGCGAGAGAGGTACTTAATTGGCGTTTAGTATGTATATACAAAAATTTTGTTTCGTTTCTTGCGGTTCAAAAGCACAACTCAAAAAAGTGTTCAGATTTCTCATTAGCACAATTCTAGTCTCTCGCATTGTAGGTTTTTAGAATTGCACGAACTACTTACAATTCAAATTTTTTTACATATTCTCAGAGCTTGTATCTGAGAGTATATGAGTTTTATTCTATGAAAAATTACAAATTTGATTTGGTTTAAATTAAATTTTTTCGGTGAATTTTTAATTGTTATCGTTAAAAAATATTTTATGAAGGAGTACTTGAAGAAATGAAAATTTATTGTTCAAGACATTGGTATAGAAATATGTAGAAAGCGATTATTTATTTAAAAGACAATTTAAAATTATAATATAATATATTTGTTTAAGTATTTTATATTGAATTAAATTTAGTTGCTCTTTGATGTTAGTAGAATTTATTAATTGATTTTCAGCAAAATTTACATGTGCCCAGGGTGAGCAAAGGATTTCTCCTATTTTTTTTAATAAAAGAAATAGTGCAGCATTATTGGTAATTTTTTTGCTGTTTTGTTATTGATCGATATACTTAATGTAAAAAAATAATATTAGGCATGAGTTTGTAGTACAACGAGTACTTATGAACACTTATTGAAAAGAAGAAAGTTTCAAGTACCTACCAACACGATCAATGTGCTACTAAATACTTACATGGGTACTGTAATAAAAAGATATACGATATTATTGATATTATATATTAACTATGAACAATATCAGTGCATCTGAATCATGTGTACGCCTCGAACAGAAATTGGAGCGCTCGTTCACCTTTCGTCATATTGGTTTTCTTTTCCCCATTGTTTGAGCATTTCCTTTAAGAAATTTCATAAACTATTTTTTGTTTGGTTCCTTATTTTTTTTTTTCATGTGGCACTGAGGCATAATGTAAGATGAAGCAACAGTCGTGAATTTATTAAAAAAAAAAACAACAAAAAACTACATACTCGCTTACTATAAGCGTAATAATTCTATTTTTTTTTTCTTTCTATTTTGAACTCGCACATTTCTTAAAGCTACCCTAAGATTGCGCGCAATCGCTCTTCCTGGCTTCCCCTTTCACATTTCTTTGTACATGTGTGTTTTTTGTTAATTTTTGTAATCTCAAGGCAAAAAAAAAAAAAAAAAAAAATAGCATACCCTGAGATTTTTTTATTAAGATTTAAAATTAATAACGACGAAGCTGCGCATGATGGACATGAGCGCAGAGAAAAAGGATGCTGCTAATGTCCTGACAAAAAACCTTTGCATGCTTGCTAACAACAAAAGCGTCTTTCATTTATCCCTTTTATTACACATATGAATGAAAGCATGTGTGTATGTATGTATGTATGTGTGTAAGTATGTGTAGAACTTATATCTGTGCAAGAATTTGCTGTGGCGTTGTGTGAATGCGGACGGGCGATCCCTTGCACAAATGTAAGAGGGGGGAGCTAGAAAACTGCTGTCGCTGTTGCCATCGCTGTTGCTATATGTACGTGTTTATCCTTGCGAATCCTAAATATTGCAGTTTTTATTTTTTAAGTTCTCCTTTTTTAGGCAGCATTGTTTTCTTTTTATTTAATTTTTTGGCATATCGCCTTAAAGAAGAAGCAAAAGCAAAGGCAGAGGAAGAAAAACGCGCACACACACGCACACACACATGCACACACGCACACACGCACACACAAACACACACACACACAAAGGTTGCCAGCAAAAAGAAAATCGGGTACCGTATGGGGGTATGTGCATGTATGTGTGTGTGTACGTGTGCGTGTAGTTACGGTATGTTCGTTCACCCCTCAAGATGCGTCGCCGGTGAGGACCAGTTCTGGGCATGTGTGTCTGTGTGCATGTACACTCGTATGTACATAAGTATATGTGAGATTTTTTATGCTGCTGCTGATATTGCTACCCAGAATTCGAGCAAGCGAGCATACGATGAATTTTATGTGGAAATAACAAAAGAAACGAATTACGAGCGCTGGAAAATTATTACGTGTCCCGTCCATTCGCATCGTTATCCTTAGGTAGTAGTATAACGGCATTTTTTATGCAAATTTTTTTCTCTCGCATCATATTAATTCTTTTACCGTGTATGTTTGTCTATGATTGAGAGTGTTTGTATGCGTGAGTGTGTGTGTGTGTGTGTGTGTGTAAAGCGTAAAAGACACATTTAGGGCGCCTCGCATATGGCATAAAAAACTGTATATGTTTTGCTGCTGTTGTTGTTGTTGTTTCTTTATTTGTTCAGTTTTTTACACCGTGGGGTAAGATTTTCCCAGGGTTCCTTAAAGGAGGAGGGTAAACTAGGGAAAAAACAAAAACAAAAAGTGTCATTTGAGCGCTTTGCGGATGCTTTGCATTTGCTCAGATAGGAAACGGCGAATAATTCACAATGCACATTTGCGTCGTTCCGCAAAGGAAGAAGATGACTGCTCATTATCCTCATCGTTGTCGTTGCCGTCGTCGTTGTCATCGTTGCTGTCGGTCGCAACAACAAAGGGCTCAATAACAATTCATTCATTCCTATGGATAAATTGCATTGATTTGTATTTTAATTTTTTACCCAAGTACAAACAGTTCTTTTTTTTTCATCATAAATTTAGTTGGGTGAAAAAATACAGTTGCACCTGGTTTGGCGCGTTTCTTCAGTATCTAATTTTTAACATTCACTTTTTCGGTTTTCCTTAAGGTACTTGAGGTAATGATATTTTTTTTTATAGTTTTATTCTGGTTAAAAAGAGCAAAAAGTGTTTTTTTTTTAATAAGTTTTTAACGGAAAATTTATGACAAAAAGGCAAATCTTGCATAATTTACACTAGAATAAAACAAATAGAAAAAAGAGGCAAAAAACTAGATATGTATTAGATAAAGAGGAATTGCGTGTTGAATTCTCGAAAACCCGAAGGGTTCAATGTTTTTTATTTGTGTTTTTTTTAATTAATTGTGAAATGAAATGCTTTAATTTAAATTAATTTAATAACGGAAGTTTTGTACACATTTTTTAAAAGAAAAAAGAAACAAGGAAAAAACTTGAGGGGAGAGTGTAATTCACCGTAAAGTGGAAGACATGCACCGCAAACTGACGCCTATACCAATGGATGTGAGTGTTCGTATATATTATAAATTAAGATTATATCAGGCTGGTTAACCCTATCTCTCAGATACATACGTGAGAGATTTCAATGGAGCCAGCAACTTATGCATTTGCCTCATAGAAGAACTAAGACCAGATATATTGGGTAGATCAAAACTTAACTTCATTACAAATTTCTGTCATCTGTACGTGTAAAGTTTTATTCAGAAGTTCGATCAACAGTTAATGATGAAACTGGCATGGGGACCCTTCAATTTAGGCTCAGCAATTCAAAGAAACTATGACAAAATCAACAAAATATGCGTATTTGATACCTGGAAGATTAATATCACTGACTGGCTCGGACGATGTTTTCGGTAAGCAGGGCTAGTTAGAAAAAAAATTACCTAGAAAGTGAGACCAGAAAGATTTTGTAGTAAAAAACCTTTAAAGCAAGGAAGGAAGACACACAGCGACCAACTTCCAGATAAAAAAAAAGAGTTTTCTGAGGGGATACAATATATGATATTCAGAGTCATTGGTTTCAAATGTATGACATGCAGAGCTATACTCGTACGTCACTGGCAGATGGACTGAAATAAAAATTAGATACTGAAGGAACAGGCCGCAGTATACCGAACAGATTCAAGATGAACTACGGCGTGGGAACAGCAATATTCTCAGAGAAACTAGGGGCTTTAATCGATCTCTCCACTTCCCTAACTCAGTTAGTGTATTTTAGGCTGAATTGTCAGCAATTGGGAAGGCATGTAGAATATGTTAAAGACAGATAACACTTTTAAAGCAAACCGCAATAATGGCTCTTGATTTCGGTCATCACAAAATCTTATCTGGAGACTATTTCTCACTTTCTCTGCGAATGCCCGGTTCTAGGATGAACTAGGATGAAATCCCTGGATAAACCTTATTTAAATATCCCCGGCTGGTAACTATGTATGTGAAATATATTTAAATGAACTCTTAAACTTCGAAACAACCAAATAAAACCAGAAAACAACTGATGACTCCGAAACGGTGCGCTAGAACTAATTGGGTTGAAGACATGAACCACTACTATAATAACAACAACAAGCAATAATTATTTAGGCGGCATGAATATCGTCAAAATATAAAGAGCCCGAATGCATAAAGTTTAAGAGAAGAATAATATTGCAGAGAAGCTAGCTAGAAATCATGCTGACAGTTTCTTAGTGGGCCTGGAACTATTCGATACAAACACCCCATGGAGATGGAGGGCCTAGGCCGAGCTTTTCGCATCCACTCATGTTGAGCGTGTTATATTTGTAAATGAATGGAAGGGACGAACAGTTTAATGCCGAATCCGAACGGCGAAGTGAAGAGCTTTTCATAGCAATTTTTACTCTTGTAGGTTTGCCATTGCCTGCCAAGAGGTGGTGCCGTTTAGAAAAATTATTTTCTCTTCTTTTTTGATTTTGCCTGTGCCGAGATTCGAACCCCGGACACTCTGCGTAGCAGTCGAACGCACTATCACTACGCCACAGCGACCAAAGGAACACAACCATAAAAGTTGAAAAATCTAATGAAAAAATGGGTTTGAATAAAAAACGCATTGTAGACTTAAAAATCTGAGAAAGATGGGCTCGCCTCATGTTGGGTAAGCAGATTTTGCAACGAAGAAACAAAAACCATAGAGTTTATACCGGAGGAAAAAGCCACACTAAGTTCTATGATTAATAACTCAAAATCAATTGGCATAATAGAAATATTGGGATTATCACTATTCTACAAAATTAAGAATTTGAATAATTCCCCCAAAGACCAACAATTTTGTACAACGTTTAAACTTCAAATTTTGATTATGTTGCACTGTTTCTACATAAATTTGCATATATAGGTATAGGTATCTGGAGTATCTACACAATATTACACGAAAATTAATTTGATGAATTTGGTTTTAGGTTATTACACCCAAAGACAAAGGTTGCAAACGGTGAGAATCGTTTGGGTATTAGCTAAACATTCTTTGGTTTCCAACACTAAAAAGGAATTTTTAAAAATGAATGTATCCAACTATGTAACAGAAATGTCCTGTGATAATCTTAATACATATTTCCAACTATGACCAATTACCGATTATGTTGAGTATAAAAAACTATTGTCGGTTTGGCAAAGTTCGTCAGTATTTTCTACTTCTCCTTCTTCTTCGTTTTATAATAATACTTTTTTCTAGAGGACATTTCTTATCCATTTTACATTGAAGTGCGAAATACCACGCTTAAAAGAAATCAATCATAGAAATATTCATTCAAAAGAGCAAGGTCCAGTGTAGTACACGTAACATTGTGGACACATAAAAAAAAATTATTCTTAAATCTAAAGTCCATTCATAGCTCGTCAAATATTTTTGACAGTTATTGTGTATTCTCTCACCAAAGATGACAATGTGAAGGTGAATATGATAATGTGTCATACACGCACACACACACACACACACACATACACACACACACACACACACACACACACACACATACATGCACACAGTTCATCAGTTTTTCCCCTTTCAATGAAAATCTTAGCACATTATTACTAAGCGTTTCACGCATTTAAAAATTAACTACAACAAAAAACAAACAACATTGCGTTGGAGTTGCTGTTGCTGGTTGCTGGTTGCTGGTATTTGCTGTCCAGTGTGCACGTAATATTGATGCTTGTAGCCTGTGTTATATTGTCGGCTCATCTCAAGGGAGAGGGTGTTCCATGACGAGCAGATGAGATCTGAGCACAATTTCAAAACAAAAACAGAAAGAAAGAAAAAATTGTGCACTGCAATGTGCCAACGAAGGCGAAGGCGAAGGCGAAGACTTGGAACAAAGAAACATGCTACACACATGTCCAAAAAGTTTTCGTTTTCATTATTTCTTTAAATTTTATTTCTTTTTACGTTTCGCTTCGTGGATATTGTGTGTCTCACATAAGCAAACAACAAGAAAATATAATCCGAAAATGACAATTACTCATGTAACATCTTTGTTGAATCAAGATCAGTCGTCGGGGTCTTGGACACATCGCCATCACATCGCATCGCATCACATAATGCACAACAAGAGATGTGAAGAGGAGATACATTCGGTTAATTTGTTCGTGGCCTGTGTACGAGTACGTGTCCAGCATAATGAGTTTACTTTTGATAAACAAATTTCACAATCGAACAAACTGATCTCTTCGGGTGTGGACCGGTTGTTTCTTATTAAGCGTAACAAGTACATAAATATACATAGTAAATATATATGAAAGTATGTACAAGTGTTGTACGATACCAAAAATTCGTATGTGGAAATGTGAAAAGTATTTAAATCGTTTTTAAAGAAAGATAATTTATTTTTTGTTGGTTTTTTTTCTGTTTCTGATAAAGGCAAAATCGTATCCAGACTGGGGAGCTTAAAAAATTAAGGACATTTTTTGTATTGAAACTAATAATTCGGTAAAATTTGTGCAATACACCAAGTATATAAGTATATAATTCGTACTAACAATTTCTTGCAAATATCACAAAAACAATTAATTTTCGTGAAACTCAATTAAAACTTTGCGCAGAGATGATATCGCAACCATTGAGGTTTTACCGAGATTGTTTTACGATTATTTCCGGTTGAAAACTTTAACCAATACCTCAAGTCGAAAAAAGGTTGATAAACAAAAAAAATAAAAAATAAAAATTAAAAATAAACGAAATGAAATGCAATGTAAAAAGATTATTTACCAATTATTTATAACAAATTCATTATTTGGCAAAACAGCCTCACATTACATCTAAAGATCCCACATACAGTCATTTATAATATACAGTCCCTATTCTTTGAATTATGACAGATCAACTTTTTTCGTCGCCGTGGCGTTCGGGTTTGGCATAAAACTGCAAAACACGTACAACATGGGTGGATGCGAAAAGCTCGGTTTAAGCTCTTCATGTGGTGTTGTGCCATTAAAAGAAAAATAACATTTTTTTTAATGCAAAATTTTTAAGTTCCCTTTCTTTTAAATATGTTATTTTTTTTATTTACGGAATACGTCGAAGAATGAGTTAAATGGTACATTTCTAGTTGTCACTTGTTCTTAATATGATCGAGTAATATTTACAGTCGTTGCAAAGCCAAAACTAATTTTAAAAAACTAATTCTAGTGACTTAATTACAACGGTTTGAGATGTTCATGTTCATTTTAATCTAATAAAAAATTATTTTCGTCTTAAAGTTAAATTTTTTAAAAACATGGGAAAGAACAAAGACCTCTAACATTGACAAAGAAATAAAAACTATGGCTTTATTGAAAGTGGGTAGATCAGAAATATCAAAAACCGCTAAAATATCGAAGGCCCCAGTTGGAAACATGGCAAATGAATTTAAAAATTTGGGAACACTTTATCGAAATAAGCAAAAAAAAAAAACTGCCACGGAATACGAGCAACAATATCGGGAAATGACCGCAAAAGAAATCAAAGCTGACCCAATTGATGTGTAAAAAGTTTCACATATATAAAAGCTTGGGCGCAGCTACATCGAACAATATAACAGAGTTATTAGACCAAAGTGAGAATACTGAAAATCAACTATTACCACTTTCATTTTAAAATAATTAAAATTTTTGTTTCATTCTTCTCTTTTATGTTTTATCTTTAGCGGCGAATGCCTTTTGGAGGCTGTTACGGTATTTAACAAATTTATTCACAGAAGGATGGTGGAGCTATACTCAAATGACTGCATTGTCCCTACCGTCAAACATCCATCTGCAATAATGTAGAGCTGTATTACCAGGTCCCAAATTGAAATGCTAGACCCACTTCTTAGTTTCGCTATGGCATTCTAAAGAAGAATATACTTTCATGCAGGATGATACTCCTTACCACACCACGGCAATATGAACTTCCTGAATTAATTATATTTACATGGCCCGGTAATTCTCCGGATCTTAACCCGATAGAGGATTGCTGGGCCTATCGCAAGTACAATGTATTTGCCTGGTAAAACAACACAATAGCAGTTTTGAAAGAAAATATCTTGGATGTTTGGGACAATGATCCTGGAATAAAGGCAATGATCATAATTGCATTAATAAAAAACAGAATAAAGGGGGGAATAGGAGAGGGGGGCTAATAGGAGAGTGACGCGTAAAATGTAGCCACTCCTTTCCAACTGAAAAACCCTCATTGACGGCATCACGAGCAAAGCTACCAACATCGCCAAGCGCAACGAACCAATTGCTGGAAAATGGATGTTTTCTAACGCCGCTCAATCGTGAACTACTCGAATACTTGTTGGTCGGTGTTGGCATCAAGAAGAAGAACCGCAAAAAGACAAATCGTAATTATGGTAATGATCGGTCGAAGTCACCAATGGCTCTGTCATTGCCACCGCGTTTCTTCGTCTCTAGTGGCAAGAAGCGTAAAGATGTGAGTCCACTAGTGCCATCGCCAATGGCATCAGAGCAAAGCACAAGTGGCGGCTCACGGAGCAATCGCAGTGGCGGTGCACCGAAATATGAATGGAACGGCAATTCAATGGTTATTTACAATCGAAGTCTCAACTCACCGCTTCAGTCCGGTTCTGCTGATGCGCCCCGTGAATTGGACTTGAACAACATTGAGTTTCGCCCGAGCACTGTTTCGCAAGACTTGCACAAGTTGAAGCAACTAGATTTTTCGTATGCGGAGGTGCTACGACGTGCGGATGCATGCAAGCAACTTTATCATCACCAGCAACCGTCACACCGGCGACGTAATCAACACTAGAATGCTGCGCTTAAGTTCTTCCTACAATATACACCTAATTGTACTTGATACAATTTAAAATAGTCGTTCCCGCCCAAGTCACAATTCTTAAGAATACCAGTAGCGGTTATGATAATGTTGTAGATGATTATGCAGATACTATCTATAGAAGCTTCTTTAGACTATAAAGAATATGAAATCGTTTTCGTTTAGCTTGTCACAACTTATTTGGATTTAAATTTAAAACATTATTGATTTTTATTCTGATACAAATTTTGTGGAATATGTAATTTTTAGCATGCGGTGTCGCCCTAAGCTCTTATTTTATACTATTTCTCTACAATCTATTTGAAATTTTTGTAAATAGTATGTGCTAAATTTAATTTTAATTCGTACTGAATACATTTTTATAAGTGTTTTCTTCTTTTAAATCATATTCCAACTAAAAAAGGAACAACCAAATTATATCCAAACTGATTAACGACCATGTAGCAAATACTTATACTTAAATAATATCTTAAAAAAATCTTTGAAATTGTCCTAATATGTATATTTTTAATGACAGTATGATTGGACCGAATTAAACTTATCGTAACATTTCCTACTCTCTTGCAACAGCTGTAACCTAACTAATATTGTAGTTAGTTTTATTATTTTAACATAAGCATCTCAATAATAAAATTCGATGTCATGGAATTTGTCAGAACAACCTTCACCCACTGTACATTTGAACTTGGTGCCCTCTGATTTCAGTAACGAGGCTCTTTCGACCGAGCCAAGGCGGTATAGCCGTCTGCGAGGAATTTTCTCCTCGGCCCGGGATGCGGAAGGCTAATCCCCTATCCACCTTAAACTTTACAGATTACCTAAACCAAAGAAGGCCTTATGTTCTACGGAACTTAGGAACTACGGCAAAATATATTCTCGTATGTGTATAACAGAATAAAGGAGGTTCAAGGAAAAAAAGGCGGGCAAACAAAATACTAACGATAAATACAAAAATGTAATACGCTATAATTCTATCTACTTACTTTTACTCATAAATAAATAGATCGTTGAAATTATTGAAAGTTGATAAATTAGTTCCTCGGTCATAATTCAATGAACAGGGACTGTATACCACTCGCTTTATATATTTTTCTTTATATTCCCATTACTTGTGCAAACAAAGTGTGTATCGGAAAGAAATTATATAAATTAAAAAGTAATAAAATGTGGACAGTTTGTTTGCTATATTGATTTGCAACAAAGCGGTCAAACAATACAGCTAACGCCTCTCGCTTTCAGATGGTCATAAATTTTATTGCCGCACTTTGTAGTTAAGGAGCAGGTACACCTACCTACTCACACAAATACAATTGACATTAAATGTAAAAAGGTAGGCGTAATGTTTTTATACTATAATCAAAATACAACACTTTAAGGGTGGTCAAGTGTTTTTCTCGTTTTTAAAGGATGTCTGCCTTAACAATGTACATAGTACATATATAAATTATGTATGACTTTCAAAGATGAAAATGCATTCAACATTATCTAAGTACGAGCGATAAAAAAAACAAAAACAAATGCTGCTGTATTGTGGATGAGTTGATGAAAGTCGTAAATGTTTCAAAATTGATATGTTATCGGAGTAATCCATTAATCAATATTAGCGATAGTTAAAGTGTTTTTGTAATTGTAGCAAATGAAATGCGCTACATGCATTACACATACATATAGGTACATTATGTGCCTACGTACGTTCCATTTCGTTCAAATCAATATTCGTATACAAATCAATTTTCCTTGCTATTATGTCATAGCGATATACGGGCGCGGCGTCAAAAGGGTTAAACTTAAAATAAATTAAACATAATTCGTTTGAAATTCGATTACTTAATTGGTGGCAGCAGATAATGCAGATTATTGCATATGCCCCGCATTTTCAAGAAGCTGTAAGCATGCTTTTTGAAACTTAATTAAAGCAATTACACAAATTTTGTGAGATTTAAAGCGTCATCTTCTGAGACCCTTGACAGCTAAAAGCGAGGGCAATGGAACATTTAGATCAATAATAATTGTAATATTATATTTTAAAATACTTTTCAATTTCAGCTTTAAGTTCAGTCTTCTATAGAAAACCACTAGCTGACGGTAAATTAATGAGCTAAAAGGTATTGTAAGGTAAACGTGATTAATTGGAAAAAGGGAAAGGATCATTTAACCCGTAAGGGGATTGTAGTCTCTATCTTGACATGAAGTTTAAGTTAAGCAAGTGTGTTTTGCGATTTTTACAATAAATATGAAAACAGAGAACAACAAATTTGTTGCAAATTTTGTATTGCAAATGGAATTTCGTGTGCCGAATGTTACAGAAGGCTTACAGTGAATCGACTTTATCAAAAACACGTGCATATGAGTTGTACAGTGCATTCAAAAGCTGTCGAAAAAAACACATTAAAGTAGATGAAAAGTCAAGGTAATGTGGACTAATGTTTTCTTTGACTATCGCGGAGTTGTGCACTCGGAATTCTTGTCTGAAGGTCAGACATTAAATATAGAATATTATCTGGGTGCAGTGTTTGCGAGAGCAAATTCGTAGAAAAAATCAAAGTTTATGGAAAGAAAACTCATGGATTTTGCAACGCACCATCTCACAACGCTATTATTGTGATCGAATTTCTGACCAAAAACCAGAAACAACCACCGTTTTCACCTGATATGGCTCCGGCTGACTTTTTTCTCTTTTCAAAACTCAAACTACCACTTCGAGGCACCCGATTTCAGTCGATTGAAGACATAAAAGAATATTCGCGATGAGATCTGAAGTCGATTCCGGAAAATGCGTTTGAAAGATATTTTGATGATTGGCTTATTCGTTGGAATAAGAATATTATTTTGGAAGGGGCTTACTTGTAAGACGATACAATAAATTCTAATGGATAATAAATATTTTGTGTTTTATTAACCAATTCCCGGTACTATTTTTGGAGCATGGAGAAGGCTGTATCTATTTACCGAAAACCTCTTGTCACTTTATTTGTATTTGTTCTTTTCACTTTTATTTTATTTTTATTGTTTACAGCTTGAAACATCCTGTACTTAGTTTCTCGAAAGGTCACTTAAATATGTCAAAATAAATAGAAACTTCAGAAGTCGAAAATACAACTTTTTTGGCAACGAATTTTTAGCTTAGTTTTCGATTAGAAAATTAATCAAATACAAAATGAATATTGTTTGAATATTTAACGGCCTTTGGATTTATAATAGAGCCTAGAGCTCGTTAAAAATTCATCTAAGTATTAAAATTAATATTGGTAAAATGTTATTGTTTTTGTTATTTTACCAACTGTAAAAATAAAAAAAAATAAAAAAATTATATACATATACCATATACCAATGTGGATTTTGTGTTTCTAGTTTCTACTAAATTTTTTGATTTTTTTATTAAAATTTTATATTTTAAATTTAAATTTAATATTTTATAAATATTTGTATGACAAAGTTGTCTAAGGTGTAACTGTTTGTATTTGTGAGTACATTAAAAGCTTTTTGTGTGAAAATCTTGGAATTTAAGTATTTGCAGCATTGTTCAATGCTATTGCCACATACTCATTTACTTATATACTGGTATTTAAAAATCGGAATCCAGTAAAAATCAATGGGTCTATACTTGGTCGATACTTCTTAAAATCTAGTCAATGCCGGATTTATTAGACACCTGAGCTTCATCAGAAACTCTGAATGGTTTTAGTCATAGAAAAAAGAAAAGGCCCGTTCTGCAATGGCCTCACACTTACAGATCTCAGAAAATTTACACGCTCGAGGCAACCAACCATTATAGCTATCGTTTATTTCTATATTTAACAGATATTTTATAATCCGAATAAAAATCGAATATTTTTCCATCAAAATCTTCTAAGGAACGAAAAAGGAAAGAACGAATTTTGATGTAGCGGACGCACGTCCAAGGCACCAGCACAATGTATTTGTGTGCGTGCCGACGTTTACGTGTATCACGTAATTTGCTGCAGCTCACGGGTGCGGGTGACATTTGTGTTATTATCTTAATGTGTTCTAGCAGTATGAATGTTCGCTGGTAATCGTACCGTTAAAATCAAAATCGAGTTTTTCGCCGTTATGCTTTTATTTTTGGACATGTTTCGCTGTTTGTCGCTGTGTCGGGAGTTATGTTTGTGTGACAGGCTGTCTATTTATCTGTCTGTCTTTCTCTCTGCCATTCATATAAACCAACGAATATGTATGTAATTTATTCGTTAAAACGACAATTTGTGTGTGACATATTTTACGCTTCATTTGCTCGCACAGCGAATTTATACCAATTATACCATAGGAGCATATGCTCCTATAGCTGTTCCTACTACTGTTACAACTTAAATGAAGATGGCTTCAGGTAGTAATCATGGTGTATTTGTCCCCAAATTATGGGTCATCATATGTGATGGCTGGATGTGCATATGTAGTGGTATAGTTGGTCGTAAATGAGCAGATGAATGCCTGACAATGTCACATATTCGTATCTAAGAAATACGTCGGTACATAATACCATACATATGTACATAGAAACACATGTACTCATATATGTATGTATCGTATGTAGCTACAAATGACTATAAGAACTAAAAAGCATGTGTCAGTGCTACTTCTTCTATCACCGAAGCTACTGTTATTGCTACTACCTACTACTAACAAATGCTACCTACCATTGCTCGTTCGTGGTGCGCCTTCCTTTAGCAGGTAAGCTCCATTCAAGCGGAATATGGAAGAATGCATGCATTTTGCTTACGAATTTTACAATAACAAAACATGCCAATTGTAGTTTAACTCAAAGACTTGTCTAAATTTGGCATTAATTGCTTTGAATGTCGAATGTCGTCTATGCGCCAGCAGCACCAACAAACAGTAACAGCTAAGCCCACGTAACTTGCCGCAGCAGCAACAGCAGCAGTAGCAGCAACAGCATAAATGTAATAGCAATAACAACTGACTGAAAAACCTTAAAAAAAATAAGCAAATAAAAATCCTAAAAAAGAAGAAGGTGCATCACAACAACAACAACAACAGCAGCACCAACAACAGCAGCAGCTTCAACTATTATCGTTTCGAGTTCTTAAAGTACGCTTGCTTGCATTTGAAGTTTAGTTCGATGTGGGGCGCTCAACAACAGCCAGCGTAAGGTTTATTTAGTAGCTGGAACTTGTGTCTTCGCCATTGACAGAGTTCAGGAGAGGCACTACTAGCATTAGCGTTGGCTGTTGCTGCATAGTTTAGAGTAAGCAGCACTAAGGCAGGCGACCGAGAGCAATAAAAGTTCGTGAGAATTCGATGCTTATCGATATGAATTTGCAGACTAACGAAATGCATCCACTGCGCATCCACCACACCACACCACACCACACACTACACCACAATGGCGGTAGGAAGAAGCAATTGCTCAGTTTGGTTTGTAGGCTATTTTGTTGTATAAATGTTGATGTTTTTCTTTTTGTTTTTCGTTTTGTATTGTGTGTACTCAAGTTTAAATAGTTTGTATTTAGCTGAACTCATTGTAACAATCAGTCCAGTTAAATGTTCCTTTGTACTTAAATAAAAAATTGCTTAGTAATTTGGCAAAAGACTTATGTAACTTGCAGTTGGCAACACATTTCAAAAATTCCTCGAGTACATATGTATGTAGTACAATTTATCATTTCTACATATGTACTTTGTAAGTAATTCACGGAAGCTCCAAAAATCACTATGGTAACAAGCCAACGTATGTAAATATGTATACTAGGTGCTTCGAAATAAATTTGTTTGATTTTTCTTATCAAAACTCGATGCTGACGTTCAATTAATTGGACCTAGTTTATAAACGTTCAATTAATTGGACCTAGTTTCTACACACTACAGAACTTGAAATATAAAGGTTCCACCTCTTGGTAGGCAATAGAAAACCTACAAGAGTAAAAATTGCCTAAAAAAGCTTTTCACTTCGCCGTTCGAATTTGACATGAAATTGTAGTCCATTCTATTCATGTATAAATATAAATGAAAGGATGCGAAAGCTCGAACTAGACCCTCCATGGGCTTTTGTGCCATTAAAAGAATAAAAAAAAAGAAGGATATATCACAGTATATATAGCGACTTTCTCTAATAGTATTTTCTCAAGGTTATTGCCTCCAGGACCCAGCTTTTATTTGCTTCAAGTCAGATCATAGACTTTGTGACTCTGGTCATACTCTTCCCGATTCACCTTGAACTTCAATCTTCTTTTTACTTATCTTCAATTAGTAAAAAGAAGACCGTATTGTCCATAAATATGAATGTATATATGTAAATGTATGTATGCATGTAAATGTATGTTTTGACTAAGGTATACCTCACTCTTTAGAATTGGCTAAGTTTATCTGCTCCGAATAAATATTGACAAACAGATCTCTGAAATCAAAATAAGAACTACAGTGTAATGCTTATATGCACAATTTACTACATAGTATACAGTTATCCCCGCTTAATTGCATCGATGAAAATGTACAGTTAATGGCTCAATTAACCCGGAGAACGCAATTAAGCAATTTGAGTACATTTTGAACTAAAAACGTAATATTTCTGGCGCTATTAACCAAGAAACGGCATTAAGCGTGTTGCAATTCACTGGGGCTCACCGTATCATATCGATCAGTGACAGATATTCCTCAAAATAATAATAATAATTTAATCCTTTCTCACGCATCCATCACAAAGGAGCGAAAATTGACAAATTTGTTTAAAAAAATATATTGAACTAAAAAATACACAATCATCCTGAATGATTCCTTCCGTGTGAATGAATTTTCCCGGCAATTGCTTAAAGCGATTAACGGTATTGATCAACATATTCATATACATACGAGTGTAGGATATGTGGTAGCCACAGGTACACAGTGCCATTCCCGACAAACACTGAACACATTATGAGCAAATGGCATTTGCAAAATTTCGAGCAGATTTTCAATATAACAATGGAAAATCACGATCAATTCAATTACATTGACCCAAGTAATGCGATGCAAAAAAAAAAATGAAAGAAATATTTATATGTGCACAAGGATGATGCGCAAAAAAAGAAAAAAAAAACAAAAAACGAAAGAAAGAGAAAAAAGCCAAGGGAAAGTAAGAAAAAACCAAATGAAAACACTAGTCTCAAAAAATATTGACAAGCGTTTAAAGATGGAAAAGTAAAGGATACAAAGCGCAAAGAACGCACCTGCTTGATTTTCCCATGATTTCGCGATAGAGAAATTGTATTCCCCATTGCCGTTGTCATCTTCATCAAATCGGGATCATGACGAACAATGCAGTGGGTTTCATGTGTCATTCAATGTGTTTAGATTTTTAGTGCATCGAAAACACATGAGTTTTTGTGTGTCTACCACATATCTGTATGAATATTTAAGAAGCTAATAAAATGAAACATAGGTACTCAATTTGTTAATCTGGGAACATTAAGTCTGTTCTACTTTTGCGCAGTTGCACAGTGCACCATCAAACTGGGAAGCTGAAAAATGAAATGACGCCTTATATATAGGTAATGTTGTAAGCGCCCACTTACTCAATGGGCATTTGCAACGTTCTGTGAGGCGACTGCTCAACTAATGCAGATAATGACGCGGGGACCAAACTATGACGCAGATCATACATACAAATACAGCACATATTCTCCTCCTCGAAAGATCTTCTTACAGTTTCATGCTCGTACATTTAATAATACAAAAACCAAAAACAAAAATAACAACGCATATGTTTTGTTTATTTTCGGGTCAGTTAGTGCAGTGCGTATATAAAAGGAAATTTTCTTTAGTGATTCGAGTGTGTATGTATATGATTTCATATCCTTATTCTTTTTTGTGTACTATTCTATTTTTGTATGCTGCTTGGAGAGGGCATTGTCCTCTTTACAGCTATTTTTATAAATTGAAAAAGGACCAAAAGGACTCCATGCAGTTTTCAATTGAAATATGAAGCGTAAATGTTCTACGAACAAGTGGATTGATTTTTTTGTTGTGTTTTTTTTTATGTATGAAATGAGATCAGTGATCGATTGTGTTCCATACATTTGTATTTTGATGTTCATATAAGTAGTTTTTGGCATTTACTTGAAACTATGGAAAAGGCTGGTGGCAGTGGGAAAAGTGACAGTGTGAATTTTGGAAAGAATATATTCAAATAAAATTTGAATACATTCTAATCCATTATTGGAATCAAATTGTTGCTTTTATTGTAACGATACCACTAGATTATTTCATTACAAGGGCCATATCCTGTCAAACAGAAAATCAATAAACCACTTCCTTTTAAAATAAATTTTAATATTAATATTTATTTGGAACAAAAATGCATTCACCTTTCCCTGACAGCTCTAGAAGATCAGAACAGTGCATCGAAAGTTAGAAAGCTGAATTACGTGATTTGTAAATTCAGAGTTGTCATTTCACAATCATAAAAAGTTATATTAATGTTAGAAACTATTCAATCAATATCAGAAAATACTCATTTGAAAATCAGAAAAAATCTTTTTTTTGAGATAAGAATATACAGGTAGTACTTAATTACAGATTAGAAGAGGTCG
This sequence comes from Palloptera scutellata, assembly GCA_958295655.1. Lineage (NCBI taxonomy): Eukaryota > Metazoa > Arthropoda > Insecta > Diptera > Pallopteridae > Palloptera > Palloptera scutellata. Next base: position 105,192,492 of record OY282449.1, read on the forward strand.
GATCAAAAGAGAATTCCTTAAACAGTTTACCAGGTTTGAGAGGGGGTAACGTAGGTATCATCGTATCAAGTGAGTGGGAAAGAACACTGATTTTTAGGCCCTTATATTGAGCAAAGTAAAACCGAAGAGATCGCTGTAGCGTAGTGGTAGTGCGTTGGACTGTTACGCAGAGTGTCCGGGGTTCCAATCTCGGAACAGACAAGATCAAAAAGTAGAAAAAAAAATTTTTTAATTTTCTACACTGCATTACCTTTTGGCAGGCAATGGCAAACTTACAAGAGTAAAAATTGCCTATGAAAAGCTTTTCACTGCCGCATAAATTCGGCATAAAACCCTTCCATTCATGTACAAATATAACACGTACAACATGAGTGGTTGCGAGAAGCTTGGCCTATGTCTTTCATGGGCTATTAAAAGAAGAAAGAAGAAAACCGACGAGGAATTTTTGTAATGACGCTTACTGTCTTTAAGCCACGAAATATGATTTTAAAATAACTCTTCCTGATTTATAATTGAAAATTCAGATTTCAAAATGATACTTCCTTAGTATTCAGATTTCAAAATGATGATTTTTGTTTTGAAATCCTAAGAATGCATGAAACGTTTTCTGTCCATTCGTCATTCATAGTTAGTTAAAGTGGCATTAAAGAAGAATTATTTCATTTTATAATACCTTTTTCTGGTTTCATATTACAAAAAGTGATTCACTCACCTGAAATGAGAAGAGAAATAAGTTTAAGATCAGTTACATATTCATACACAAGCAAGGAAATACATAATATTAATTAATTATTATAATAAAGAGATCATGACTTACTGTTCTAGGGATCTATGAACCTGCTAAATTGGTCACTGCTAGCTTAAAGTAGATTCATTTTAGATCTTTACAACAAAAAAGTGTAAGTAGCTAATTTCTAATGAGATAATTTAGCTTAAACGACTTTAAGTGAGCAAAGATTGGTTGCATGCTGGCATAATAGTCTTTTGTGATCTGAAGCCTAGCTTTCTCGTAATTGAATTTCATATTTGTAGCAACGCGGTTGTAATTTGTAGATTTCGATTTGGCTTTAAAGATATTTCAAAATATATGTATGTATCCATAAACTAACTCGTATTTGAGTTAGACGGTAAAGTTACAAATTTGAGCTAGATATGTTCTTTAAAGAGAAAAAAAAGGTAAACAGATTTATTAATAAAAGTTGCAATTATTCACATTTATTTGGAATATACAAATATCCGCTCGTTTCGTCCCTTACCATTCAGCAAAGGACATATAAAATGTGTTATATGTAATAAATAAATAAATTCCATGTTCAATTACTTGCAAACAAAAAAGAAACGTTAATTTCACACCATTAGAATATAATTTCAGCCACCACCACGAAGAAATCATCATCAAATTCACATGAACCCAAGTGCCCGAACTAGTTTACGGAAGTAAAATAGAGCAGCAGCAGCAGCAGCAGTAGCAGTAGCAGCGACAACGGCACCGGCAACAGCAACGGCCACTAAACTGTTTCACATGCAATTGCAACTGATCGCGAATTAAGGTGATCGCGATTGGCGTGGTGCACAGCAACGAGCCCGAGCCCACAATAGCAACCAACAAGCACTACTTGCAACAGCAACAACAGCAGCAGCAGCAGAAAAGACAACAGGCAACTGTGTGGACAGTTTCCACTTACAGTAGAGACAATAGTGAGAATTTTCTCATATTATAAAATCGCGATTATGTTCAAAAGGCAATATTCAGTGCAAGCACCTCACTATGAAAGGTGCCTGCTTGCCTCTAGTGTTGTGCGGTGTCCGAAAACATAGAGACCCATCGTGCAAGAAAGCAAAAAATTGAAGAAGAGGCAATGTACAACTACTTCAAAATAGCGTGGAAAGACAAAGAAAAAAATCAAAACAAAAACAACCCAAACAAACGAGATGAAGAGTAGGAAAAATGAAAAATCCCATGACAGCAGCAGCTACACTAACACACAGACAGCTAGACAGACAGACAGCTAGACAGACAGACGGACAAATAACCAGTGCAAATTGTAAATAAATATTAACAGCCATGCAACTAGAGCTAGGGCTAGTAATCGCAAGCGCTGGAAGCACGAAGACTAGAGAGCGCCACAAATGGAGTTGGTGTCCACGGCGACCGCTACTTTTCGGCGCTATCACCACGTACCTACTAAGTATTTATAATTTTATGCCTTTTGCATTAAAGTTGCCACTGCATGTAAATGCCGATATAGTTGCTGCTGCTACTGCTGCTGCACTCAACAACAACAGAATTTCATTCATTCATTTATTTCTACACTCGCTCGTTCGTTGGCTCGTTCGTTGGTTGGTTCGCATTCATTCATCAAATTGGGAAATGCGTTTTTCACCACACGAGAAACGATCGCATGGAAATTCGCAAAATCAAAGCTTGCGAATTTGTTTGTGCACCTTCGTAATAGTACGAGGACGGACAGAATAATACAGAATTTGCTGAAAAATTAGACAATGTAGTATGTAAATAAAAGAACAGCTAACTATAATGAAGGCTTTCACAGTATTGTTGTAAATGTACATACATAGAAATTTGTTTTTGTTTTCTTTACTTGTGATACATTAAATTTTTGTCAGTCGATTTGTTGGAAGCAAAAATTGATAAGGTACACATATTGAGATTAGGAATGTACGGGTGCCATTAAGCAGACGATGGATAGCGTGGATACGCGTCTCCTTTAAAGTGAAGAGCTATGGATACATATCCTAGTTAAAATCGGTAAAGTTGTTTCAAAACTTATTCAATTTGATACAAATTGAAAAAAAAAAAAACTTTTAATCTGAATTAGTCTGAATGGAATTATTTGACTACAAATCAGCAATAGTAACTCATTAGTATATCCTTTAAGCTCCTATTAGATTGAAATGGAAGCCTGGTCTACAGTTTCTAGAATCACGAATCTCTGGCTTAAGTGTGAGATTTAATGTAGTTCTGTGACAAGATTTCTAGAATCACGAATTTCTTTCTCAAGGGTGGCATTTCTGGTAGTTTAAGGCAGTCGAATACCTAGTTTTAGTACGTGACGGCAAATCTTATTTTTGAGTGAGGACTCCACACCAAGCATTTTTATTTCAAGTAGGTACTACTTGTTAGAGATTTTATTACGAAATCAGACACAATGAATGTATTCGTGGTCGCTGTGGCGTAGTGGTAGTGCGTTGGACTGCTACGCAGAGTGTCCGGGGTTCGAATCTCGGCACAGGCAAAATCAAAAAGTAGGAAAAATAATTTTTCTACACGGCACCACCTCTTGGCAGGCAATGGTAAACCTACAAGAGTAAAAATTGCCATGAAAAGCTTTTCAATCGCCGTTCGGATTCAGCATTAAATTGTAGATCCCTTCCATTCATGTACAAATATAACACGCACAACATGAGTGGATGCGAAAAGCTCGGCCTAGGCCCTCCATGGGCTGTTGTACCATTAAAAGTAAATTAAAGACACTATGAATTTTTGAGTACATGGGCAGAAAATGAGGGGATTTTAAAAAAAAATGTTGACAAGCTCAATCCCAAGCTGATTATGAACCACTGTTCCTATCCCATTTACTCTTATGTGATGTGTAATACGTATACACTAGAATAATACAAGAACATTAGTTGCGGAGAGAAAATGCGGCCCGTTATTTTCGAAACGTGTGTCTACACATAAAGCTTAGTATTCAAACTGCTTTCAGATTTTAAAGAAAATCATTGTATAGGTAACATATTAATGTAAGCCGATTTTTTTATATTTTATAAACCAGAAGCTGAAGTTGGAGCGAAACATAATTATTACACTGCACAGCAGCCCAAAAAACCCGTCAGGTCATGATCATGAATCTGTATTCAATTTTTTCGGGTCAGACAAGATTTATAAGTTTGATGCAGAGTTAAGGGGACTTGTATGGGATAATGATCAAACATTGAAAGTATATTAAATTTTCCTATTCTTAGCTACTCATTGACTGTTTTATATACCGTTAGTATTACGGAAAGTATTTTATTTATTTGTTTTTATTTTTAACTAAAATTCTCAAACTCAATCTAAATAATTAATTTTTCAGATTTTCGATTTTTTTTCCTTTACTTTACTTCCAGCGGCTTTAATTTCACATCACAGCTCATAGCCGAAGCATTATTATGAAAGTTTGGAAGTTCACTGTACGATGTGATAAAATGTACCTCCAGACTACTGTTCTGGTGGATATTATACACGTTTTGGTGACGGCTGTCTAGAGGACTGTTTGGGAACTAGACGGTTAAAGACTGGAGATAGGGTTAAGTACGTTCGTGGAAAATATTGGAAGAGGGAAATAAAATTGGGGCCGGTGTTACATTTTACTCGACTAAGATCACCTTGGAAGCGAGAGGAGTCCATTTCATAAAAAAGCTCATTTGACCATGTGCCGAAAACATATTGGTGATTGAAAAATAATAAAGGTTAATCTTACATTTTAACCCTCTAGGGGTGAGTCCTGTGGGATAAGCTTCTACGATTTTACCCTCAAAAGTGTTGAAGAGTGGTAAGTACATATACTGGGGGGGAAAATGTTGGAGAGTGAAAATTAATGGAGGTCAGTCCTACATTTTGAACCCCTCAGAGCACCATGGTAGCCTATTTCATAAAACAATAAATTAAGTACGAATGTTGGGGAAAAATGTTTGCCATTGTTTTATTTAACTTTAACGTCGATGCGGGGTCATTTTGCTTCATGTCAACTTTTTTTGGCTCACGAATGCTTTATCGAGCCTCAGAAAATTAAGGGTTCTAGGGTATTATCTCCATACAACACTATTCCATGGATATTGAATATAGCTCATTTGCTGATACGCTGTCATAAATCAAACAACATAAAGTATACAGAAATATGAAGACAAATTAAGTGCTTTTTCTTGTGTAAAATCATAACTGAGAAGATTTTTTTGTCGTTTTCAAGTGTATAGAGTCAAAGATAAATTGAAAAGTTTATATGTGGTTTTCTCGAAATTTATGTTTTTTGAGCTGTGACAGTCTTGTTTTGCAGCAAACGAGCTATATGTAAAAGCTTTATTAATTTTACTATAAGAACTAACAACTGTACTGGTTAATAGTTCCAAATTTAGAAACATTACCGTTATGGAAATTACCAAGTAGAAACCATTGACGACAAAAAACAAAAATAAATTGAACACTTTTTATCGAAGCATATTTGCAATAGTGTTTCTTATTAAAACTTAGAAAGTTAGTTCTTCATTCGAATATATTTTCAATAAGTCTATTTTCAAACACCAGCTGTAAAATTTCTCCTTATTTTTAAATGCATCTATGTAGCTCCTAAACCTGACCCTGCACCCCCCTAAAGAAGTTGCAAATTGTGTCATTGTGTTATTTTGTACAGAAGTCTAACTGTCACAGACTCTTTTAAAAACTGCAGACCCGGGGGAATTCTTCTGTCTCCCCTGTCCTTAGGCCTTGCTGCGGGACATCATCTTGAAAATGTCACTGAAAATGTCTCTCTATTTTTACCCATGTTACTACATTTATTGCCATCAAAAATTGTGAAGAGCTGATGAGGATATGAAATTGTGAAACCATGCGCTTATTTTTCTGTTACGGAAACTGGTACTCGTTAAAACTCTAATATTTACATGCTTTTAAATAGGTAGATATTATTTAGAGCAATATATTACTGGCCATGTGCAAAGGTTTCCATGATTTTAGAAATTATTTAACACGATCATTCTAGCAGAGTAAGATAAAAATACTACGGCGATATTGTGAAACCCTTGACTATTATAAATTGCATTACACAGTTCAAGATGCACTCGCGCGCTAGCTCATTGTCTTATTCAACGTTGTTGCCATTATTTTTGTTGCTATTGCTGTAAGTAATACCATACATACATATACATATGTGGGTACAGCAGCGACGTCAATTTGTTCCTACTGGAAAATTGTTGATTGTTTTTGCCATGCAATGAAAATGCGCAGCCGCAACGGCAACAGCAACAGCAGCAGTAGCAACAGCAACAGCAGCAAGCAGCATTACGTGTATGCATTGAGCCAATTAATTAGTCAAGATTCTCACGACCTCAAATTAAGAGAAAACCCATAAAAAAAATCAAATAAAGAAAAGAAAGAAGAAGAAGAAGAGAAGGGAAGCGAAGAGGAAACACACACTAGAGAGCTTTGTTTTGAATGAGACACATAACCCATTGAGGTTTCAGATCTAGGCTTTCACAATCGCATTACAGCTATGTAGCAGTAGCAGTATAATAAGCAGAATAAGCAGGAACCACACAATCGCACAACCGCTACTCAAGACACTTTTATGTACGTATGTATGTATGTATGTATGTGTCTTTTACCATCACCATCACCAACAGAGCGTTTTTCCGTTTGTGTTCAGTTTCATTCTAAAGAGTAGTAGGCGGAGGTGCTTAGGCTGCAAGGTAGAAGCGCGCAGATCTGATTTAAAATGAAATTAGGAATAATGAGAATGGCGATACATGACATCAGAAACAAAACTCAGAAACAGCTATGTACAATATAACAAGTCCAAAAGATTTCCCTAGAATGGACTCTATAAGCGAATGAATGTATCTCACAGATAATCCGCCAAACAAGCTGCGCATGAGCATCATCATCATCATCATCATCATGATCATTATTTTACGAATGTATATGTACTAACGATGATATGCATGCATGTTGGCTTTGTGTTGGGTCCCACATCAAACTGGCATCAAACGTAGTCGTGTACTGCAACAAATGCCCTTTACGTGTCCAATATTTGAAGCAGCAGAAAAAGCAATCGACAGTCAAACGAACTAACAGTGAATGGGAATGGCACATTACACCTGACTCAAGCGTGTGTGGCTGTGTGTGTGTGTGCAGTGCTTTAGCAGAGAAAGGGTAAGAAATTCCCACACTTGTTGACACAAATGCGGTGGTGACAACTGTACAATTGCTTACGAAAACAAGCAGATTGAGCGTTTGAATGTGTGAAAACTAACCTACCTACCAATCGACATGACACGATGCTAATATGAATGCTGTTCTCAATTTTACACTTTATAAATAAAATGTTTTTCTTTCTAAATAGATACTATACATAAGTACATATGTATAGGTATACATGTATTTCCATATAATGCATATAAGGAAAATGAAATGAATTACAATTGAAAGAACCAGCAAAAAAATATCATGATTCTCATTTAAAGATAATAGAATACAGAATTTTATATTCCGGGAAAACGCAGTCTAACAAAAGCTTGTAAAAGAATGTTTGGCAATGGACATTTGCATCTAAAACATCACATTCGATTGATATTCACAAATATAAAGTTATGGGGATATTCTCATTTCTCTACTTATCTCAGATTTCAATAAGAAATCAATCCACTGCCATTTCTTTTCATTATCTCTTCTGTTATTGATTTTTTTCTAACTTTACCTACAGGTCGAAATTAGAGACAGTTTCGAGCCACCTGATCTTCACTGCTTATTGATCAATTTATTCGCCATGACTCTATTATCAGTCAGGTCTCGGCTGATTAAAAGATGTGAAGATCAGGTGCCGGGTTTTTCAGAAAAAGATATACAATGGATTTTTCACATCTGAAGGTAACAATTTCTTATAAAAGGAAACGATTTTTTAATCTACACCAGCCGCCCTAGTCTCTCTTTTCAAAAGTATTTGGTACCTATGTGATCACCGTGGCGTAGTTGGAAGTGCGCTGTTCTGGTACGCAGAGTGTTCAGGGTTAAAATCTCGGCACAGGCAAATTCAAAAAGTAGAAACACCTTTTGGCAGGCAATGGCAAACCTACAAGAGTAAAACGGCCTTCGCCGTTCGGATTCGGCACAAAACTGTAGGTCCCTTCCATTCATGCAAAGGGTGATTTTTATGAGAATATAGTTTTTGAAAATGAAAAAAAACACAGAAATTTTACAAAAGTGAATAAAATTTTTATTTGGATCGATAAATCAATTCCTGCCATTTCCTTTTTAAAGATAATTTCACTTAAATGTTGCCCGCGGCTACGCTGCAAGTGGTCCGTTCTGAAGGCCTAAATTTTTACACAATTTTCACACATTTCGGCCGGAATCTCACAAATGACGCGTTCGCGTTCAATGTTGGCTTCCAAAGCAGTAATCGCGTTTGGCTGGTCCCTGTAGACAAGAGACTTAACATAGCTCAACAAAAAATAGTCTAACGGGGTCAAATCACACGATCTTGGTGGCCAATTAACTACACCAAAAATTGAGCTTAACTGCTCACCAAATTTGCTACTCAATTGTTGCATGGTTTCGCGTGCAGTGTGGCACCGTTCCGTTGGAACCACATGTCGGCCAAGTCCAATTCTTGCATTTTCGTCCAAAAAAAGTGTTGTAATCGAACGGTATTTTTCCCCATTGACCATAACGTTGCGGCCTTCGTCGTCTTTGTAGAAGTACGGCCCACTGATGCCGCCTGTCCGTAAACCGTACCAAAAAGTGCATTTTTCGGGATGCATTGGTAGCTGCTGAATTGCCTCTGGCTGGTCCTCACTCCAAGTACGGCAATTCTGCTTATTCACTTATCCATTGAGCCAAAAATGAGCCTCGTCGCTAAATGGACGTAGCTTGCGAAACACTTTTTTCACAGCGCATGGATTTTGATAGTAAATTTCAATAATTCGCAAACATTGTTCATGAAATGGTAAACTAAACTGATCATACATCAAGTGACAGCTGTCAAAAAGATCAACTCCGAAAAAAGTATTGCCATATTGAAAACCACACTTCTAGAAAAAACACCCTTTACAACTAAATTCATATACCATAGCACGCACAACATGAGTGGATGCGAAAAACTTGACCTATGACCTCCATGGTCTGTTGTGTCATTAAAAGAAGAAGGTAGAAAGAAGATTTGATACCCATAAATTTATTTAAAGGGAGTAGCTTAAAATTTGCACACTGACTCGCCTATCGGAAACTCTCGAAAAATGGGGTACAGAGGTAGATTGCTGTAACAAAAAAAATTTAACAATTTTCATAACGAGCAACTTTCCATCAACCTTGTAGAACTTCAAAATAATAAATATTAATAATATTCAAGAACTTTAATGCGTTGGAAATATGTATGTGTGTGCTAGAAATAGGTCAGATCAGTGTACCTTTAAAAAAATTCATCATTCATCGTCAAGGAAAATGTGGCGACGTATTTATATTTAAAAGCCAATATTTTAAAATCGATGTTTCTTTGTTATGCGGAACATTTGGCATCCCGCTGCTGATTTCTATGAAGGCTCCCAAAAATTAACCGAATTCCGGAACATTCTGCGAAATACGGGACTTATATCTCGGTTACATTGATGCCGTTTGGCAATGCTAGTCATTCAAGTTCTAAATTCTCTGTCAATTTGTTTTGAACAAGAACGGGTAAGAAAAAATATTAAAAAATTTGAAGAGATTTCTGGGAAGATCTGATAATTAGGATTCACTTATGGATCAAGTTTTATTCACTTAAACTTAAATTTAAAAATAAAAATTTTCAATGAGTAATTAATTTTTTTGTGCTAAAGAGTAGAAAGATCAAGACTATCAGATAGATACTTTACAGACTACTCTATTTGTCCTCCAAATTAATGTTAGTTAGTTACCTGCATTTATATTATATAACATAATTGAAAATGAACTCGGTCCCGGAGAAAATACCACACATACTACATAGCCCCACTAATTGGGGAAATATTACTGGAGAATATTTCAAATACTTATGTGCATGATTATGTACTAAGTAATACGAGTATTTCGAGTAGCAATTTAAAAAAACTCAAGCAATATAACGAGAAATATTGCATTGTTTGTTAAGCATCTACTGATTATCTATGATCAATGTGTCGTCATAATCCAACAAAATACTTTTAACAACAACGAATGTAACCAAATCACGACCGAAAATGGTCATTGTGATGATGAAATAGTTATGTTACCACATGTTTTAGCCTTTCTATCGATCTACCTTTACAATAAGTATTAACTAGCCAATTACATACATACAAGAGCGGCAACAACATGAACACCAACAACAATGGCAATAGTGACAACAAAGTGCAACGTACACGGTCATTTCTGTAGCATCATCAGCAGCTTCTGCTTCAGCAGTACTGCTGCTACACCACCAACAACAGCAACATCACCGCAGACGTTTGTCGTGTCCATTCGTCGTGGTTACCTTTCAATTTGTATTGCAACCGCGCTGCCACGACCAAAGAAGTGATGGTCGATCTCATCCGCAAATTGTTAATAAGTATTGCCGAATTGCAACAACAGCGACAACAACAACAATAACAGCAACAGTAATACCTACATACATATGTCTAGTAGTAGTAGCATCAGTATGCAGCAAATGTTCGTTTTAAGTGATTGCTTGTGCTTTCATTTGGCCTCGATTGAAGGTTTTTGGGTTTTTTGGCTACTCAACCATAATATATGCATGTCTTAGCCTATGTTTGTGTGTACATACATATGTAAGTATGTATTTATATGCGCAAAAGCCACAAGCGTAAATATCATATAATCCTAAAATCAATTTTATTAGCTCACACACCGCAGCCGCAACGGCAACAGCAACAACTAAGTATTGCAAAAATAACTAACTTATTGAACAAAAATCGTTTGTGCTAATAATAAGTGACGGCCGAGAGCATGAGTTACATAAACATACACACATTCATACACATACAAGAACGTATGTATGTTTGTGTGTAAACATAAGTATGCAAAACATTTTGCATACGACGATTGAGCATAAAACTCATCGACACCATCACCATCAACACCATCACCCAACAATGTTGTCATCAATGTTTAGCATTGGAAGGCAATGTAAGAACCAACCGAGTGAGCGTGCGAGCGAGCAAGGAACCAACTAAACTACCATGACCACGAATCACTTGTAATACATTTTTGCCAGCATCTCGTGGCGGCTTAAACAAATCCGATGGGGACGGACGGAGCAAACACAAATCGGACAGACAGGCAGGAGAGCAGGACGACAATAAGTCATGTAAACACGATTACATGCCACTGCAAATTCTCATGCAAATGCTTAACAGCAAAAGGGAACAACAGCAACACGAACGATTCATGAGATGTCAATAAAACATTTTAATTATGTTAAACCGTCCATAGACGCCAGCCAGCCAGCCAGCCAGCCACGCAATCGTATCGGGTTTGGCATTGCACGCTAATACACACGCTGCCATATGTAGAATTTGTACAATTTTCCACAATAAGACTAACAGACAGAGAGACAGGGCAGGCAGGCAGGCAGTCAGACTGATCAACATTATTCAGCGTTCAACTAATTGATTAGTTGTTACAAACGGACTTTTCACAAATGAAGACTTTTCCCGGATCCCCGAACAAAGCTAACGCAAACGCAATAACGTAAGTGCATAAGTGCATCAGAAGTGCGTCGGAAAAATCTAAGGAAAATCAATCCATCCATCTATTCATCCATTCAATCTCATTTAGGGACAATCATTTACGAAATGTGAGCTAGTTAAGTAAAACCATTTTGGATGATTGTGATTCTAGAGAGAGGATGATGTTTAATCAAATCTAGGTAGGTACCAATACAACAGCATTAACAACAAATGTAATCAGCCGCGCTTCATGATAGAATGCTGTTTGTTCTTTTCTGCAGCACCGAGCGTACGTACACAGAAAGAAATAATTTATGGAATTTTTTACACAAAGAACATGTAAAAAAGTAAACTCTTAGGGAATATTAAAAACTGTGACTTCAACTGATGGATGGAAGGATGGAAACGAAAACCCAAACACGAATAATAATCACGAATCACTGAGCTTATAACTGAGCTTTATATGCTAATGAGCTTATAAAGGGATACGTATCTTCATCTCCAAAGAAAATGGCGTTTGTAACTATCCTATCACGCGACTTTGGTAAAGCCAACAGAATCGGAAGTGAGGCGATGGATAAGATGCATGGGTTAAGGCTTGTCTTGTTTATTCACATAATCTTCAACTTTTTCGGGACATTGCATGGAATCAGAACAAATCTAAATAATACAGCTCTGCAGGATCATGTTGTGTGAAATACAATACTCTAGCAAAATTGGAAGGACCTCCCTATCCTATCACGTATCAAAGATATTACAGGCGATCTATATTAGGCTATTTTTTCAAATTTATGCAGAAAATTTCGCGAAATGACAACGTAAATTTAGCAATCGCAATCTTCTTAAAAGTGTCAGAATCAAAAAGCTGCTGATAGTGACAACTTGACATCTAAAGACGGTATACGAGTATATGGTATCCTCTATAGGTTGTGTTATTAACGAAGCCAAAAATCCTCTTATCGGTGTGTGAAGAACTGAATGGTTCTCGGAATAGAAGGTTTTATCCTTGAGTTTTTTTTTTATTGTGTACTCAATTTCGGCCGTCGCCGTCGCCGTCGCTGTCGCCGTTGTTGTCATTGTCAAATTCTCATGTAATGCGAAACGAAACGAAATGTTAATGACGCTACTGTTTACATACACACATGTTTAGTGTAATATTGTGGTACGCTACTCATTGTAACATGGCAAGTAGCTATTGAAATGTCATCAATAGCGGTGTCTGTCCTGCTTTGATCGAAAAATCAAACTGGAATACTTTACGGCTGACGAAAGCTGGTGCCGCGTCTGCTGCTGCTGCTGTTGTCGCCGTCGTCGTTGTCAACGCCGCCGCATAACTGCCCGTCTATAACATAAACGATCGCGATCGATCGCTGCGCATCATTATAAAACAATCATTGTATTTGAACCACTGAATTGTGGATTACAAGTGCGCGCGCATGTAATCGGCGTGTCCATTAAGTTCAACTACACGCGCGACTACAAAACAGACTACAAAAGTCTGCTGCATTGGTCCATGGCCGCCAAATCAAATACTGATGATGGCAAATGGCGACTTGCTTCTGCTTTGTCGCTACAACAAGGCTATCGAACCAACATAACAACAACAAAAACAATCACAACAGCATAAACGACTGCAACCTCTACTCACTTGTAATATCAGCGAGATCACTAAATAAAATTTAACTACTTGTATATTAAGAATTAACATAGAACAGAACACGCTATGTACACGCTGCTCTTCTCTTAACTGCGGTTTTCCGCACTGGATGCTTAGTTGCATGCTCTCATGGTAAAGAAGACTTGCCGCTGGAGCGGCTGGACGTTATACACATCTGCTACGACAGTGGGAGTTTTTTCAATACATACTTACCATGGACCAATGTATATTTGGACATTGATAACAGATAAGAATCGTAAGATCGCAATAAATACTTATCTGAAACTGCGGCAATTGCAGAAGACTGCAATAAATATTTAAAGATTTGCAAGATCTTAGCCGTCATGATTAGCAGAACAAAATGTGTATTGCTGACCTTATTTTGGTCTTACTTTTTGTTAGAGAAAACTCATTATTTAAGTATGTAATAGCACGTTTTTTGAACTAATTTTTGTATTGATTTGCTTCACATCGGTACTGATGGATGCTGATTTATGAATTATGGATAAGAAAATCACTGTTGCCTAATACATAGATATATACATACATATACATATGTCAAAACCAGTGACGGTCAAGGGTTCAATTTTGTGCAAAAAGCTTTAAGTTGTCTAATACTTAAGTACGTTTACGATTTATGGTAAGTGCTTGCAAAATACTGATCAGTTGTTGTTGCCTTTGCTTTTTGCACATATGTATTTTAGTGCCTTTTGCAAATGATGTAGAATGGCTGTCACTGCTCTAAAACCACAGCGATGCTGCGTATGTACGGACATCCGGATCAACTCTAATTCTGAAGATAATAATGCAAGAAACCTATGAGTAAAATGAAATTTGTCTAACTTGGTAACGATAACTTTGAGGTTAATATCAACTGGCATATTTACTCGTAGGTATATTAATCATGTCCGAAAGTAATAGTCAACATACAATGTCGCAAATGTTGTATGTCTCAAAAGATTCAGTATACTAATATTGTGGAATACATTCCCACGATTATTTATCTATAGATTTAAAAATAATACACATGCAATATGTATGTATGAGTAACTATTGTACATACACAGGTAATAATAATAAAATGAAAATCTCTCCCACACATTCAAAATTACCCTTTTTCTAAAGATCAGTATGTGAGTACTCGTGTATGTTTTGGTGATTTTGGTGAGTGTGAGTGTGTGTGTGTGTTTATGCTTACATGTAAACAGCAAAAGCTCAATTGGTGTGACTTCATTTCAATGCAATAAATGAAACAACTTAAATGAAATCTATTGTATTCTATATGAATAATGAGACACTTTTAAAAATTTATGGACAACTTTGGTTAACCACAATAAGCCCAATGCACAACAACAGCAACAGCAACAACAACAACAACAACAACAACAACAACAATGGCGATCACATCACAACAGATCTAGTGTGATCACCACCGCAAAAGGTTCGATGATCTCTCAGTTGGTTGGTGTTGCACTGTTCATGTTGATGTTGATATTGATGTTGTTGTTATTGCTGTTGCTGTTATTGTTGTTGTTAATATTGTTATTATTGCCTTTTTTTTGTTTTTTTGTTTTGTGTGGAAAAAATTCAGTTTTGGCGACTGATGACGACAACGACAACGGTTGTACGGCGACTAGGCAACGCCAAACTCCTCGCCAGCCAGCATCATCGTCGATTGCAATCGCTTCCGATTGAAACAAAGGTGAGAATTACTTAGATGTAAACTGTAACCTTAGTTGATCTTATGCCAACAACATGATTGCAATAAAAACGGCACCCAGCCTCAGCAACAGCAGCGTTGAAAAAATAATTCCAACAACAGCAAATAGTCGCAAAAATATGCAAAAAAAAATAATAAAAAAAATAGTAACATTTGAAGTTGGTCGGTTAGTTGGTAGCTCTCATTCAAGCATGAGCTGAGAGAAAATTGTTAACCAGCAGCAGAAGCAGCAGCTACAAAGAGTTTGGAAAACAAATCAGCGCAAACACTTCACCCATTTGCCATCTCCATACTCCACCAATAAAAAACAAAAAAAAATACAAAACTAGCATCGTATTGTGGTTAGCAATTTAGCTAAACAAATGCATCAATACACAACAAACACACACTCACACACTCACACATGCACATAATCATAAATTTACAAAACAAAAAAACAAAAAAAAATATTGTTGTTTGTTATATTGAATTGTAATTGAATCAAAGTTGGTATCTAAGTAGAAGTCTCGAAGAGACATTGGTATTCTGTTTGTCTGTCGATCAGTTTGTCTGACTGTCTGTCTGTCTGTCCATCTGTCTGCTTATTTGTCGTTATTGCTGCCGATCGTGTTCGATTACACTCTGGTTGCAACTTGCAACCGAATGTGTGCAATATGTACTAAAGTGTAACTTCATGTACATAGTATTCATAATGACTTATGTACCTACATCGGTTTGTATTTCTTGTTGACAACGGACGGACATATCATTTTCAACGTTTTCACAGAATTTACCTCACAAAATTGACACAAAACACAGAAAAATCAATCAAACACGCGTATGTACTGAGCGATTTGCAGTAAACATAAATGCAGCAGCAGCTCCAACAGCAGCAGCAACCAAAACCTCAAGATACTCAAGATACTGTAGGCATGCAGTGTAAGTGCGACTGGCAGCGCGACTGCCCACGGTGCAATTGCAATTAAATGGCTTCATGAAAAATACTGATGTCTATACATTTCTAGTATGTAGTTTGCATTTACATACATAAGAGTACATTTACACATGCATACATATGTATCAGGTTGTGGTAAGTCTAAAGATTTGTGGCTAAAAACATTCCAATAATATGCGTTACTTATATACATTCAATGCACATGTTTGTATGTACTACTCGTATGTGCCGCTGTTATGAATTAATTCATTTAAGAGTAAACTGAGGCTAATGACATTCTTTATACTCTTACAATTAAAGTATATTTTTATTTTTATACAAACTGTTTTTGTCATAGATACTCGTATTGATTGCTCTTTGTATTCGTCACTTACTTTATTTGGTAACAGGAATGTTGCTTGAGAATTTTACAGAAAAATTAGTCACTTTGAAGTCCAGTGTCTATTATTGTACAGATGAAAGGGAAATAATACTTCTGGAGTAACTTAAGGAAGATGATGGTAACAATCTCGTTGTGGTAAAGTTGATTCGGAAACCTTAACATTCTGCTACTCTACAATCGGGTTGGCAGATGCTGCATGAATTATTTAATCGCTAAAGCGCAGAAAATAGTAGGACTAAAGTATACTCGTACTCTGTTAAATTCTCAGGATTCTATTACACGAATCAACATAATTTTAAGTGTAATTCGGGGTCGCAGATTTGAACCCAGAACTCCGATTTTCTCTATTATGTAATGGATTCCTGCTATTGGATCTGTTCAATTCCCAGGATTCTATTACACGAATTGATATAATTTTAAGTGTAATTCGGGGTCGCAGATTTGAACACAGAGCTCCGATTTTCTCTACTATATATGGGATTCCTGCTATTGGATAGCAGGAAAGCGAGAGCCATACACATGCAAGTGATCACGGATTGATGACATCAATCGCTTTCATTGTATCTTATACATACATCCATCCATTATAGCCTGAGGAAGACGATTCAGAGAACTATTTAGTGACAATGTTACTCCGCAAATAACGAACTGAAAAGTGCCTTTAACCCATGGTCATCTAAGGAATTTGCATTCTATATGGACAGATTAATACTTTCCTGTCACCGGCGGCCCCGCACCAAGAAGGCATACACGAAGCAACAATATATTAAATTCCATTTGGAAAGCGAAAATTTCCCACTTTCGATTCGGGCAATGGCAAGAATCAACCAGTCAAGATGAATTGATTAGAACTGTAATCGTACACACTCAAACCAACCGACTCAAGCAGCTAGTGCAAAAAATCGAACAAGGAAAATTGGAGTAAATACAACCAACTGGGATTTGGGAAATCTTCGGTTGTGCTGCGACTAAGCTTGCCAACCGTCCACCTTTTGAGAGGTCCTGAAAGGCTAAAAAGTAATACTTAAACGCTTACTACCTATTTAAGAGTATACATAGTTTGCATTTTTATGTAATTCCATGCAGTATTGTATTTTGTGAAAGGACTGTTACTGTGATTAGTCCAAAGTTCGATGGAGAAAGAGGAGATATTCAAAATGTCCAAATCTATAATGTTATTAGAAATACTAAACACTTGATGAAAGCGACACTAAGAAATTAGCTTTTCAAAATTAAAAATTAAATGTTGTATGAATACAATTTTTTTTTTTTCAAATTAGTATAAGAAGTTTAAATTTCTTCCTTTTACTAAGCAATTTTTTTCAATATTTAATATTTAATTAATAAATCTTAAGTATCTGACGACTTCAACAATTATATTTACCCTCCGATTTCTTAAAAGCAAATTTATTTAGTTATGAAATTTATATAGTTTCGTCATGAACAATTTTTTCTTCAGATAAAACCCCTTCACAAGAAAAATGTTTGCCTTCCAGAAGGGATTATAAAAGATGACAAGCCTAGCTGGGAACTCTGCCGCCATACGAATGGAATGAAAGGAAAAATGTCAGTTGAACAGAAATATAAGTTTTAAAATATATAATATAAATTTTACAAGTATAAAACCGGTAATGACATCTCTGTGTCGCTAGGTAAAACTATACGCTCGGTCAAACCAAATCATTGGCACCATTTCTTCTAATTTAGTTCTTTCACCAATATTCCAGTTCATATACAATCAAGTTTCGTACAACAACATATTTTTTTGTCGCTCGTAAAAATGTAAAATTTTGTGCCTACAATCTACGATATGCGGCCTTCATTGATTTTCTGTTCCCAATTGAAAAAATCTGCTTTGGAATCGAATGCTTGTGGAAGCTTACGGCCAGCACGCTCTAGGTAAAACACAGTGCAACGAGTGGTTCAATAAGTTTAAAAGTGGCGATTTTGATGTGAGAAACGAAGAACGTGGAAGACCATCGAAAAAGTTTGAAGATGCCGAATTGCAAGCTTTATTCGATAGATATGATGTTCAAACGCAAGAACAATTTGCAGAACAATTAAATGTGACCCAACAATGCATTTCTCAACGTTTAAAGCCATGAGATTGATTTTGAAGAGGGGAAGATGGTGCCGCATGACTTTGACTGAAAGACAGCAAGAAAATCGAAAAACCACCTGTGAAATGTTGCTCGCCAGGTACAAAAGAAAGTCATACCATATCTTCATCGAACTGTTACTGGCTGGTGATGAAAAATGGATCTATTTCGAGAATCCCAAACGTAAACGATCATATGTTAAGCCCGGTACACTGGCCAAATCGACAGCAAAGCCAAATCGCTTCGGAAAGATGACAATGCTCTGTGTTTTCTGGGATCAGCGAGGTGTTATCTGGTTTGACCTTCTAAAGCCAGGTAAAACAGTTACTGGTCAACGCTATCAACCACAATTGACCGATTTGAATCGTGTTTTTTTGCTAAAAACGTCCAGAATATCAAGCTAGGCAACACAAAGTTATTTTTTTTGATGACAATGCAACATCACATCGAATAAAACAGACTCGGTAATTGGTAGATTACCCCATGTGTCTTATTCACCAGACTTGGCTCCATCTGACTACCACTTGTTTTCATCAATGGGGCACGCACTTGCTGAGCAGCACTTCGATTCGTACGAAAATGTGAAAAAATGGCTCGATGTCTGGTTTGACTCAAAAAACGAGCAGTTTTTTTGGCGAGGCATTCACAAATTGCCAGGGAGATGTACCTAGCAATTGCCATTACTTTGAAGATTTAATGTATAACCATTTTCCTTAAATAAACGTGTATTTTCATAAAAAAAATAATCGGTTTCATACCTGTACACCTGGTAAGTGTCTGTAATTTTCTACTTTTCTCTTCAATATACATAGAAATTTCCATTCTTAAGTGCCTTCCCCGCTTAAGTACCTCAAATACATGACATCTTAGTTTAGGTAATTAACTGGTGTTTACTGTTTATATAGAGAGAAGATGGAAGTAAATGTTGCTGTTTTTTCATAAAAGTAAAAATCGTGGGTTCAAAATGAATATTGTTTCTTTCAGATATGCAACCTCCACCACCAATCCAAGTATTATAACATGTACCATACTTATACTACATATGTATGTCTATCGAGTAGATAGCAAGCTAATAATTGTGACTTCATTCCTGACCGACTTGAAAGCTCGATCACGAATTACCCGTGCATCAAAATTTATTCGTTTGGTATGCCTCCAAAGCTTATTTGGCAGTGACTAATTCCGTCAATGAATTGGGTATAATTTAGCTTGAACAATAACCGGAAGCCGTATATCGTATTAACTACATAGCCGATCACACACTGTTGCTGCTGAAGTAACTGAAACAGCTGCCAATAAAAACTTAATGCGTGTCGCCACAGCTCAGATTTGACAGGAGTAGAACGCTCAACCTCTACATGTCTCATTTGGGGCAATGAATTCTCGAATTCATGTCCTAACAGCGCACGACATTGGACAATATTGGTCTACTCTTCAATGCAACCAATAAACACTGCTGTCTTTCTGAGCCTCGATTTAATGGATCAGTTCCAGGAGGAGGAAAGAAAATCGAATACCATTGCTACAACAACAACAACCTGCGTTGTGAATATAAGGACGAGCAATTGGGAACTAGACTAGATGTCTCAAATCGTATGACTTTCTATCACGAGTCTTTTCATCATGGGTCCTCGCATTTTGTGGCCATTTAAAGACCAAATCCTTCTCAAACATCAATATAAATTGTAATTAAGTTCAAGTTTTTCAGGAAAATTTTTCACAATTTCTAGTCTGGGAAAAAATACTTATCTACTGTTCCAATCTCAGCAAGATAATTCTAACTTGGAGACAGCTGATTGATTTATTTTCTTTACATAGGTATATTGTAGTTCAAGCCACTGGCGATTCCGCAGGTGATTCAGGTAATTCTTGAACAAGGACAAATTTTCTTTAATTTTATAGATTTTTATTTTTTATACGATAAGTAAAATCATTGTTTGGGAATTTCCCACGCATTTGCCGTATTCAATGTGAATTCAATAAATGTCTATGACAATCATCAAAGGACCACACCTCAACGTACAAGCACAGTCATTTGCATAAGCGTTGAAAGGGAAAATTCCAGGGAGTTGCTCAAATTGATGTCCCTTTTAGCTTCTGGACAATTTGAATCATCATACTTATAAATAAACGGCAACATATGTAAGGATATAGTTATTGTGCTAGACTAAATTTGCATATCAACAACAATATTCAAAAATAGCACACAACCAGGAATACACAAAGTCACACACACACATACTTACATATGCACGTACATGTGTCACTTTATGTAAGTATTTACGTATGCAGCAAAGAAAATGTATACAAGTGCCAGCAAGTTGAACTAAATGTCGAATATTCGACACACACAATTCTTCGACTACGATGATGAATATTTCACACTATGGCATTGTAAGAGTGTGTGTGTGTGTGTATGATAGTCAGCGAGGCACCAAAGCAAGAAATAATTCTTTAAAACTTTTCCCGTTTATGAATATGCTACAATGAAACGATACCGATATTACAACACCCGCCCGCGCCCACCTTGACGCACAGTGTTGCTTGGCATTTACGTTAAATATTTAGTCGTTATGTATGTGTGTATTTATGATGTGTGTTTGTATGTGTATGCGTACTTTTCGTTCGTTTATATTCTTGAAATATCCTTTGCAAAGATATTATCGGAAAGCTTCGTTGTCCAATAGCACGGTCGAATGTTCCATACATATACATACATACATACAGTCATACAAAATTGTATATTTGTGTGTGTGTGTGTGTGTGTGTGTGAACGAAAGCACAAATTTCAATTTACCCAAAGTATTCAACGTCATTCACAAAAATCGCAACATTCAAAGTTTCTGCTCTGCAACTACCCTCAAATAATAGATCAAATAACTAGTTACTTCTTCTACCAACAGCGCCAAAGACCATTTCAACATATCCGCCATTCGACCAATAGTTTGTCTGTGTGCCTGTCTCTCTGTCTGTCTGTCTGTCTGTCTCTCTGTCTGTCTGCCTGCCTCCATGTCTATATGTATAACGATGTTGGTCCGTGTATGCGCTCGGTTGTCGTCTGTGCGTCTTCATGTCTTTGCTAGTTTCATCTTCATTTCTACAATTTAGCTCTGCTAAAGTTCATTTCCAACTAAAGTGCGGTTAAGTTTCGTCCAAATTGCAAATCGAAATAAGAAATAACATTTGTCTGTATGTATGTATGTATGAATGTATGTGTATGTGCTTGAATGTGTATTTGTGTATTATTGTTGCTGAAGCTGAAGCTGAAGCTCTATACTCGTGTCCTATCTTTACATCTATTCTGATTGCATTCGGACTGTTTCAAAATTCAGAACTACAGAGGTAACTTTCGAATGCCCGGAATAGTTCAACCCAAAGAAAAGGAAAACACATTCAGTCGATGCTAGCCAGCCATCCGTAAGGAGTTGATGAGTGAATTTTGAACTTTTTTTTCTCCATTTTCTTGGTCGTTCTCTTTTTCTCTTCATCCCATTCTCATTCATGTGTAGTTTTCATTTTGTAACATATTGCACTGTGTGTGTGTTGGTGTCTGCTTGTGTGTGTGTGTGTGTGTGTGTGTGGATATTGAAATAGAAAACCGAAAAATAAAAGTAGAAATAGAAGAAGTTTTTCATTGTGGCCCGAGGCTAGCGAGAAAAGCGTTGGGGTTGTGGATACTCGTATCATTGGCATTTTTGTTGTTATGTTATTTAGTTACTGCGGGTGTTCATGGGGGACAAAGGATACGTAGGACACATGTTCTGGCTGCTGTGTTCTTGGCTTACTGGTGTGGTGGAGCATGCATATGTGTGTGTGTGTGTGTGTTTGAGTTTGAGTATGTGTGTATTTACTGGTTCAATGCGACAGCATATTGATTTTAACGATGCGAAATATTAAGAGATGGTCAGCAAATGTACGTATGTACTTGCATACATATTTACATGTACATGTATGTATAACTCCGCCCTCATGTCGAAAGCTTTACATCGTAAAAAATAATTAAATTTCACCAAAAAAATATTTTCAGTTTGATCTATAATTTTAGGACCTAATTATCGTAGGTGCACATATCTCACGAAGCGGTTTTCTCTGCTGGCTATAAATAGATTGCACGGACTTAAAAAACTGATACAGTTTAAGACCTTAAGAGGATACTGAATGGGTACTCCACGGAAATTGCTTACATATCTTCCAATGGGGTTTAAGTTTTGCGTGGTTGTGTACTGGGCCTCATTCTATAAAAAGTGATTAGAGGTCACAGTGGTTGTTGCCTTGGCTTAGTTAGTAGTGGGTTGCATGGTATAATCTCAGCACAGGAAAAATTTAACACCACGGATTCCTGTTGAAGCAAGAGGTATTCTATCTGGCATATCGCCTAATTTCTGGATGAGAACACAAATTCATAAAAGCTGGAAAGAGCTAAAATAAATTGTTAGAAACTGCAAGCGATGGCGGTCGCATATAGCGTCCTAATTCCTCGTTAATAGTAGTAATATACTGTCTCATCTTCTCCAAGATAGAGTCTGTATTTATGATGACAATTTTATCATCGTTTTTATTTTTCTCATATTCGGTATCTAGTTTAGTTTTGGTAGAACTTGTATTGTTTTCAGAACTCACAAAATATATTTTGCTGTTTCCACCTCTTCCATAAAAATCAAGTCAGGCTACAGATCAGATTACAGCTCACATCAAAGTGATTTGGGAGAAAATTAATTTAGACTTACTACTAGATGACAGCATCTTTACATCATCTTTAGATACAATATATTTTCACAGTTGTTTGAAGTCGGTACAGCGATAATCACAGATTCAGATATATCTCTGTACCAGATGAGTTTCAGTTTCCAAATATTCTATATATAATATTTATAAGGTTAGCATACCGTCAAAGTGTTGCCAGCTTGAGAAATCTCATATAAAAGTGAAAGATGTTTCAATCAATTGCTCACGAGTTAAGAAGATAGTGAAATTTTCGGGATTTATTTTCGTCATGTTACAGTAGAATATTTAATTAATGGTTTTTATTTATTTTACATGTTTTACTGACTATTTCCCAAATTTCCTTACATACTTACAAATGGTAAATATATATTATATAATATATTTATGTGGATATTCATTAACGTCCATGCACATTAGGATCGATGGATCTATATATTATGGGAAAGAAGTCTTGAAAAAGGATAAATTATCGAATTAATGTACAGTCTTGGTGTTAGCCGTTTGAGAAGCGTCGATATAACGCACTCTAGTCTCTAGTTCAGTTTAAAAATCTTTCATTTTGCCCTTGTATGATTTTAATGGCATGATATTCTCGGACGTGAATCAGCGCCTTGAATCGTGTTTCGGTGAAATTCATCATGGACCAATCGATTAAGTTCACGTACTTAATTATAATTTTAAATTCTCAACCACTTCACGACAGCGTAAATTATGTCGAAATTTAAAAATGGCAAATAACAAAATGTTTCGTTAACAAGTTTTTCCAGAAATACAGGACTGATCGAGCATGAAATCAATCATGCAAGTTGATCCGCCCTAAAGCACATATTATGTAAAATGCATGGGATAATACCATACAAATAGACAAGAATTCATACACAAATAGTTTGTGCAAGTTGACATTTCTATTTTTTTTGTTATTTTAAATCAACAACAATTTTAATTTTGGAATAATTTTAAAAATACACAATCCTAAATATTTATCGCCATTATATATAATATTTGTGTATGTGAATGTGTGTGTGTGCGTTTGTTATTAACAGGATATTCTGTGAATTTGCTGTCGGTCTGTTTTTTTGCTTTTGTTTTTATATTTCGATGGTATAGTATAAATTTTAAATAAAAGCGCATAATAATTATAAAAATTTGCCATAAGTACAAAAAAATGGAAACAAGTAAAACCTGATATGTAATGTTGCACATTCATAATAGGCGCGAACTCAAATTGCAAATATTTAGAGCCATAACTATGTATGTATGTATGAATGCATTGGAAAATGGCGACCCAGTGTAGAAAAACACAAATGAATATGAACATTTCATACATATCTACTCGTATATGTCAAAATATGAAAAGAGAACTAAAATATTAAAAAGTAAATAACACTAGAATTATAATCACAATAGAAAACAAAAGAATCACTTGAATAAACAATAACTGAACGACTGTTGACGTTAACTTAATAAAATTATGTAATCACTTGCGAAAATATCGAACATCAAATTGGTAAATTTTTTGATGACACCCGGAAATTAAATTTTATTTTTCAATAATTTTAATAGCCTTAAAATTATTAGAAAAAGTTTACTCGTGGTTTCATAGCGATGGGGAGGGAAATTCATTTTAAGAAATATTTATAAAATATAATATACATCTGCGTAATGGAAGCTAATCTAAAAAAGAAAAATCTGACACATGGCCCAGAATGTGCCACAAGTCTTCTTTCACGATCTGCTTCCCGATCGTTTCTTTATAGAAGTCTTAATAATTCATAAAGCTGACGATTCTAAGTTAACATAAATATGTTTTACATTTGGCTCAACTCTAAGAGGTTGCTTTCAATTTTATTTATTTACTTAAGAACTTTACTATGTACATCAATTAAGAAACCTCAACAGAGTATTTTTTATTGTACAAAAGACAATATTTGTCCAGCTGAATATTATGAAAACCATTAACGAAAAAAAGGTAGAAATAAACTTGGGATATCTGTAGAAGCATATACGAAGGCTGGTCAAAAAGTCGCTTAAAATTGGAATAAGCAACACTCCTTTCGACAAAAAGAGTTTTATTTTTCAATGTAGTTGATACATTTCATCCAACGTTTCTCCAAATTTTTCATGTCCTCCTAATAATATGTTTTCTTGAGGCCCTTAAAATTGGAGTTTGTTTCATTCAACCACAGTTTCTTACTTTCGCGCTATTTTTTCATGTTTGGAAACAGAAATTAGCAGCTGGGGGCTAAATCTGAAGGATATGCCGGATGAGGGAGCAATTCGTACCATAATTTATGCAATTTTGCCATTGCGACTGCCAACTTGTGCATTGTGCTGATGAAAGATAACTTTTTCAACACCAAATACGGTCATTTTTGTTTCAAATCGGCTTCGAATCGATTCAACAGCTCTGTATAATATGCGGTGATCGTTTTATCCTTTTCAATGTAATCGATGTAAAACTCGATACTCGTTACTTTGTTTGCCGCACCTTGGCCTTCTTCGGCAGGTTTCGTCAATGGTTTGCGAAACGTCACAAAAACTCGTTAAGATTGCGATTGAACATCGTTAAACACTCCCTTGACGTTGTCAAACGATTGCTCTTGTGGTCAGTCGTGAGCAAGCGGATAACTTTTTCATATGCAAATATTTATGCAAAACTGAAATCCCTGTTCCATGTGAGGATCTTCTTAGCTTCCACAAGTTCGCGAATCTTCACTTGCCGATCGTCCAGGGACGACTTCAATTGGGCGTCCAAAACGATCGGCGTCATTTGTGTTGATACGACAACACCGAAATTGAGAAAACCAATGGTAGAACACCAATGCTCCAATTGATGGTGAAGAGTGAGCGCACGAATTTAACTTTTTATATTTTTACGAAAATGCTCGTAAGCGTGTTTTAAATGGCTGTTCCAAAAAAAATTTTTGACAAATCTGTTCGGGTCTGCTCGTTTTTCTTGACAGATAAAATGTTGACTTTGAGGTGCGGTTGTCACCTGTTTTAATTTTCAGGGACTTATTGACCCGATTACAAAGTATTTAAGAACCTAGATAGTATGGTAAAAAGTTTGATAGACAATACCAGCGAGAAAATAATATTATAGGAAGATCTGCATAAATTTGTAAACAGAAAACCAAAAAATTATGCTTTTTACGGAAACTAGACCTAAACATAGGATCAGTAAAATTATGAGAAACTGCGTTCAGGATAGTTCTATTGTAACGACATGGAATCGAATTGATCAGCCATGTATTGCTGGTGCTAATATTAATTAATTAAGGGGGGAAAAGGTTTAAGGTACATCAAGCAATACTTAGGCGGCTACAGGTCTTTTTGGACCACAGCCTTCGAATTGTACTTCATATTTTTTCTGGACTACTACAATATCCGAAGAGAAGTGGCAAAGAAATATGAAGTACTGGATAAAAAGGATCAGAAGATTGTGGAGAAAGTGGATAAGCCAAACTTTTCGTAAAGACGATCATTGAATGTCAAGTAAAAGTTATGGAGTGAGATCGGCAAAAAGCTTAATAAGGTTGGTAGAAAGTGAAACTAGTCATATTAATAAGATGTTATTGATATCTACTACAAAATGTTTCGCTAGCAATGATGGGAAATAATGAAGAAGATGACGCTAAAACTTCAATCAGGTCCAACCCCTTCTAACATTTTAAGAACGCCGTTGAAGTGCGTTCATTTAAATATAAATGCCATAATTTTTAAACGACGTTAGATAATTGCTTGAATTTTTAATCTATGTACTCTGTAACAATTGCGTCGATCTTGCTAGATCGCTGCGAATAATAACTCTAACAGTAACTAACACGCACACAAGTGTTAATAATTTATTGCAGTGTTTATTTACTTACAAACTCGTACATATTAAAATCTTATCGCCATTGACTTGTGCAGATTCAGATCATTTGTTCCCATTGGCACTCACAGTCAATATTTACTTATATGTATTTATATGTACTTAATTTAATTTACATACATACATACATATTATGTATGTTTGTATATGTGCACTTCTATATATATGTATATACAAATATATCATACATCCATATAAACATAAGTATGTATATGTAAGGCATATTATACCAGCTTTGTGTGAGATCGTCTGAAAAGTTGACTAGTTTGGTTGTAAGCTGAATTGTTGTTGTTGTTGTCGTCGTTATTCCACTATGTATGCCACATACTGCTATAGTATTTCGTTTTGATGCTGATGCCTAAACGAGAATTTATTTTGTATTGTATTTCACCTTGCCTTGCCTCGTCTCGTCTCGTCTTGCCACACACTCAACTCGCTCGTTCGCTCGCTGATGGCCAATCAAAATCCCACCTTCGCGTACATTATGTGCTGCTTCACGCTGCGCATGGGCATTGGCAAAACGAAACGAATGAAATTAAATGCGAATTGCGACTTGAGTCGCTGCGAGTAGATGCAAAATAACAACAGCAACAAATGAAAGCCACACCATACTTTGGTATGGCAGCAATTTCAACGATGCTCGGACAGATTGCGAAAGAGTGTGTGTATGTGTGTATGTGCAATACACTAACGTATCCAGAAGTTTTGGATGAAGGGGATCAATTTTTATTCGCCTCTAAAAATTATTTTTCGATTCATTAGCAATAATCAAAATGTATGAGATAGACATAAAGAAGTGAAGGGGGAGGAGAGGGGGTGTAACTTCAAAAGCCGCTATTAGATCCGTTAGTGGTAAAACATATAAAGACAAATTACTATAGGCATCTACTTTCATAGATTAGGCACCAACTGAACACATCTTTGCTGCATTAAAAAATCGTGAAATTAACTATATGGTTACCATTGTTGTATTCACTAGCAGATTCACAGGTTACAGAAGAGGGATCCCCAGATCGCTTCGTTCCTCGGAAGAGTAAAGTTATTGAAACTTACTTGGCGACAGATAGTGGAGAAGAAAATTAAAAGTATCATAATTTCACCATTTGAAAACAAAGGATAAGCAATCGCAACGACCGTTTCATTTCAACAAAAACCCCTTGAATCCACTAGTGGATTTACTTATGTACATTAAATTACCTCAAGCCTATTTACCTATTAAATTTAACTACTGCTTATTTTATGATGAATTCCAAAATATTCCAGCTCTTTCGATAGTCGGTCTTGAGCTTGTTTTTTTTAACCCATCCTTTCTATGGGAAAATTTTTCTTTAGACCTCTTGTAGACACTAGAGTCGAGTATCATTATTTATTCAAAAACATTTAAGGGAACTATATTGCTACGCAAATTCCCGTTTTTAAATGGATCCTCTTGCATTAGTTATTTACTCAATCGATAATGATTGGCTTTAACGAGGTCCATAATAGCACTGGGGCCCACTTTGTCCAGTTTAGCAGCTCTATCGTTGCCCACAATTGACTTAATGACCGAAACCCCAGTGAAAACTGACTTAGTTGTCAATTAAAGGTAAATACTTGCAGGAGTTCGAAACACTTCTTGACAAAGCTTAGTTGAACGAAATAGGTACTAAACAAGCCATTTTTAGAGTTGTTATTTGAATGTGTGCCTATTCACGTGTGACTACGAATATCATACATAGGAATAGGGCATTGCTATAGAATAATACTTAAATTCCAAAAATTTCATAACTGTGAATTTTCAACCCAAAAAAAAAAGGTACATTACCCCATCCTAAGTAGCAGATGGAGCATTCAATAATAAACATTCGATCCCTGTAAAACTCAGTGTAATTATCATGATTTTCAGTGTATTTCATAGTCATGCTATGTTTAAAATTTCCTGATCTACACTGAACTAAAAATGGTCACAAAATTAATGAAAGGTTCGTTAAAACACTGCCCACGAAAAATTTCATATAATCAATGAAGGGGGTTTCATTAAAATTTAATGGATGCTTTACATTAATTTTTAATGAGCTATTTTTTCCCGTGTACCTTGTACTAATTTGACATACTATATGTCAGCTTCTTTAAATCATTTCCCATAGGTCTTATACTAGCTCATACTACTGTGGCCTTACCTAAATATGATAAATGTAGGACGGCCTTTAGAGCTCGTATATTAAGCTACTGAGTTTATATAAAAATTCAACTTCAGTCCGAGCAATGAGATCACAATAAACGCACACACAGGCACTTGGACACGCAAACGCACACCTTCATTTATTTGGCTTTATTGCGGCAGCAATGTGAGCAATGCCAAAAAGCAACAACAAAACTAAAAGAGACAGTAAAAGCAGAAAGCAAACAATAAACCTGATTCGATGCTCTCTCTCTTCTTAGTATTTATATTTGTGTTGTTGTTGTTGTATTGTATTTACGTAGTTATATTGTATCTCAACGAACGAACCTCAACCAGCGGCTAGTGAACGAACGAAAAGCCAGAAGAATGTACGCGTAGTTATGTTTGTATATATGTATATGTACATACATATTTATACGAAGGCGAATCGAAAACGAACGAGCGAACCACTCACTAAAGCCCCAAAGTAAATATGTAAGTAAGTTAGTGACTTATCAGCTAAATGGTAACTGAAATTGAAACTGAAATGAAAAAAGGGGAGGCGTCAAAGCCAATGACAACGAGAAAACAACGGCAGCTACAGCGACAACGACGACGACAACGACAACGACAACAACAACGACAAAGATGATCGAGTTGTATTGAATAAGTGAATTGTTAAACGCAAATAAACAACAACAGACCCAAAAGCGAATTCTGGATATACAAATGAAATGTGGTTGCGATGGAGAATCAGGCAGCAGAGGACGGGCGGACGGACGGAAAGACGGACGGACCGATGAACGAACGAAATGCTAAAACGAAACGAAGCTGTGGTACATACTCATACTCATACTTTTGATTCTGTCATCGTCATCATCATTATCATCAGTTTTTAGATAAGATCGAGATCGAGATCGAGCGGGGGACACACATGAAGCGAGACCTGCGGCGACGGGTGACTGGTGACTGGTGTTTGGGTAGTGTACCGTACCTACTTATGGTTAAATATTTGATCTTTGATGATTAATTTGTTTTTCAGCTATGTAATATAACATGAGAAAGACAAAAGCAAAAGCTTTCCATTTGTTTCCAAGTATTTAGTTCAAGTTCTTCACAGAACAATATTGAAGGCAGTGGAATTCAAAGAGTCAATTTCATTCACTGAACAAATAACATAAACATCGAGAGGAGAATGAAATACAAAGTTTCTCTCGAGAACTTATTAATAGCATATACAAAACCGCCTAAGTCCACCATAATACAATTTTGCGAAATTGAGGTTCTTGCTCTTCTCTCAACTGCATCAAAAGTTTGGAAAATTTCCGCCAATTGATTTAAGCGGTTTTGGTATACATACATATATCAACTCAATTAACACTTCAATTAAACGCTTAGTACACTCAGGGTGTATAACGGTATAAATTTAAGAAAATCGTTAATAAATATATTGAGCACATCCTTTAAACCCAGTCTGTTAAGTTTGTAAATTCTTAACACAAGAACGACAATATTTTAATACTGTTAAAAAAGATTTTATTTTCAAATTTTTTTGTTCTAACTTAAGAATATATGCTGTCTAGAATCAAGACTGTCATTTCTTATTTTAAGACTGAAACGAACTTATTTTGAGATAAGTTTCTGATTAATTTAAGAATTCGTTCTTGTTTTAAGATTGTTGCGGTTTAATCTGAAGAAATAAAATTGTTTACTTTTTCAAAGTTTTTGGATAAAACTTTTTTGTTCTTAAGATTATTATCTTGAAAAAATTCAGTTTCGATTTTAGACAGTCGTTATTTATTTAAACTATTTCGGTCTGAAACGAAATGAAAAGAGTACGTGCAACAAATAAATATGACCGCAAACTTTTTCTCAGTGTACCTACATTTTCTATATTTGGGAATATGTAGACCTAGTATAAGTAGCTGTTATTCAAAAGAGGTACAGAAGAGAAAGATGGTGAACCTCATCTTGGCTTCATAAACCTAGTCTGGATAAGAAAACATTGTAAATGGAGATGAAACAAACAAAATTCTTTTAATCAAAATCTTAATAATAATGGGCGTACGTGCAGGCCTGAGGAAAGGGAGATTCCCCCGGCACGCAGTTTTTATATTGGACCAGTGCAACAATAAACCGTAAAATACAAATTGTTTTAAAGAAAGTGGAAAGAAGTAATTATTTTTTTATAAAAATCAGTTAATATTAATATTTTATATAATGAATGTCTTTAAAACCTGAAAATTGTTTGAAGACTAAGCTTTATCCGAGACACGTTTCGAAAATCAGGGGGCCGTAGCTTATCATCCTTTTTCCCCCGAGTCCTGTATTTTCTCCCCACGACTTTAGACACGTGACTCAGTTTCCTTTTAGCCTGAAATCTATCCTCTTACTACCTGCTATATAAATCGTAAATGGTTTGATGGTAGTTCTGATAGTAAAATTTCTCTTAAGGCTCTCTCATATTTTGCAATCAACTGCAGCTCAAGGGGTGTTCTTCTCTTATGTAAAGGATAAGATAGTTAAGATTGTTTTTAACACTAGATTTATTGATGCAGAGCATTGAGGTGTACTCGTATTAAATAAGTCCTCTATTATGATGTAGATCTTGAGGTGGTCTCGTACCTGATATTTACACCATGCAGAGATATTGGTCAAATTCTGTAATATGAAAGTTATCTTATCTTCAGGCGGATATCGTGATATCTACAGGCGGAAGAGACTGCGTTTCCCAGTTTCGCAGGAAGACGTGCAAACTGTTGATATTATTTCAAATGAGTGTGTTGTCCTACATAATAGATACGTACAATTAACTCCCTATATTACACCCTCTAAAGTTATTAATTGACAATTATCGCGTTTTTGGTCACTATCTTCACATCTTTTATCGAATCGTTTAATCGTTTTAAAAGATGAACATGAAATTAAACACTACCACCATCACTACTTATGTACGTACAAATATTTGTAGTTAGTTAACTTCCTCTTACTCATCCATGATTGATTTATTTGTGCTTTATTTAGTATTGTAGAGGTAGGTACGAGTATGTATTCAAAATCAATAATTATTGAATCAAATTACGCCGACTATCCGGCCGCACCTACACCTACACGCACCGATTTGCTAAATCAAATCAGTACCCACTGCTCATGCCTACGACATGATCTTCGATCATCATCATCATTATGTTCATCAGCAGCAGCGTCATGACGATGAGTCCTGACAAAAAGGGCTCGCCACATTGTGTGGTTTTATTTGTTTTTTTATTGTTTTCTTTCTCTCTTGTACTTTTTCGTCGCTTTTGACGACCACATGCCAAAAAAAAGAAGAAAATATTCATTATAAGCGAAATATCTTCGCTTTGTGGCACGGGCACATCTCCACTGTTCGCTGTGCGCGTGCTAAAGTTGGACTCCACTGCGCGTGCGTGGGCTGCTTTTTTAATCTTCTACTAGCTGTTTGGTTTGGTCTTTTTGGCTTTTGTTTTATTTGCTTTTGGTTTTTGTGTTAGTGATTTTCATTATTTCAATCGTCATTGATATCTCTAAAGTCTAAAACTATGAATGAATGAATGAGTGAACGAGTGAGATTCGCTATCAAATAATACAATAATTGTAAGCTCAATTAAAAATTTTTGTTAAACGACAAAAGGTAAATCCGAAAGACCTCCAAGAAAAATGAAACATAGAAATTATGTGCGCAGGCGGTTGCACAGAGAGGGGCAGAGTTAAACTTACAATAGTTGGTGGGACCGCACATACGAAAAGTACAGATCATGGTGGCAAAGTGCTGGCAATACATATGCATATAGTTGTTGTTGCAGCGATAAATCTTTGAAAAACACAAATTAATGTTGTTAATTTAGGAGGCAAGTCTCGAGCGGCTTTAAAAATAAACTAAGAATTCTAGTATCTCCGAAAGCGTTCTAGATAAGCTGCTGCCTCGTTACAATGGGAGAATAGCTTTTTAAGGTATTATCAATCGAAGGAGAGTTCACTTTTGGATTAAAAAATTCGAGCCGGATTTTAACTCTGACCTGTCTCCGGAATCATGATATCAATCAGTATGTATCACAAACAAGCCGATCCCAATTTTTTATTAATCAGGACTTATTCGTAGTTTTCCGTAAGAACCCTACTCGACCCTGTACAGGCTCTGGGGCCAGTTTAAAAACTTGTTTAATTAATATTCCAATTTGTTTTTCTAAAATTTAAATTTACATTTTCTTAAGTTGTAAAGCCTAAATCTGAATCGCAACGCAGACCCGATAATCTGAAACCCAAATTTGTCTACCTCGAACCTCAAAACTAATAAAAACATGGTTTTTAAACGCTTCGCGCCACTGTGCATTACGCATGGATTTGATTAAGCGTCAAGTCAGTCAGAAATGAATTGAGGTGCGTTCAATGCAAACGCACAAAACATTTGACATTTAGAAGTAATGTTGGAGGCTAACTATTGCATTGTGAGTGTTAGTAGGAAACTTTGGATGCTTTATTATAAGCCAATTTCGTACGCGTTGGTATACAGAAGAAGTAAACAAGCAAACAAGTATCGGCACACCATACTCTGCGGTATTAGCTCTAACGTCCTTCTTTTATCGCTTTACTCTTTTGACAAAGAATTCAATTTCATTTTCCTTTTGTGTATCTTCGTCGGTTGTAGTCGTTTCCTTTGTCTCCGCTTTGGCTTCAAAATTTGAAGCGAAGCCGTGTGCCAAATGAATCGTATCTCCTCCTCGTGTTGCCTCACAGATACACGCACACACACACGCACACAAACACACACAGATACACTCGTACTTGCACACGTTAAGATATGCAAAGTTTATAGTTTGGCACGTGCTAATATAACTTTGTAAGTATCTGTGTGTGTGTGTGTCTGTGTGTGTTGTGTGTGTGTGTTTACATTCGAGCTTATGTTAAAACATGAAGCAGTTGCTGCTGCTTCGTTTTCTGTGGTACTACGCTCCGCAATTTGATTTTGTATGTGCATCATCGAGAGTGACATGACCTTAGCACAGTTGCGAATGTGAATTCAGAGAAGCTAAGATTTTTTGTCACTGCTTCTGGACCATCACCACAGCTATTGGAAGAGAGCTGCATGCAAGTATGCTATGCTGGGAATGTAAACAACGAGCGTTTTGTTTTTACACAATATTTCACAAGAAGCTATATTTAAGTATAGAAAAGTTGAATAAAATATAAAAATTCGCGCGCTTTTTTAGGCGTCTGCGTGTTGGAGGCGTAAAAAAATAAACAAAATTTATTCAAAAACATAAAAAACAATTCCGGATGTACTCAATCCAAATCAACAGCCAACAACCACCATCCTCGTCCTCGGCATCGTCGTCATTGTCGTTGCCGTTGTCGTCATCATAGGGCAGAGGGTAGTTGCCTTCTGTTCGGTTTTTTACTCAACATAAACAGCAACGTTGATTATTATGCTGCATCCCACAGTTTCTTAGGCACTCATTCGCGCTTCTTTTTTTTCACAATTTTCATTTACATACCAACAACATACAGATTTATATGCGTTTTGCACAAAGTAAAGAGCGAAAAGAAAAAGAACGAAAGAAAAAAACAAGAATTCATTCATTCACAGTCAGCTGTGGTGATTGTGCTATGAAAATGTTGCTGCTACTGCTGCTGCTTCGACTTCTAATGTTGGCTCTGCTTGCCTTGCCGTCTGCCACCTACCGTCTCGTACCTTTACCGCCTCTTCATCGCCTCATCAGCCAAGTAGCGTACTCAGGAGCGTCAACAATGTGGCGCCCCAGCCCAGCTACTACTCGACGTCACAAAACTTTAGCTTGTGCTTTTCTACTACACAGTTGCACTCCATCATCGTTTCTACTAATGCCACCTGCACCCCTGCAGCCCTGCAGCCCTGCACCCCTGCATGGCCGCACTTCATCTCTTTTCACATCTTCACGGCCTTCTTTCTTTCTCTTTTTAGGTTCTTGGCTGCGACGGTGGTAATGACGATGTTTCCCTTTTATTGTATTGTTATATACATTGTATATACTTTTATATAGATATAAATATGTGTATGTATGTATGTACTACGTAGGAACATCATCGTATTTATACATAAGTAAATTTGTATGTTTTTCTTCTGCTTGCTCTTCGCATTTGCCTCACATCCTACGTGGAGCGTGGAAGTCGCTTCCAGTTGAAAGTGAAAAGTTTACCAAAGTGTTTCGCGAAGAAAAAATTCCGCGTATAAACTTTTTACGCGAGTGCGCCTTTTTTTCTTTCTTATTGTTGCTGTTGTTGGTGCAACGTCTTTACTCTACCATGTGCCGCGTCATGGTGCCGCAGCGTATCTAAATAAGATTATTGCAAATGCAAGAGCTCATAATTCCTCATAATATGCATTTAACACTTTGCTCAAATTGCTCCATTTGCCATTTGCTTAAAAAAAATAACAAAACCGAACTGTGCGTTACAATGTCAAGGATAGAATGGAAGAGAATACAGCAGAGTGAGAAGCTGTGACGATGACATCGACGGGTGCTAACTAGTGTTGGATTTTGACATTTTGTGGAAACAACTTGCTACAAATATTGAGAATTCAAATATTTGAACCCTTCCAAAAAGTGGAGTTTGTGAAAGAAAACAATGAGCCTATGCTAGGCCCTATTAAAATACTGCAGTTGTTGTTTCTCTCAACTGTTTCAAGTCACATGCTGCTCGAAAATTGTATAGGAAATGAGCTGGAAATTATATAGGCGGAGGTCAAATCGCCTGATCCGTGAAAGTACAACTTGTCACGTAAATTGTATGAATTTCGGAATGAATTCATACAATTTCGGGTTGAGAGTGAAGTGTTATACGTGACGAGGTGTGACTTGATGAAAAAAATGTTACCCTTTCGGCTTTACAGATATCCTTTTACGTACATTGGTTTTGTTATTTAGAATTGCAAAGTATGATGTTAGTATGACTAATGTTATGCCAATGGTTTTCCCTACATTTTTTCAAATTGTTTCCAAATATTCTATGGTAGGTGCTTTCAGCTCTGGTTCGATTAAGTAAACGTATTGTAACATAACCTGACATAACATAGAAATCCATTGAAGATAGAAATTTCATAGTTACGATGTACCCACGTGACAGAATCGTTACGTTACATTTGCATTACAGAACTTTTAACAAATTCTTTTTAAAATTACCTCTATGACTATTTACAATTCCATTCAAAATTCAGAGTGAGGGAAAACCAATGGTGTAAATCGTAAATTCTTGACTTTTGGAGACGTTCGCTATGGTTGATTTGACTGTTAATTTTTCCAACTGTGGTGTTACGTAAGTAGTATGTAATATGCATTTTTGACAACACTACTTCGCAAAGTTAGTGACGTCATCTGATATCAGTGCTGCTCACGCATTTTAACTCTTCTACTGTGTAAATGAGCCTCGTACACGTCCTTTATGAGATTTAGGTATTGTATTTAAACACTGTATCTTTCTGATTTCATCAAGTTCAATCGGAATTGGACCAGGTTATTTAGAATCGAATGATAGATTACACCCATAAAGATAGAATTCGTCTATATTCAAATTACATACTTTCAAAAAGTGAGAGAATAAATCTATTCTAACGTCGTCCAGGAGTATTGAAGCTAATAATGCCATGAAAAGAAGCTGTATACACGGGCGTAATCTTCAATCATCCTTAAATAAAAATCTAAGAATAACGTCGCAAATCGTCGGACAAGTCGAAAACTAAGGTAGTAAGATATACATACAAAACTTCTATGTCATTCTTACTACCTTACTTTCTTACCTGTCTCTCTCGCACAGTCTTTTATTTTCGCCCGTGTAAACAGACTCTTTCCATGGAATAATTAGCTTCAATCCTCCTTAAAAAAAATTTTAAAATAACGTCGCCAATCGTCGGGAATCGTGGTAAACAGTACTCATAGACACCGGCGTACCCAATGTGGGGGTGTTCATGGTTTAAATTTTGATGTTAACTCGTAATATTTCTGTCGTAAAGACAGAACCGAACGTGACTAACTGTCGTGATAGTGTTTTTCTCGCATATTGGTTCTGAAATTAATTCCGAATGTTAGTGCCACGCCTCATTTTCCGTTTTTTTCCCCCTAAACTAATTATTGTAAATTATGTTAACCAGTGTAGAAAGTATTTCTATGTAAAAGGTGACGATGAATGCATGTGATTCTCGTTAAATTCGTAAGTTGAAAATGTTGGCTGCAGTTTTTGAATGAAAAGTTTTTTTTTTTTTGGACATGCATACATATGTACACACACACATATGCACAGAGAGACACAAACACACACACATTCAAACATGCATGCAAAAAGCATTCATATTATTATTATTGTTGCACGTAAAAATGAAATGAAAAACAAAGGAGCTGATTTAAAACAAAAGAAAAGCACAAAACAATCACTCGCTCGTTCGCCTCGCCTCGTTCGCACAAACGTAAAGCGAATGCAGTTGTCGAGTCGCCGCAGCGGAAGTAATTCTCTTTGCGCTGTTGTGGCTGATTATGCTGCCAGTAGCAGAAGTATGCTGAATCAAAAACGAAAGCGAGTGGCGGCTGCAGCAACGGCGACGGCTGCTGAGCTAACTCCACGACTGAGATGATGAGGAGATGTCATCTCGGCCTCCTCATCATTTTGTACATATGTGCAAGCATAAACTAGGATACAGACATTCATACAGTCAAACTTTTATATATAAACACATATGAGTCAGTTTTTTTTTCATTCTTTCTTTTTTTTTGCATTTCAACGAAACATTAAATGGAAAATGTCGTTTCTCCTGTGGCGAGTTTTAAACTGCGCTGCACGTTCATTTTTATTATTATTTTTTGTGATTTTTTTTTTGAATTTTTTTGAGGTTTTTTTTACGTTTCTACGTTTAATCCCTTGCTTGCCAAAAGCTGTTGACTTGAATCCCAGCAGTTGAATTTGGTGCGTAATAAACGACTTCAATGACATTTTGTGATGGACGAAACATTTCATAATTATGTTTTGTTTAAATGGCAAGCGAACCCTGCGTTGCATGCAACATACTACGTATGAATGTACATAAGTATATAGTAACTTGCGTTTGCAACTTTGACAGCGCTTACATTCATTTAATGTGGTGACGACTTTGCTTTCATATGAGTTTAATTACTTTGTTGATGTTACTGCTGTTGTTGTTGTTGTTTTTGTTTTTACTGTTGTTGCTGTTACTGCTATTATTATTATTACATATTATTACTGCTGTTATTTTTCCAAACAATGCAAATTGGTTTTCAGCTGGCGATTTCCTAAGCAACCTTGGGTCAATAATGATGTATCCTTGCGGCTTTGCCGTGTTATTCTATATCAATAAACTGTCAAATTACCATGACGACGACACTCACAGTGAGTGTGTGTATGAGGTAATAACTTTTTCATTATAAGCACAAAAAAAAAAGAAGTATTTCAAAAAAAAAAAAAATATAACACGCTAATGGACATCGTTTGGTCGATAATCAAATTAAATTGGTAATATGCACGTTCACTTTTGCGAAAAGGCTTTGCGGGGGTGGGTCTTTGAGATGATGGAAGGCGGCAGTGCTACACTGGTACAGGTGCAGAGTGACACCTGAATGAGCAATCGATTGCGGCGGAGGCGGTGGTGGCGGTGGAAGAGGATAATGATTTCAGAGTGTAGGTTAGAGACCTCAGAAGTGGTGCATTTATAATACCGATGTGGGAAAAACACGTCGGAGGTAAATTAGTGATTTAGTATTTGAAATGTAGATGGCACTGCCAGACATTTTTCAGGTTTCGTAGAAACTGTGTAGCTGGAAAAATACGGATATAAGTTTTACAAATTTCTATTAAATATCTATTCAAAAACCGAGCTATTAGGTGGTACTGTACAAGTAGCGGCCCAGACTAGGAGGTGCTGGAGCTTTTTTGTGTGTTAATTTGTATTACAAAAATGTATAGCTCGCCCCGGGACTTGGAATTTTCATCAAAAACCCTGCTATATTAGTAATACACTGAGGAAAAAAATTTTGTTATATCAAGTAAATCAACAGGTTTTGCTGGTAAATCCCATCCAAAAATAAATACTGAATAATGAAGAGACAGAGTACTGTTGTTTTACATTCAACAGTCTAAACTGTTGTTTGAACAGAATACTTTTGTGTCAAATTTGACAGTGAATACTGTTAAAACCGAGGAAAACTGTCAAATTGAAAAATTATGTTCTTGGTATAAAAGAAAAGGCCATACATTTAATCATATTTATTAGTTTTAAGAATTTTTTTATTGAATACATTCTGTATGGGGACAGTTTAATTGTCAGCGATGCAAAAACCTATCCGAAAATCAAACCAAAAATCGCGGAAGCTGAAACGAAAAACTTAAGAATATTGTTTTCGCTAAAAACTTAAGACCCAATTTTATACAAAAAATCGTACATCGCTACGTCGTAGCTTAACCAACCACTTTTAATAAATTTGCCTTTAGGTATATAATTTTAAAAGTTTCTTGTTTGAAAATACATAAACAAAATTTATAATTTCAACAGAAGGAATGTTAGGCAAATTGTCAAATCAATAGAAAAAACTGTTAAATCAAACAAAATGCATTCAATACAACAGATTTTCTAAAAAACAGAAATGAACTGTTGAAAACAGTTTTTTTTTTGCTGGAGCTATGAATAGAAATGAGAACACAAATGTTATTCATAAATTAAACTATTCCTACAATAAAATAAATATCAAGACTGTGATTAGTATGGGTAATACATTAGTAATCAATGCGAACTAAAACCAGCTTTTCATTTCAGAAGCTTTGAAAATGGCTATAGCGAGTATAGCCAATAAAAATCACCACTACGAATCGATGAATGTATGTTTTGAAAAGTGAAAAAAGAATTGAAGGAAATTCGTAGAAGAAAGTAAGATTGAAAAGATTTGGAAAGCGCATTACCGCATTTAGTGATATTCCGAAAATTATGTTCTTCAGCGAAGCAGTTTTCATTATTTGGGGGAAAAGTTAACAAAAAAAATGTTCGAGAAGTCGTACAAGCATTCAATGGCAAAATAATTTAGTAATGTTTTATTTCAGTTCATACTCTGCATCCTTGTATCATTATTTTGAAAATTTACTACCTACATACTTCCGCCGGCTTTAAAATGCATATATGAAAGTTCCACAATTTTCGCTAGAGTGCAGCATCATGCAAATCAGATTTCAATGTTTTCAAGGGTTTTCCAGCAGGTAATTAAGTATAACTTAGCACCTTTCTATATTCTACATATCAATCGAAGGCAAATAACATTACAAATTAAAGTTTTGCACAGAATATAAGACCTTTAGATGCTTCAGCTGGATAAAAATGTAATAGGCAAATATGCTTGATCTTTACCATACTATAGTGAATTTTGCGTACCTTTTCCTCCAGAATATAAAAATGTGAATAGATTTTCAGACAAAATTACGTTGGCCAAAATCAAGTTACAGTACGGTCTAAAGATTATAACTTACACCTACTCGCGCAGTATCATTTAGCAGGACTTTAAATATTAGAATATAAAGTGTAAAATTCTCGGATGTGGAAAATACTATCGTTTTATCTTCTATATTATTGCAGTAATCCATATATCTTCTAAAACGTTCACGACTGATAGCTATTCTCTCCCACGAATGTCATTGCTATTTTTACTTACTCTCGCATAGTGTGAAGGACAAGCGATTACGCTTATAGCAGGTATTAATACCTTCAACTAGATGACGGTTAAGAAATTTTTATTCAAATTAACGGAAAAAATTTCGTGATTACGTTAAAACCAATTCG
The DNA here is from genome assembly GCA_958295655.1 of Palloptera scutellata. Taxonomy (NCBI): domain Eukaryota; kingdom Metazoa; phylum Arthropoda; class Insecta; order Diptera; family Pallopteridae; genus Palloptera; species Palloptera scutellata. The sequence goes on from OY282449.1 coordinate 105,233,277, forward strand.
GTGAATTGCAATTTGTAGGAAAACACCACGGTTTTGGAATATTTAAAATGTATCTACCAAAGCCATTTAGATATTTTCACAAAACTTTATTCATTAAATATGTACCTAAAATTTGCTATTAAATGAAAATCTTTATAAAAAATTTAAGATTGTCAACGAGCTAAAAAACTATACTTAATTTTCATGATATGCCTGATAATTATTTTTAGTTGTTTGTTAATTGATAGTTTGTTAGTTACTTAGTATAAAAAAAAGGTTATTGGAAAATTATTTCATATAATGAAATATTAATTTGCTATTGCCTCAGATTGACATGATTTACATACGAGTACATATTGCAGTATGATTTAGATTTGAAGAGAAGTTATTAGTTAATGTCATAATGCCACCAGTCGAAATGATCTCAAAGAATCTTCTTCTAATGGCAATACAAAAAGAGAGAGAATAACAACAACCAGATAAAAAACAAAAAATGTTATTGCTATCAATTTTTAATTTAACATACAACATACAGAACAATTAAAACCCTCTCCCGAAAAATCAAATAAATATGTTTATTTTTTCGTTTTGGAATACAATTCTACGAAAAAAAAGAAAAGAAAAAACAAGAACGAAAAGGCGTCGAAAAAAAAGGTGTAATAAAAAGCAATTAATTATGGTCCGCAATCAAAAGAAATTGTATTTTATGTATACTTGTCTCACTAGGTGCGTTTTATAGTGTTCTCCCTGCTAACAACACCAATTTAGGCTAAAATATACTAAAAACAAAAAAAAAAAACAAACTAGAGTAAACCAAAATCATATACTCACATTTACGAGTACATAGAAAACAAATTTAAGATAACACACATGTAACTACATAGGCCCGAGTCAATGCAAACAATAAGCGGACAAAATAATTAAGTCGTAAGTCGCAAGGTGTTCCCTTACCTTATATGTACCTACCCCTTATCTTACCAATGGGTACCTCAGCATGTTTCATTTCAACTAAATTTTTAACGTCAACAAGCGACAATTTGTTGGCACTTGCGGTTATCTTGAACACAACACTGACACAAAAAAAAACATAGCTACATGCATACATATCTACATACTGAACATCACCAGCACCTCCACCACCACCGACAACAACAATAGCGCAATAATAATAAAAATTTCAATTTTTCGGTTCTGATTTGTAATACAAATAAACTGAAAGAAATGAAACAAAATCAAGAACAAGAAGAAGGGAAGACGAAGAAGGGCAAACAAACATTTGATCAATTAAATTGTTTGATGACAAAACGATTTTCTATTACGACAAACATTAAAATACACACATTTAGATATGACAGTAATGGGGGAGAGGCGGTTTACGATTAATACACTGAATCCATTCATTTAAAAGAAATGATTGAAATCAGATAATAAAAATGAAAAACGAAGAAAGTAAATACTCCTCCATGAAACTCTCACAAAAATGTAACTCTTCGTTTGTTGCTTGTGCTTAAAATATTGAAAGATTTCTGGGAGGAAAGACAAGATATAGTCTGTGACTGTCATAGACACGCGTGGGACCATGCTCGACACTTGTGCTCCTTTATCTCAAGTCAACGCATCGCGGCGTCTTCAACACATCCACATCAGAGGGTAAACTTTCATATGTGGTTAGTTCTAATTGACCTGAAATATTTAGTTGTACATCGGACTTGGAACTCACCACGTAAAAAATCTCTTCAATGAAACCTCGGACTGAGCCAAGGGAAAATATTAGGTGTATTCACAATATGGTGCGAAATATTTCTTCTATTACAACAACAAATATATGTATGTAATATGCTATCAAAATTCGCATTTGTCCACTTTTCAACACGGCAAGTTTTCTTGAAAGCAAGTTTCCAATTACTTTTTGGTCTTGCCACTTGTTTTTCCACACAGCAAGATCTCTTAATCAATTCAGCTTTTATGTACTTTGTCTGACATGTCAAAGAACGAACAGCTCAGAATGAAAGTTGCCGGTACGAGCAGGTCTGTACCGGTCCCTCTCGTCTTTCCCCTCTCGCCTACAAACTTAACTTGCTTTCACGAAAACTTACCATGTGGAAAAGAGAAAAGAGGACTTTTGCAATGATGCAAGATCATTTGCACTACATCGTAAATACCGCTATTGGGAAGTTTGAGAATTTGAAATTATTTGAGAGAAAAGATTTCTGCATGCTTTTAAAGTCTGTCATTCATACTCTTCTCAAATACGAGGCTTGATTATGCATACGTGACGTAGCGGCTGGTAACGTAACGTATGGTATCGTAACGTATCGATCTATTGTATATATGAGCAGTGCGTACAAGTGATTACCGTTATTTTAACTACGTATGAATAATCAAGCTTGGGCTCAATTCTACATTCCGTTTTTATACTCGTACTGCAAAATTTTCTACTTGTAGATGAAAATTGATATTGTCAATTTATAACTACATTTTCTTTTCTTCTTCTTTTAATGGCGCAACATCCTATGGAGGGCCTAGGCCGAGCTTTTAACTATACTACGCACCTACTACATAATATCATCGCATAGCAAAAGCTTTTAAAAGAAAATATTTGATCATGATTTAAGGCACACACAACAGAAAAAAATGTAAACAGTTTGAAATAACACTCGTGCTGTTTTAAATTCATGAACAAAAATATTACCTCAAGGCATAAATTACAAATATGTAAATGTATCAGTTGCTAGGAATTTGGATGGGAAAAGGTTTCGTAGAAAAATTGATAAAAAAATATCCATTTAATCCATTTTATACAATAGTTATCTACTTAACTATTGCCTTCAAATTTCCAAATCTTTATATCACAGACCAAGATAACTACTTTTTAGTTTCAGTTAAACATCCAATTTCTTACCGTCATTCTTGGGGATTTTTACACTTGTTTTGTAGCTTTGTACTTGCGAAAAAACTGTCTGTTTGTCTGTGTATTTACTTCATAATTGGTGGAAATGCGATAAATTTTTTGTTTTAGTTAGAGTGTTGATTTAACTAGCAAATAATTTTTATTGTCTTTACAATGCCTTTTTCCATGAGTGTACAAACCCAAATATTATGGATTTGATTGTGCTTTATTGGTTTACAACTTGAATTTTTTTCGTTTGAACTAATGCGATGTTATTATAAAAATAAGCACTCGCTCTCTGACGGCAAATAAAATTGATAAAATTTTATTGTATTGTGACAATTATTTCATAAATTTTTTATTAATTGTACTTTTTTTTTTGAAAATCATTTAAAATCATAGCACACCTTTTAAAAATGATAATACACCCGAAATTGCTTGACCTTAAAAATATATATTTTTTCCGGAATTTAGCACAACCGCGCACGTTGTTTTTTATATTTGTAGACGAGAAGAAGTGGTCAAATCTCGGCACAGGTTACATCAAAAAATTTGAAAACACAATTTTTCTACATGGCAAACTTGCTATTGCTTACAAGAATGAAAATTGCCTAAGAAAAGATTTTTACTTCACCGTTCGGATTCGGCATAAAACTGTAGGGAAAGTTCGGTGTAGACCCTCGATGGGCTGTTGTTTAACGGCAAAAAAAAAAGAAGACCAAGTAAAGAGGATTGCAGTTTAATGTCGAAGTGAAATCGAACCACAATAGATTGACATTTTAAGTATCAAATAAAAAATTTATAGAAATTTAATTTATCGGTTAAAGGCGATACCTGAAATTGAAATTCTATACAATCGAAAGGTCCAAACCAGAACTTTTCTCCCAAGGGAAGCCTTCAAAGCTTATAATTGTTATGTAATTGTTATGCTCAGAAAATAAGCCATGTTTGGCATCATATTTGAACAAATTTGATTCTAATCTATGGACTCGTATGTCGAGTCCAAATGGTGAAAACCGTTTTACTTAGAAAATTGATATATGTAGAGATTAACTCCTGATTTTGCTGCTAAATTGTAACTAAATCAATCAATGATTGCTATTTCTACTCTGTCAATAATAACTATTACTAATGTTGTCAAAGGTAGGGATCGAAAGTTTTATAGCCCAAATTTCTTAACCCATTGTCAACATAAGATTTGAAATTAGATTCAATTTTCAAAATTCAGAAATTTGGATTTATGAAATAGAAATGAGCATTGTCATCTTCAGAATCGTGCTGAAATGAAAGCTTTTTAGCGACGGTATACTTTCTGAAACATATATTCAGTGGTTATGATATTAACATCTTTCAGCCACAACAATTCTAGTTATCATACTGAGTAAATATATGTATAACTCTGAAATCTTTGACCCAATGGTTTTTAAAAGTGAGATATTTTTTCTGGACTTCGGAGAAAATTCAAAAACCTGCTTTAGTGCCAGAGCTGTTAAAAAGAATAGTTACAGATTCCAAGTTTTATTTTCACTATAAAATAAATCGCTTTGATATTTTGTACCATATTTTGCATTAAATGACACTGGAATCACATCTGATCCCAATCGGACGATGTGAAATGCAATTATTTTCCCATTGTTAGGTTACCTTCACACAGAAATTCAACATCATTAACCTATCTATGGTGATCACGGAAATCTATTACATGTTCGATAGTTATATGCTTCTTTACTGAACTGTCATTTCGATGCATGATAAATGGAAACACTTGCTCGATCTATGAGAATTTATAATATCAGTTAATTTTTTTCGATTAGGGTCTCTAGGAAAAATTACCTATTCTTATTTATATATCATATATAATACAACAACGGTAAGGGTTAATAGAAAATCGTGAGAGGTTTAGGCCCATTAACAGAAACTCGCATTATCTATTCTCTATCTTTCATTTCTGATTTGGAAATTGAATTCGCACCTTCTGCTTTTTTTTTTTTTTTTTTAGATAGATAGTGCACACAGGGGGTACCCCTATAAATGCAGAACATTGTGTTGATTAGATGGAAGATTGATAGGTGTAAGGAGGGAGAAGTAGTTATGAGCGTTTGCTTTAAATTTGCAAGGGTCATAATAATCGGGAAAAATGTCTCCACATAATTAGATGAAATTGAGGGAACAAAAACGACCCAGCATTGGGCTTCTACTCCACTACTTCTATTTTATATAGAATCCAGGCACTCCAAGAAGTAGTTCAGCACGTCCACTTTCTTCACTACGGCCCCTAATACAGAATTTATAGTTTAATATTATTAATTAATTTTTAAATACCAACTATGTACTTTTCATTGTCTTTTCTTAACCTTCTTAATTGGATAATTGCCACGGCATACGCCACGGCTGTCATTGCCTTAGTTAAAAGGTAATAAGATTTCGAAAATTTCACCCCTCCGGGCCATTATTAAATTGTAAGGGAATGGGCCGAAGATTTTTCGACCTCTCCAGGTAACTCAGGCTCAAGTTCAAGTCATTTCTCAACTATTGTAAAAGTGAATTTATATAAGCAGCTAATAACTTTTCTTAAAATTACTTGATATTTAATATGGTTAAAAATGCTGGGGTAAATTCATAAATCTACTTTAAGGCGTTTGAGTTCCAGCGAATTTCAGCGATTTCAAAATTGAATGAATGAAAATTTCGCATATGAGAAACATGATTGACGTGCCCTTTTCCATTAATAGACAATCGAAGGATTTCCGAACCTAACTATTACTAATAAACGATCTTTATAAAGCAGATTTAAAGGGATTAAGATCATGAAGAGGATATCGTCAATGCATAGAAACAAATGTTGCCAAAGTCACTACTCACCTTGCGCAATTCTAACAGCGGGCATTTTAATTCTCATCTTTTACAATTTAAGTTCAATGAAATTTAGTGACTCCCACTACGACAACGAAGACGACGACTGCTGCTTCTGCTGCTGTTGCGGTCCCTAGTGCCAGACTCCAGTTTGGCTGTTTGATTGCGAATTATAGGTCCTCATAAATTTTAATTTCTGTATGAAAACGTAAAATTGAAGTTCGTATCCTATTGGATTTTCGATTGTTGTTCTTCACTATGTTTTCCGTTTTCCGTTTTCCTTTTTCTTTTTCTATTTCTAATCAGCTTTAATTGTAAGTTTTGTATTTTTCATTATTTTGTTTGTTTTTGCGTATTTTGCACTAATATTTGTTTGTTTTTACATTATAACAATTTCTTATGGTTGTTGCACACACAAGAAGTGTCAAATGTTGAAAATATTTTATTTGTTTTATTTATTTTTTCTTGTAAGTAAAAAGAATTAATTTGATTAATATTTCTTTATATTCGATTTGTTTTTTATTTTTTTTTATTTCTATTTTTTCTCATTTAATTTTACTTTCGGTTGAACAATAGGAACATTGTGTACACTTTATTGTTGTTTTGAATGACGATGAATTCGCACGCGGTTTTCTTTTGATTTTCGAGCTTTGGCTGCTTCCTGGCACTTGCAGTATCCTCCAGTTGGAATGATTAGAATTTTCGGATCGAACAGCATCCCAATTGGATTTGCTTCACAATAATAATTATGAGTGAATAATGGATAATTAAGTTGGTTTCACGTTTCTGATGACTCCTGTTTTTTTTTGTGTTTCTGTGTTTTTTAGTTTTCTGTTTTGTTGTTGTCGCGATGTTTTTCACTCCACCAAACAATGGCGGCAAATGTCTCCGAGCGAATGCGTCCGAACACGTCGATGTCCTGCGAGTGACTGTGGACGCATACGTTCGGATAATTCAATTTTATTTAGGTTTACACTTTGATGCCAATTTGAAAATTTGATTTTGGTATATTGCGGTGGCGGCAGCGGCGGCGAAGGTGGTGGATGCGCGCGGGGGAAGCTCTAGCTCTACTATCTCGCGGGCGGGTTGTTAAGGTGTAGCGGCACAGAGCGAGGGCGCGGGGCGAGCGGGCGGGCGGTCGGTTGTTGTCTTGTATACTACTTATTGTGTATGTGCAATTGTGGGTGGTGGACACGCGTTTTGACACTTGCGACTATTTCGCTCAACGACTCACACACGAATGCTGATAGTGGCTTAAAACGAGCGAGAGTGCAAACGCAGCGCTGAGCAGCGACGTCGCGATGTCGACGGTTGCGGCAACGAAGACGACGACGACGACAACGGAGGTAGCAGCAGCAGCAGCACACTGATGATAACAATACGTACGCGTATGCCAACAACAACGACAACAATAGCAACGGCAACTACTACAAATGCCACTATTACTCTAAATATACGCACGCACTTGAAAACAACCGTTATGCGTTACGTATCCGATCCCGATTCCGATTCCGATTCCGATCCCCTTCGATACCAATGCGAACAGTAGGTACTAAAGAGTAGTAGGTAACTAACTAACTCCGGTATTGTTTATATTGTGGATTCCTGTATGAGGTGAAGTGATGCCTGCCTTCTGCTCTGTTCTGCTGCTCAGCTAGTAGCAGGTTGAATTTGTTGGTGCGTTTTGTGAATGAAAACAAAAACAGAAGCACAATAACAATAGCTGCCACTGCAACCACAAACAACAATAACAACAAGAATTATGATAATCGCGAAACAAGCGATGAAAAAGAAGAACAAGAAAGCACGTCCTCACAACGCGGCAGTCGTGCATCTAATAAACTCACATTAGTCCGTCCGTCCGTCCATTCATTGAACGTGAATTGCTCTGGCGCTCCGCTCCGGCTATGGTTCTGGCTCTGGTTTTGCTCTTCTCTGCTTTGTTTCGTTACGTTACGTACTTTACGTACATATGCGCATACAAACATACAAACTTGTACATACAATCAGCTAAACTCACTCGCTCACTCGCGCTAATACAATGCGGTGGCAGGCAGATGGATGAAAGGTTGGTTGTTGGTTGTTGGTTGTTTTGGAGTTCCGTTGTGTATGGTGTATGCATGTACTGGTGTATGATGGTGGTGTATTGTTGTGTACGAGTATGTACGTGCGAGTGTGTGCTGTGGTGTGTGCGGTGTATGACGTGTACTCGTAAATGTTGTTTGTACTCGCACTCTCTGCCGCATGCATGCTGATGAGTGAGTATTTCAATTATTTTGTTTGTTTGTTTGCACATTTCGATTGAAACAATGTGAAAGCGCTGCTCGTTCGTTCGGTTCGATTTTCCTGACTTCAAGTGGCTGTTGCATCGCAGCAGCGGCAATTTCCGTTGTCTCCCGTAGCTGTAGCAATTTTACCAGAAACTCCTAATCCCATCTCAATCTCACTCTCTCCCACTGTTTCAATCGCTCGGTTTTCAGTGCAACCTAATAACTACAAGTACAACTGAACCGGTTTCAAACACCTCCACAGTCACCATCAAACATCGACGACTACAACATGCCACATAGAATAGTAACTGCCATCCCACCTCCTTGCATCGCATCGAACCCAACCAACTACTACCGTTGTCGTTAACGGACAATTGAACGATTGCTGAGAGTTGTCGCTTTTCTGAATACATTTGCTAACGAAAACAATTCTCTTTTACTCTCTCAGCGACGTCCATACACATAAAGACAAGCAACCACATTACCTCAAAGCAACTTGCACGTTTAAACCGTCAACTAACAGCAACAACAAAAACATCAGCAACAACAGTTACAACAACTACTGTGCTTAGCTAACCCATTCGAACGAGTGCGCGTCGACCGTCCACTTGAAAGTAAATAAGCGCCCCACACCGCCATATATCACTTGTGTATGTATGTATATAAAACCATCAACCTCAACAGTAACAACAACAATAACAAACAAAAACAACAACTAAACTAAGCAAAACACATATGAAGTTCATATCATGAAGAACGCACACATTCGCGCACATTGTGGCGCGCACTAAGCACCAGCATCTCACATTCGTTTACCCTTTTTTCTCTCTCTCACAATTGCCACTCTCTCGCACACAATAAAGTTATTTTCAGTTCCGCTCTCACTGGGAACACTTACACACGCGCAGCATCGTATTCAACATACTCCAACACCATCGTATTCACCGTTACCACCATCACTACCGCCGCCATCACCACCACACTCATCAATAACATCTAATATCTAATGTCCATGACTATTTGCAAGGGCGGAGGGTATGCTCGCTAGAGAGAATCACAAACAAAAACAACCGCAGAAGCTCCTGTTTGAAGCTTGCATCGAACTTACGCTCTCGGCGTTGCTGGTTTCTGTTTGAATTGGAAAAAACTGGAAAGTTTCTCTGCTCTCACATCCCATCAGGTAACAATTACTCTCGGAGAAGGAAGTACTATGGAGAGTAATCATCGTAACCCTTACAACAGAGCAGACATACATACACACATACATACAAACATACATAAGAACGTATGTGACGCAAGGTGATGCGATGGTATCATCATCATCAACATCAACATCACAGTGCATACTTGTGTGCTGCTTATCAGCGGCACATTCGGAGTAGTACGTATGCATGTTGTTATTGTTTTCTTGTATTTTGATGTTGTATCTTATATCTCATTTGCATACAGTGGGGAGTTGAGGTGGTGACGACGGGGGCGGTAAGGTGGAATAATATTTTCTGGTTTTGTGTGTTTACAAATTCTGCTACAGATATTTGAAATCGGTTTTTTTGAAAGATTCGCATGTACCGATATAAGTAGTCAGTAGTCTTCTTTATGTGCTACCATTTTCAAACGTGACGCAAATCCGGGTTTTCAGAGCACACGGCTCACATCGGTTTACTTTTGTCATACTTAAAATACTTCTTTATGAATTGAACTTGCAGTATAAATATTGTTTAAGTAAGGGTTTTCTTTGTAAAGATAAACGAAATCGTAGTGAACCGCTTGGTTTGTAACCGATAACTTCAATGAGAGAAACGTGGCATGCCTGAATACGGTGAAAACTTTACCATAAGAGCGAAAAAGTTTTAGTCGAATATTCACACCCCTTTGATTTCTCATTGTGTTCAATTAGACTTAACACGTTTGAATACTTATTCCTTATTGAGAAGTAAACGCTTTCTCATGCCTCAAGTGGAATATTTGACTGTAATAATACACAAGTAACATGGAACCACGTTAGCACATTAACTACTGATTGTGTAAAGGTTAAGATCTCGATAACAACAAGGCAATCTTGCTGCTATTAATTGCTATTATGGATACCTTAGCCTTTTTGACGAGGAGTAAAGCATTAAAAGATTTAAATACTTATGAGTGAGACTTCGAAGATTTCGACTAATTCGAAAACTTAGCTCTTTCTGGAACTATTGTTATGTATTTTATTGAGAGATGGTAACGAGTATACTTGTAGTTGTTCAAACGCCAGTTATTTCGTGGCCATTTAAAGTTTGAGTGGCCATGAGTGTTTTGTGCGGATACCTTGGTGCGGATAAATATTGGGTTTGGCGTATGCAAAGGGTATGAGTTACAAAATCATAGGCTTTGAAATAAGCCTAAAGTTGCTTATTTGTAACGACTCATTCGACACGAATGTACACAGACTGAAAACCAAGCAGAAATCAAGTCACTGGCTGTCAATCTTATCAAAACATTTTGTCGAGTCATTCATAGCTCCATTTATACTGGGTACTTGGTCATGTATACATCCAAGGCAACTGCGAGGCTTACAATCTAGCCAAACGGAGCTAATTGGATTCTGTTATCTCAGCCTCTTGCACCATCAGTGCTCCTCTCTTACTCATGTTTTGCGTAGTATATTTTTGCATGAATGGAAGTGACGAATCCGAACGGTGAAGTAAAAAGCTTTTCATAGGCAATTTTTACTCTTGTAGGTTTGCCATTGTCAGCCAAGAGGTGATGCCGTGTAGAAAAATAATTTTTTTTTTTTACTTTTTGATTTTGCCTGTAGCAGTCCAACGCACTACCACTACGCCACAATTACCAAACATTTGCTCCTCTCACATTTATTAAATTGGCAGTTAAGCTAAATTATCTTGAGGAAGCAAAAACTTCCTGGATTGCAGACCATATTTGTGATATAACCAGACTTACGTGCACTATAATGGACATTAGAGGTCCTAGAAAGTTACTCAACCTTGGTAGAAGCTGCATCAGTACAGCGATATCGCTCACAGGACACTGCTGCAAGATTAGGGCTTCCATTTAACGACTTCTGTCGACTTTATGGCTCTGAGGAAGAAGAGGGAACAGTCCTACACACTTCTTGTGTGAATGCTCATCTCTGGCTAGGAGGAGACTAAATCTCCTAGGCTTACCTTCCTTCAATAGTCTGTCCTAGTTATCATACCTAAACATTATAGCTATAGCCAAGTTCATTGAAGAATTTTTATTTCTCCATTACGTAAATAGGCCATATAGTAATCACAATAAGCCATTTATTGTGCTTAAGTATGCTTTCGTACAAAAGGCTGTCACTAATCTAAAAACTTAATTCTCTTAACTATTTCGACGGATTCTTGCGGTAATAGATACGCACAACACTATGATGCTGTGGAGTGAATTATTTTTCAAGTTTCTCTAAGACGATTTTAATATTCCTGAAGCAGCCTGGCAGCGGCTGAGTTGTTTAACATCGATAATTTCTCCTTCCATAGTGCTGAGCACATACGTCGAAGTCATTTGAGTCATTTGAGTCACTCTACCATCGGTAACACTAGAAACTATCGATACTTATCGATGTGCACTAACTCTCCATATTAATCGATAGGTGTCAGAAGGGCATTTGTGTAAAACTCGCAAATTTTCAATATTAGCGTTTACTTGTTGGGACTTGTTGAGCTCGGTTTTTGATCTACTACCATGTTCGTGTTGCGCATATCAACATTAAAATTTGGTGGAGGGTAAAGGAGAGGCTGTAGGGTACTTCCGTATAGGGCACTTAGATATGATTCTTGCGAAGTTACATGTACTTAGTAATCTTCAATTCGATTTTCTCTTACCATAAAATTTCACACAACATCATCAATGACATTTTGATTTTTTTCCAAGATTGGTGATCTCAGAAGATAAGCATACATAAATTGGCCTTCATTTGTGAGTGGCTGTACAGTGTATATGACTTTAGAAATACTTATTATATGTACATTGTATGTACTTGCATAATATAAATTTGAAATGCAACGGCTACGGTGTTTTCTTAAATACGAGCAAGCTTTAAGAATATCTGAAAGTATGTACCTATATGAAAGTTTCTATTGTACAATCTTATGCAGCATGCGATTTTGTTTCTGTAATCACTTTCGGTTAAGATCAAATAACGGTTAAACTATATTCATAATCTAAAAAAGAAAAATTATAAACTTCTACAGAGTCGGCAAACATGTAAGAATTTTGAATTGCGTAAAGCAATTATGAAATTGCAATATATGCAATATACATATGTATGTATACAATACTTAAATATGTATGTATGTATGGAGAAATATTATAATATCGCGGTAGCTTACAAAGGCTCATGCAAAACAGGCCCTCTCGAGTGCACTTTTGCAATTGAAACGGAAAGTGCAATTTGTCACAAAGGTGCGTAAATGCAGCGAATATACTCGTGCATACACACACACACACACACACACACACATACACATACACCATCTTATACATATGTATGTATTTATATGTATGTAACTGCGCAATATTACAATAATAATGTCGGCCATATTCCAACATTGCTACATGCATGGCACTAATGCATGCATGCAACACTATGTCGGCAGCGGATATCATAATCACAAAGTCCAACATATTGTAGGAAAAGGATAATATCGCCACTTAGTGAGAAACGTAAAGAAAAGCAAAAACAAATTCCGCTTAATTTTGAAATACTTAATCGTGTGGGGTGAAGTGTAAAATATGTTAACGTACATAATAAATATATAAAATATTTTGCTATTGTAATATTTTTTATATCTAATGAATTTTTTATCGACTGATCTGCCTATTCTATTTGATATACATTGTTGCTATTCTCACTATGGCAAACCTAACGTTCATTGAGCCTGTTTAAGTACATTAGATATACTCTAACAATAAGAAATAATTTTCCAAATTAAAAAACATAAATAAATTTTCGTTTCAGTAAGTGCATATACCAAAAACATTTTACAGTGTAATGCCGCACGTTATGTGCTGAGTGGTGAAAAAGAGAGTAACAACAAATACAAGTCAATATATAACATATATAGAACAGTTTGGTATATCTGTTTTAATAATACCATGCAGTGAAAACATTTCTTGTAATTCTTGTAATGGTAATTCTCGATTACAATCTCAAATTATGAGTAGCTTATATGGATTATTGAATAAATACATTTTTAATATATTCTAGTTTCGGCAACTGACATCGAGAAAAATTTAATATCGACAATCGTTTCTTCCTGAGCAATTTTGGAATTAATTAGTGAAAACACTTGGCAGATCAATTTATGGCTGAGGGCTGTCAGCTTTCGACTATCAGTCAAATTCATAATAAATAATCACATTAATTTGTGCCATTGAATTTTTTTTCTGTCAGTTTTAATAATCGTCCCAAATGAACTGAGACTAAAATATTTTCTTTTAATTGGACGGGTCATTGCAGAATCTGGTTATGGATTGGATCAATGTAGCTTACCAGCGAATTTCTTTACAGTTTCTCAAAGATCTACCGGGGATTTGTTCGCTCTTTCCTGCTCAAAATGTGGCCAGTATTCTTAGTAGTTGAACACCTCTTGTGTATATAGATGTACTTGCGTCAGTATGTCAATCGGTGGCTATTATCACGCTGATCGCCTTGTTCGACATCGTACGGAATATGCTGACTACTTCTCCCCTTTTTAGCTCTCTGTTGCCAAGTAATATTACATTTATTACATTTTGAACATTGTTCTTTATTTATATCCATATTCACATCTTGAGAATTGGATTAGCAAGGTTATCAGCAAAGAACTGTTCTCCAACGAACCCTTGCTAAATCTAGTTAAGGTTTGACAGGTGTAGAGAAAGTAAACAAGCTTTTCTTCTTCAGAAGTGTTACATTTGATTAGTGTAGTAAACTCGCATTAGACCTAAATGTATTAGATTTTTTAAATTTGGAAGTGAATAAGTGTAAAGCAACAAGGTCATATGCACTGGTTGGTCCTACGTCGGTTCCGCTCGGCGGGGTGGGAATATTTTATTACTTGGTGATTTGCTACCTACCAAGAGTTGTAGAGACTTTTGCAGATTTTCTTATAATTCTCATTCATATTAAATCGGGTTAGGATAGATTTGGTTGAGAAAAAGGGTTTTTGATCAGATTGTTTATCATTTCAACTCGGAGATCAATTGTGGTCCATTGTGAATTAGGTTCGTGCACTACCACGAACCTAATTCACATGATACTAAACTGAAACCAGTCGGTGCTCTTTACAAATTCCAGTAAATCTCGCATCTTTACCCGGGATATGTGGGCCATGTTATTGAAGAGCCTTGTCCCAGTGGAAATACAGTCCATCCCCAAACTAGATGTTCACCGCAGCATCTGCAGTAGTCGTTACTCTAGTTGTCATTTTTACAGTACAGTGTACCGGTATCACTCTAGTTGCCATACCGATTGATCGTCTACATATTAAGAGTAAGAAGACGCTTTTTTCGATGTTTGTTTCTTTAGAGTTTCTCAAAGATGTTGAGAATGGCGGAGTGTTACTCTATCTCATATCGGTAGAAATATAAGAAGTTTTTTTAGGAGAATTAACTATCAGACTAAGATTGGAATTGAACCAGCAACCTACCGGGTAAAAGTTTAGTGCGATACCCAGTACAATATCTAGGTCGTCTCCATCTAAAACAATGTCGAAATTCATATGAGGGTAATCTTGTTGTTGAGCTTAGAGATTTTGGCTCTGCTTTGGAACGACAAATACTGGGTATATTATCAGGGACTCACAGTCACAGTCAAGAATCAAAAAAAGAAAGTAAAAGTATTTTTTTACACCACGGTAAAACCTCATGGTGGGAACTAAATATGAGTTAATAGCTATTGTGAAAACCGCAGTTAAGGGAGAGCCCAAACGACTGTATTGAGGAGTATAATTTCCAACCTAAAGGTAGAACTTATTCTTTTACAACTACCATGTCTCCCTCGAAGTCTAGACAATAAAGTATCCGAGATCTTATTCGTAACGCAATTGAGAAAATATCGAAAATCATGGAGCATGGAGAAAAGTCCTTTTTGATCCGTATATGGAATATAGTCGGAAAATTTAATGGACTAATTAATACTTGCACTTATCTTATCTTGGCAACTACTTATAAAATATAAATATGAATATTAAAGTTGTAGTTGTAGTTTACCTAGTATTTTGCATTGAAAACATTAGCATGAAGAGAAATACCAGTTGGGTCATCAGACACGAGCATCGCCGCTAAATAAAGAATATTATGTTAGATCGATAAACATTTTTTACATAATCATTACATACATACAATCAGAATACGACCAAAAAACTCCACTTTATTGCGTCAGTCAACCATTTTGTCATTGGATACTGTTTTTTTTTATGTACAAAACAAAGAAATATGTTGACGGTTTTCATGGGAATCCAACTGTACTGCGGGTCAAAGGACTCGGCATCAATAAGTAAATTTTGTTAGTTTAATCGATTGAAATCACTGAACATTGGCATTGAGAATTTGTGCCACTAAGTATTTGAACAACACATAAACCGCCGCACTCCAGCCGAGCACTATCAACAACTGTGACCTGTAATCGATCTAACAAAATACTTAATTTGCGACAATTAAGAAAGCTGGGCAACCAGCAGCAATGGCAACGGCAGGCAACTGATACCATACATAACAGCAGCAGTAACTTCAAATGGCGATAATAATAAGCTCAGAAATTATTATGAAATTGGTGGGCACAACAGTGATTGGGTATATGCAGTTCTACAATGAGCATTCGCGCGTTTGGCTCGTGACCGGGTAAGGCGTTTGTATGAAGGTGGATACTGTAGGGTGATATACGCATTTACTTCTGCCTCCATCTCGCTCTCTCTCTCTCTCTCTCTCTATCTCTCTATCTACATTTTTCTCTGCTTGTCGTGCTGTAACTGCAGCGATAAATGCGATTATGCTGGCCGTCGCGCACAATCCAAATGATGGAAGCCAATAATGTCTAATGGAATGATGATGCCTGATAGTGATCGCGAGCAATCATGAATAGAATTATACACTCGATTGAGTTTGAATTTTAGTATACCAGTACACCAGCAGGAGCAGCAGTAGCAGCAGCAGCAGGCAGCAACAATAAGTACAGCATCATTTTTTGCCGCTGGGGCGAGCAGTGTGTCAGTCACGGCATTTTGAATCTAAGTAATAGAATGGAAGCCGCGTGCCGAAAGCGAGTACAGAAACTAAAACCACCAATTTGTCGACACTTCGAACAATATGCTGGACGCTGTTGAGCGTTTCATAAAATTACAAAACAGTTAGAATTCGCTACCAAATAAGTATACACTGCAATAAAAATATATAAGATTCTAGATCGGTACAGAACGGAATAATTTTCCGTGTGAAATTTCAAAAGGTAATCGAAACAAGTTTGATAGAACCAGTGATCTGAACATATAGATAGATTGATTGTCTTAGATTGGTCGCCGTGGCGTAGGCGGAAGTGCGTTGGCGTCTGTGCGGGTTTCAAATCTTGGCCCAGGCAAAATCAAAAAGTGGAACAAATAATTTTTCTACACGGCACCAACTCTTGGCAAGCAATGGCTTTTCATTTCGCCATTCGGATTCGGTATAAAACTGTAGGTCCTTTCTATTGTTGTAGCAATATAACCCGCATAACATGAGTGGTTGGGAAAGCTCGCTCTAGGCCCTCCATTGGCTTTTGTGCCAATGTGCTCACCACCGTATTTTAAAAGCTTAGCAGTGGGTACTGGTGATAAGTCTCATGCAAAGATTGTGTCACTCTTGATTACTGAATTCCGGTCGGAATCTTCAGGAAGAAAAGTGCTTTGTAATAATAATAATAAAATTGTCAGACCTTGTCGTGAATAGGGTTATCCTAACCGCGACTACATCATTACTGTGAGATTTATTTTTAAAAAAATTTTAAGTGTAAAATGTAGTAGTACCTCTAATTCTTCTACTGTACTGTTTTTATTCTTAAAGTAAGTAAATACCTACATCAGTCAATAGGTACATAGTACTAGGTAAGTAACTGCAGTCAGTGTCTGACCAAACATTGATTCATCAAAGCGCATAAGTGGCTGCGTTTTTTGTTCATTTATTTATATTTTTTGTTGTTTTATTTTTGATTGCCCGTAAGCGGATCATTCGATGGCGATCGTTGAATATTAACTTCCGCACAGATTTTGGTGCTTGAGAAGGGAGTTCACAAGATCATGAGTTGCCTTTGGGGCAGCAATCATAATTTTCTGCTGCACTTTACAGTGTAATGTTGTTTGAATGCTGTTGTGGCAGCTTTTACGCAAATATCTCTGATACCTGCTATTACAATTATAGTTTTCGGATTTCATACCCTTGTTATATTCAATGTTGCACTTCTGAGCTTCTACGTAATCAATCAAGCAACATTTTAAGTAAAGCGGACAAAAAAAAAAAAACATTTAGGTATTACATTTTAGTAGAACAATTAGAATATTTTTCTATATTGATTGAAATAAAAATTAATGTGTAATAGATTCTGTGATATATCATGGTCATATGATAGGTCTCACCTTCTTAAATTCACAACTTGCCTAATACCTATATTTTTGTTTTGTTTTTCTTGAAATAAGTAATGTGCTTATGCTGTTGTCTCTATAGCGTGGTTGGTAGTTCGTTGGCCTGCTACGTAGAGTGTCCGGGGTTAAAATCTCGGCACAGGCAAAATCAAAAAGTGGAAACAAAAATTATTACACAAGGCACCACGTCTTGGCAGTTAATGGCAAAACTATAAGAGTAAAAATTGGCTATGTTTTTCACTTCGCCGTTCGGATTCGGCATAAAACTGTAGGTCTCTTCCATTCATGAACAAATACAACCCGTACAACATGAGTGGATGCGAAAAGCTCTACCTGGCTGTTGTGCAATTAAAAGAAAAGAAGAAGAAGACTTACTCTGTTGGCATAATATTTAACCCTACTAACACCTAGGGGACAAAAACGCATACATATTTGAGTTACTATAAATTATAAGATTTAATATTAACCCTTTGATGACGAGACTTTTCGCTGTAAACCGATTTCAAAATGAAAATGATTTTCGTGATCAGCTTTCAAATTAGTCTGGTTTTAAAATTTGAAGGTTCACTGCGATCGCCCTTTCCCCTATGTTGGCATAATAAATATATGTATTTGCCTATGGGCGGCTAAGCCCAGCAGAATTCAAGTTTGTGTGGTCAAGTGAGATTTTCTTTAAGACGACCTCGATAGTCTAGTGGGTTGGGTATTGTGAGCAGGGTATCTTTTGGATCCTAAGGGGTCAATTCAACTCTATTTTTGCGATCTTAATCCCGTGACCCAACTTGTTTAAAATTGCATTATTTCGACGGTTTTTAAGCATTATCTGGTGCGGCATTTTAGGTGGTAAAAATAATCTGTAGAATTTTATTATGGTGAAAATAATCTGTATCTCCAACAAAATTTTTAAAATTGCAAAAACTGTCGGTTATTGACTTTATATTTTGTATTTATAGATTATAAATGCTTCGCATCAGTTTTGTAATTTTAATTATTTTAAAAATTTCACAAATGATGCGAAAAATTTAAGAAAATAATATATATTGTTTTCATTTACTTGCAAATGAAGAGCTAGAAACTGGAATCCCAACCTAGAACTCGTAGGCCACAATAAAAAGAATAATATGATTTTGTTAAAAAAAATTTGTGTTTGTTTATATTTAATTGTTTTTGTTTTTTTGTTATTAAAAAATCCCTACAATTTAATAACAATTGAGCATTTTTGGACAACGTTGGCGATTCGATTTTCTTCTCGGTATGGTTCTCATACTTGTTATAAGAAAGTGTACCTCTTGGCAGGTAATGGCAAAACTATCAACTGACAACAAATTGCCACCTCGCTGTTCAGAACCGATCATATGGTATCAAAATGTTCGGTTCTGGTCTAAGTGTGTCTCTGGATAACCACCAAAAACAACAACAGCAAGTGGTATTTACTGAAACTTTTGCTCATCTGGATTTTAAAGGTAGGATTATGCGCTACGCCCCTACAAATTAAACCTGAGTATGATATATTTTTTTACCCACTTTCATCTCATTTAGTTCTTGGTTCCAAGTGTATCCTCTATAATTTACCTTTGAGCAGAAATGCTCTATATCCTACCTTCAAATTTATAAAAAAAAAAAATAAAACACCGTGGGCAAGTATAATTATTTGCCTATTAGGCAAAAGGTTAAACTTGTTTAAAAATGTTTCCATAGAATTTCCCTTGATTTTGTTAGGGACACACACTGGTCCAGCGATCTGTTTTCAGTTATTTTTATTTACTTACAATAATATGTATGTATATTTAGATATATGTATGTACATATATACACATGTATGCATATGGTATGTCAGTATTCGTTTATTTATCTTATACATACTTACATATAATAAGTATATGATAAAAATAAAAGCGACCACATAAACTCACATTACCCCGACATTAGTGGTCACATTTGAAAGAAAGACGCGATCCTTTTGGAATATATCTTAAATTCTCTTATGGCTACTATTTTTATATGTACGAGTAGTATCTAGTTAAACATACATTGCATGTATGTTTTTACATAAGATCCATGTGTTTACCATATGTGTTTATGGAAATTATCTCGGGTACGTCCACCCCGCAATATTTTGTCATATGCACAGTTGGGTGTATTTACAGTAGCTCAACTTATTGACCAAGTAAAACAGTATAAAATTGTAAAAATTGTGTGTCTTCTCTGGCGATTTTATCATAAATGAAATCTCATGAATTTCTTTACAAACCACATCACTCACACTTAAGAGGCTGTGAGAAGTGAGAGGAATTAACTGAAGCTCCCATTCATTACTTACTTATGTAACCTATGGTCGCAGTTGTCTGCACCAATCATATTCTGCCCTTATTCACAAGAGTCAGCCGGAATTCTAGCGTTGATCTTCATCAAAAGCGTCAAATATGGTGCAGAGAAAGTGGCTGTTTACTAAGCTGTGTATTGAGGATAACTTGTAAAATAGGACTTTGCGCCAATCTGTATTGAATACTAAGAGCATCTTAAGCAACCAACCATAACATTTTCATCTATAAGATGTACGCTTATGCATCTCTTGTGGGTACAGAGCAGTGATGATATTGTTTGTAGAATTGTACTTTTTGTGTACAATTTGAAGCCCAAAAGCGCATTGGTTCTACAGTGACATTTTTGGTAAAATTTGCCCAATTTGGTTGGTGAAAATGTGTTTATCTCCTTCACATCTCAAAAGCATACACTGAATCATGAATATGCTATAATGAAATATTCTTCAGTTCCTCTACAAGTTAACAAGGGTGTTCGGGTGGTTTATACCCATTTTCTTTATTGCAGTGAGTTGCGCAGCCCGAGTGCGTGTGGAGCAAATGCAACTGGTTCAGTAAATGGCAGGTCGCACGCAGTTTATAAGCAGTCGCAAAATTTGTTCCGTTGACATTTCTGTACCACTTCATGTTTTAAGTTTCATATTCAACTATGTAAAATAAATAGCTAGAAAACATTTGTTCAATACATTAAGCTGCTGTATATTCAATGTAAAATGTGATATTTAAAATACTAAAGACAAGACACAGTGCAAGAGACGTACAATATAAAAATATTTTTGGTTTGTTTCTCGTAATAAAATTTTTTGGACGCTCTTAAGAATGGCATTAATGAGAATGTTTGTTTTACATATTATAAATTTCTCACTGAAGTTATTGGTGATGCTGGCAAAAGCAGAAGAAACACTTGATTTATTACGCTTTTAAGTACTGCCTGCTACTGTGCACAATGAGCAAGATGTTGCTTGGACAATGAACGGAACAATGTCGCTCAGTCAAGTGATCACTAATTGTATGACAACAACTGGCCACTTCTGGCGTTGTCGGCACAAACACTTAATTTTCTAGATCAGAAGAGTTCGTGATTGTTTCACTGGTCTTGTGTAAGTACACTTGAAAGAAATTGATCTGATTTCGGGCATACATAAGTGCTGAAAACACTGAAATCCTTTCAAGTACCTACATCGTATAGTCATGATGGTTTCAAATTCTTGTTGTTTTGAAAACATTTTGCGGTTTCTTCCACTTACACAATAAATGCATTTAATATTAAAAACAAAAACAAAAGAACAGAAGTAACTGAAGCATTTTCTTTGAATATAACCGAATTGTTGTTTTAATCGCACTTAACTATAGAGTAGAAAACATTTTTCATTAAGTTCAAATGGGTTCAAATTTACCGTCATGTGAAGAAGATGACTTATTTCACGATTGTCTTCAATTGACCAATCCAAGTCGTTGGTTTCCATTGAGTGAGTTTGAAATCCTTTCTACCACATGTTATGTAGTACGAAGTCTGCGGAAATCAAGGAGCGCCCTTCTTCTTCCTTTAATGGAGGGCTTAGGGCGAGATTTTCGCATACACTCATGTTTTGCGTAGTATATTTATACATGAATGGAAGGGACGAATCCAAACGGTGAAGTGAAAAGCTTTTCTTAGGCAATTTTTACTCTTGTAGGTTTGCCATTACCTGCAATGAGGTGGTGCCATGTAGTAAAATTTTTTTTTCTACCTATTTGATTTTGCCAGTGCCGAGATTTGAACCTCGGACACTCTACATCCAACTATGCCACGGCGACCAAGTATATTCCATTCATATGAATATCATGTCAATCATCAATATGTATTTCGAAGACGAAATGTTTGGATTATCGGGAGTTTTGCATTCGAGTCTGGAATCATGAATAATAGTAATTACTACATACTTGTAAGATTCTTGAGAGCGAACAAATTAGATTAAAGTTTGTATCTCATTTCAAAATAAATGTATTACTTTGGAATAATTGGAGAATTTGTATAAAAAAAAAATACAATAGTTTTTCGATTCATACCATACGATTCAATTTAACTTCGTCCATGGGACAATTTTTAAGAGTCGACATTAAAATATATAATGTGTATTATGAGGCTATGTGTGTATGGTAAGTATATGTACATACATATTATTTTGCTATGTACTCGTATTGTTAATGTTTTAAATTAGACGCGCCTCTACCAATTTCGTTTGTGTTGTTATTTGCTGCCTCAAGGTGTGTCACATTTCATAATTCATCACAACAAAAACAACAACAACAACAACAACAACAACAACAACAACAATCACATCAACAACAACAACAATCACAGCAACAACGAAAAAAGGCGGACAAACTCGGTCGCCTGACATCTCCACGACGTTTTTATTGCTGCGCTATTGTGTGCTGTTGCTGCCATATCTGTTGTTATATTGCTGCGTTGTTGTTATGTATACAGTGTTGGCTGATTCGATATCGCGATGCGATCATAGCTTTTTGATGCAGATCTCTCAACCAACCAACAAACCAACTAAACGAAAAAAAAAGCAAAAGCAAAAGCAAAACTTCAATATGCCAGCCAACTCTTCCTCAATTGTAATTGCCATTAAGAGAATCACAATTGTTGAAATTCGTTTAAAAATCAAAATACCCAAATACCTACCTAAGAATTTAATGATGATCTCAAAGTAACGAAAGAACCGTTTTTTGTTGTTCATTCGCTGTTTTGTTCCAACGATCATCAGCGATCTGCGATGCTCTGCAAAATCATGAAATGTGTGGGCAATCATGTTGTGTGATTTTTTGTAATGTTTTTTTGTTTTGTTTTGTTTGTTTGTTTGGTTTTGATCGGTTTTCTCAGTGAGAGATTCAATTAGAAGTTCCTAGGCTCCCTAGGTATGTACTTTACTTCGTTGACGATATTTCGTTTATTAGTTACGATCGAGTATAGGTAGGTAGCTTACAAACCCTTTTTGTACTTACTTTCGAATCAACGCTGATCTGATAATGGATAATATTTGGATGGATGATGATGATGGCAGTGTGGATGTGAACTATATGGTTAATTAATTTACAATTCTATTCTATAAAAATGAATAAACGAATGTACGAGTATAGCCAAGTAATGGCAAGCCTCTGGCAGTAGAAATTGCCAAGCAGGAAAAATCTTCTCACTTTCAGTATTTGAATTGAACATCATTGGCATTTACATACTACATTAGCAGCTAAGAAACGACTGAAGCTAATAAGTGAAGTCGAATTCAGAGGACGATTAACGACAACATAAAAATCAATTTTAGTTTACAGACCAGTAATTTCCATATTTTTAATCTGAACCACTTCTGGCAAAAAATAATATCCATAAATTTTACATTATAACTTATTCTCTACATCGTATGTATGCAGTTAAAGATATTAATGCATATTAGTTATTTTATAAACTTTATTTCAAACCATAAACATACTTATTTGAATAGAACAAAAACTATTATGATTATTATCTGTCATGAACAAGGAGATTGACAAATACCAATAAATAATATGCATACAAATTATTTGTGTCCTAAATGATGTTCCATTGTTTGGGGGAAACGTTTTACCCAATATAATTAAGATTTTAAAGTTCGATATGAATTGATGAATGCTTTAAAGCCTAGACATTTACCCAGCACAAATACTTACTTGACAATTGAATGCTTCATGACGATGCTTTTTATAATAAAACTAAATAATATTAGTGATATAGAGTTTCAGGAGAGCAGCTCCAAAATTTGGGATTTTCTCAAAATTTTTTTTTTCTCATCTAAAAGACTTATAAGTTTGATGTTTTCCGAAATTAATTAGGACTCAATGAAATATATGAGATTTTAAGAACTGTACAATGTAAATTCTTGTACGTCAGTGTTCGTCAAGTAGTATAAAATTAACCAAAAGGGTATCAACTAAAGGCACACCATCAAATACGTAGATTGCTACTTAAGTTTTGAGATATTCTAACATCAGGGTAGATCACGTAAAATCTAACATGAAGTGTCAAATATGACATGAAGTATCAGACTTGACAGTGTAGTTCGCTTCATGAAGGTCTTCCAAATTGGATGTTATTGATATTGCAAGATCGTCATGTGACCTCTCGTGAGATTGAGGGGCGTTAGTTCCACTCGCATACATTCAATATTTCCATTAATTTGACCATCAAAAATATATTGTTTGCTTTGGATACTGCATAATTTGAAAATCTCTCGAAAAAAAGCTTGTGTCGATTCGATCGCGCTGCTTCAAAAGTAGTCGCAACAGGCGATCAGGTGATGCATATGAGTCCGAAACTAACCAGTAGTCGACTATATGTGTCCTTCAAGACGAACCCAACCCAACGAAGCAAATGGTGGCTTTTTTATTCGGTATAAATGATTATATCGCAACAGTACATTTAGTGGAACGTTGTACATCGAATGTTATAGCATTATTTATTAGCCAGAAGTGTTCGGCGAAATGAGGAAAACTAACCGCCGAAGACGAATCATTCTCCACCACGACAATGCAAGTTCTCACACATCGGCTGAAACAAGTGGCTTTTTGAGCACTCAAAACATCGAACTGAACATCGCACCAATTGATTTCATTTTATTTTCGCACATCAAACATTAATTTGCGAGAAATGGTTAATGCATTCAGCATACCTGTTTTAGACTTAACTCACTCGGAGAGGAAAAAGTGCTTCGAAAATTGCTTCACGCGCATGGAAAAGTGTACTGATCTTCTTTGAGAGTATTTTGAGAACAATAAAGCCATTTTCTGCTACGCAGAGTGTTCGGGGTTCAAATCTTGGTGCAGGCAAAATGAAAAAGTAGAAAAATCAATTTTTCTACACGGCCCCACCTCTTGGCAGGCAATGGAAAACCTACCGGATTCCCTTCCATTAACGTACAAATATATCTCGATTAACATGAGTGGATGCGAAAAGCTCGGCATAAGTCCTCCATGGGCTGTTGTGCCATTAAAAGAAAAAATAGAAAGAAAGAAGGATAAGAAAGGAGTTGCAAGGAGGGCGCAAGGACCCCTCCGCAATAGAATAACTCCACAAGTACCACAAGTACCAAGTTCCTTTTTCAATAGCTTACTTACGATAGATTAAAATAATATAAAATAAACCTGGCAAGCGAGCCTGAGAAATTAACAAACAGTTTTTAGCTTTCCTTTTTTTCTATTATTCTTCGTCGTTCAACGACACTTGTAGGTTTGCCATTGCCTGCATGGAGGTGCCGTTTAGAAATATTTAAATTTTTTTTATTTCCGATTTTTTAATGTGCTGAAATTCGAGCCTAATATCAACTACGCCAAGGAGCACACCAAATTTTCTATTTATTTTAGATTGTTAAGTTTTTAATATCCATCTTCCACTAAGAAACTTATCGTTAGGCGCCTATGTTATACATTGAACTACAAAAGTAAATCAAAAGTACAAAATGGTCAAATTTGTATTTCATTAAATGTATTTTTATCAGCATTTTTTTTTAATTAATTACGACCAACCTCTGACAGACGAATCTTCATATATAGTATTCACGTTCGTGCTGCTGTCAATCAATCTCATATGCCACAATGTGATATCACAATAATCATAAACGAAAAACATATTTATTATTTACATACATACATACATAAATATTGTAAGCGTAAGAAAATTATTGTTCGTTCAGTTTGGAACACACCTTCCAGCAACAGCAATAACAACAACAACAAGTATAGCACCAGCACCTTCAACACCGGCACCCCTTCGTCCATGGCATAACAGCGCATTGTTGTTGGAGCCAACAACTCCCAACAGATCGACCAGAAGACGCAGCACAAGTACTTCTTATTCGTACTCCAGATCAATGAATATCAAATGAGTTGTGCTGATGAACAAGCGTGATACGAGCATGAATGAGATTCGTAACTGAAAAAAGAAAAACAGAACAGGCGCGTGGGTTGACGCAATTTAACTCCAACGAATGTTGTATGAGTCAAATTGCTGTTGCGTGTGCGAGTGAGTGTGTGTGTGTTTGTTGTCCGTGTCCGCGACCCATCCCAAGTGCAGAGAATTATTCTCAATGACCGAAGTGATCGGTGGCACACGATCTCATAAATAAATCTTTGCATGACAAACCATACGAGTACATACACACATACATACATACATAAATACATACTACATATACTTACAACCTTACATATCTATCTACGAGTATCTGAATATGTACACTAGAGCGGGTCACAAAAAAAAACCCTAAAAACCACCCCCTATCTGAAAGCTTATGTTGAGAGTATTTCAAAACAATTTTTTTTTTTTATTTTTTTTATTTGGATCACCTAAATATTTTTGTTTATAACTTTGGCAGTTGATGTCCGATTTTTATAAATGATATATTGTTGTAAAACGCTACGATTGCTATTTTCTTCGTAGGTGTTATTCATCTCCGAAGTCATTTGTAATAGTTAGGTCGCGTACTCAGAGTTGCACCCCCCTAATGGCAATTTTTTTTTAAGCACTCAGAAAATCATTAAATTCTTGCTCAAGAAGTGTTCCATTAGGTTAATAAACGAAAAAGTTATAGCTGCTTAAATTTTGGTGCGATTCTTATTTTAAGTACTTAAATAATTTAGATTTTTTGTTGTAGCTCAAACCAAAAACCAATAGAATTAATTAAGCCAAATATATATTCAATATTTATTGTGATCTATTCAGTGCTTGGGAATAATATTGTAATGATATATCTGACACTTGCAACTTGTGATCGATCGACATCTGATACTTCGTGATCATTTTCTGCATCATCCTCACTTGAACAAGGTATGTAGCCAGTGGAATACAAGCATTTTTGTGGCATGTCTGAAAAAAACATTATATTCAGGCTCAATTTCCAATTTCCAAAACCATATTTTTTTGAAATACTCTCAAGATAAGCTTTCAGATAGGGGGTGGCTTTTTCATAGTTTTTTTTTTTGTATGGAGACCGACCCGCTCTAATGAACATATGTCTATCTATGAGCGTTTTTATTCTTATGAAGATTATTTGCTTTAATACTAATTTGATCGATCTCTGTCTTCAATATGTTCGAGTCAGTGAGTAAGTAAGTAAGTGAGCCCAGCTTGACTTGACATTTGCCGGTTGATTGGCGGCTGCTGTTCGCCGTTCCATGTTTTGATTTTTACTATGTATTTTGTTTTTTTTTTTAGCATTTTGTGTGGACATACATAAATGATTTGAATGAAATGCCATAATAGTGCTGAGTTGTTGTGATCACTGTTTGCGCGTGTGTGTTTGTGTGTTAGGAAGAATTGTGCAACATCCATGTCTGTGACTGTTTAACAGTCTCACTGACTGACTGACTAAAACTACACTGCCATACTGTACCTATAAATAATATACAATACAGTAGGAATAGGTCACCAAAATCTATTCACATTCGGAAATGTTTATCATCACAAACACAGGCAGCGGCAATTTGGTTGCGCAGCTTGAATCTCACATGTGAGCGTAATGACAAAATTTGCTTTTATTCTTCACATATGAAACGCATTCGGATCATTATCAACGGCCTGCATTTTCAATGCTGCAGCTATTATGTAGTTGGCAAATGATATCGGACCTCAAAGCATATAATCGCATATAATTTGTTCACAAATACAGAGTGAGTTGCAAATTTGCGTACAATAAGCTGCAGCGATACACTTAATCTTTTGATGTGCGCCTGATGATCCTTCGACTTTGTAATTTATCGTACAAAATGTTCACAAGTCATGATGTTGCAATTTCCATTCAATGCAATGCAATATTAGAAATTATTGAACTTTGCTGTAATTTATTCTTTTATTACGTAGGAATGATGCACCAATGTGTCAATGGTCAACGTCGGTTGGGTTCCAAGTGGCATACATACGAGCTGCCAAAAATCGATTAAGTCCATGAAATAAAATTTTAAGAACGAAAATTGCTTGTAAATAAAAAGAATGTTTCATGTAAATACTGGCTGATCAAAAGAAAATTTGGAGATGACCTGATAGAATTAAAAAAAAAAAATAAACAAAGCATAAAAAATAAAAAGTTCCAACAGTGAGTTTTTTTAATCAGACATGTTTTTGGTATAAGTAGAACTGCATATGTGTGTGTACAATATAGAAGAAATTAAGTGCAAATACTTTGGTACACTGGCCACTAGTGATATCCTAATGTGGATGTGCGCATGTTTTTGCCTTTCGAATTTATTCAAGTTTACTTCTTTAGAATCGTTTTTATATTTACGAGGGGGTACAAGATGATCGTGGCAAAACGGAGATTGTCGCGGAACTGAAGGGCAGCGCCCTCTATCAATCAAGTATGAAGCATAAATGATGGGCAGCACAGTTGCATCCACATTTATCCCACGAGTATGAATCAAATTCGATTCGATTGACAGAGGGCGCTGATTCGCGTATGATTCAAACTTGATTAATAGAGGAAGCTGAACATTTTTTTTAGAAATTTCTAGAGCTAGAAGTATTAGCGAGTATAGACTGAAAAATACAAACGCGAGGCACAAACCAATGAGGCAAATGAGTTTATTAGAGCCAGTAATTGCATCAATACTCATCTTATGAACTAACAACGCATGTCCTCAGATTATACAGCTCAAGGAAGTCATTGAGGTGGCCGAATTACCAGCTTCTCAACGAAAGAGAAGGGCAGAAGATATACTTGAAAATTTGGCTGAGAGATTTGCCAAATTTCTACTCAAGCTCATATCATTCGCACTGTTGATAATGGTGATTATGATTATTGTAATGATGATAATGATGATGGTAATTTCTCTCAGCCAAATTTTCAAGTAAGTCTTCTGCCCTTCTCTTTCGTTGAGAAACTGGTAATACGGCCACCTCAATGACTTCCTCGTGATGATAATGGTAAGATTATGACGTAGCAAATAAGTTCGCATGCTTTGAGTGTTAATATTTTGATGGAGATGATGATTTTGCAGAGAACGCTGCATGCATTGGGAATGCAAATGATCAAAATGATGTTAATCCAAATGTGGCACATCTGGGATAAGAGAATCATCAAACTGAATTATACAAGACTTGTCGTTTGTATACATCAGCAGATCGTTAGAAATTCCTTCGGCCATGCCTGTAATCTCTGCGATAGACTCGATTTTTACAAGATTACTAAACCTAACCTGAAAACCCAAAATGCAAACGTTCTGAAGCAGTAAAATTCATATTTCTTAATATTTTACATTTTTCTTTAATCTGACCTGATTTCTTTCGATAACATATTTTCCATCTTAAGTTGATTTATACAGTTTTCCTTTTTACCACAGAAATACCAATTTGCTGGTAATTGATAAGAGATAGGTTAGGACTTAGGCGTAGGACACAAGGTAAAGATCGTTACAGTCGCAGGTGCGTCCATGTTCGATCCTTGCACTTCTATGTTTCAAATCGACACATAGCCTCCTCGTGGCGTTTCTTGGATAGCGATCTGACACCCGTCAGTTAGTTACTAGTCAGTTGCTAATGTATGCGGCGGGCTTCTCCGTGGACTTGAATGAATGGTAGTGCATCGGGCTTGAAACACACTACGTTAAAATATTCCCCAATGAATCCTCAGAAGCGGCCAAGACCCATCATCTGTTGTAGTGCCAGCTAAGTAAGTAAGTAAGCATGACTGAGGCGACCATTTACTTACAGAAATAGTACGGCCCAAACTCAACGTTGCCACTTTGCTTGTAGCTTTTGATTCTGCTACCTTTATAAGACTATGTATGATAAACCCGATAAAATTACAACAATACTAATTTGGTATATGAAATTAAATTTATATACCAAAACTTATATCTTAGAAATAAAAATAAAAATACTCTTACTATCCTCAGAATTTTCAGTATCTGGTTCTTTATGTATTAGTTCTAGGTTTAAAAATTGCAAGTAAAAATAAAATAAATCCAAAAAAATTAAAATTAAATTAAATTAAATTAAATTAAATTAAATTAAATTAAATTAAATTAAATTAAAATTAAAAATAATAAATTCTTCTAAAATTTAAATCACATTCAACTCTGTGCATTAAAAATGTGTGAAAATAAAGTGCTTGTTTTTGCTTCCGGCGATTGATAATTTGGATCATTGAAAGTCTAACGCCATAAAACGTTATTCGGTTGCGAACACTCCTCGAGAGCTGAATAGTCTGAAAAAAAATGTTTTTTTTTGGTTTAGCGGCAATGAAAGTCTTTCTTATCCTATCAAATAGCAAAACATTTGGACCAATAAATCTTACTGAGTCCTTCCAAACGATCCTTATTATATAATAAAATCAGGTGAAAAAATGATTGATTTTAGTGAACGCTGCTAGCGTAAATTTTACCCCATCAATCACAGATTTAATGTTCCTGTGGCTTCGTTTTTGAAAATCTAATAACGCAGTTCCTAATATTTTGTGATGCTCTTTCATTTGAAATCAACTTGAAATTGGGTAAATCAACAACAAATCTAAAATAAATTATGGTAACAATTTTTTATTCGAAAAATATACTTTTTCACTTCATCTCAGCTCATGAGGAGTGTTCGCAATCACATAATTATTTATGCCGCCAGACTCCCAAATGACCCAATGACCAATTACGGCGGCAAAAATATGAACTTGTTTATCGCGTCCACTTTAATGTATGGTATTCGTATATATACTTTAGAAAAATGTATAACCTCTTGATTTAAAACTTTTCCAAATGATAACAACATCCTCTACTAAATT
The DNA here is from genome assembly GCA_958295655.1 of Palloptera scutellata. NCBI lineage: Eukaryota > Metazoa > Arthropoda > Insecta > Diptera > Pallopteridae > Palloptera > Palloptera scutellata. Next base: position 105,263,985 of record OY282449.1, read on the forward strand.
AGGTTTAGGTGCACCCGAATTGCATCAAATTTATAAGTTCTATGTCGTTGCTGGTATTTCCTTTTTTGTTTTTTATTCAACTTTAGTTTAAAGTTTACAACGATGACTAATTTTGAGATGTTATGTCACTTAAAATGAGTTTACTGACTCGATTTATGAATGAATAATGGACAATTGGTGTGGCAAAGACACTGACAAATGTGGATACATTCAAAAAATATTGGCAGTTTAAAAAAAATTTTCAATGTTTGATTTGTTTAACATAAATGCTAGATGAAAAGTAAGTTGGTAGATAATTTAAAAGATTTTTTTAAATACATAAATAACATATTTTTTTTTAGTAATTATTATTGAATTTATAATTAAAAATAACCATGTAAGCTAACAAATGTTTTATTTTAAGTGTAGCCGATGAAACGAGGTCGATCTACAGACACTCAAATGGCAACTGTTGTAAAAAAAGTGTGTGGTCGTCACAGACTTGCACATCTCTTTAACAAATCGCGTACAAGGTGGGGAACTCAGCAGTTTTCCATACCCTTTTTCCGCAAGAAACCAACCATTTATGGATGCGATTACCAAATGCTATTATGTTGAATACGTATGCGTGGGCAATGGCAGAGACGATATTGTTTACCAACAAAGTTAATGAAAGTGAACATGATCTTTGAACAATAACTTCTTTTTAAACTTAGAATAGTTTTTGGTTTGTAGTGTATGTATTATTTGTTAGTATATGTAAATATAATAGTTTTATTTTATTTATTTACTTAAGCTGAATGGCCAACATCAAATGGCTATTGTAGTATTAAGTGAAACCTGAAAATAAAATTGACTTGAGGAACTAGTGGCTTCTTCTTCTTCTTCTTCTTTTAATGGCATAACAGCCCATGGAGGGACGGCCGAGCTTTTTTCAATTCACTCATGCTGTGCTTGTTATATTTGTACATGAATGGTGGAACTACCACAATGACATCGACGGAAAATATCAGTGATGTCGTATTACTCTATGCTCCCACAGAGGTGCCGAATTGAACACATTCTTCGTTGAAATGCTTTCAACAGCTGAACCTTAAATATAAATTCATTTCAGAGCATCGCTGTCGTCTTGTAGCTTCTTCAGTTCATTTTAAAATCAAAAATGGCTTAAATCAAGTCGTTAGCAATGTGAAGAAGTTTTATACAAGGTGGGGCAAAAGTAATATCATAATGTGAATATGCAATAATTTTTGCAAATTGCTTCAAATATCGATGTAGTTCCGTAGAGAATTAGTCTACAACAAGCAAAGGAGCGATACACAGCACGGATAACGATAGAGATTTTCAAACACCAATTTCTGGGCGGTGTGATCTCCCGTTTTGGTGATTTGAACTGGCAGACCAGATCGCCAGATTTGACGGCGCCAGACTTCTTCTCTCTCGCATTTAACACAACAAACCACAAACCTTGCAAGTGTTGAAAGACATTATTGAAGAAGAAATCAGAAGTTTTGCGAGCAGCAATTCAAAATGCAATAAAACGAGCACAGATGTGCATCAACTCAGGAGGTGGTCATTTGACCGATATCATTTTTCATACTTCATAAATTTTACACCTTCAGGTAATCTTTCCGTGAAAACAGAGTTATATTTTTTTCATTTCTAACAAAAGTGCAGGCATTACTTTTGACCCACCTTTTACTTAACACTCAAAATGTATGCAACTTCTTAGCGCTTCCTGCAACAGGGTTGGCACTTATACAAATGAACTTGGTACTGGAAGAAGGACAGCATTTAATTTTTGTCATTACTGTTGGCATAATATCGAATTATTTTACTATTGTTGCCAAGGATACCGAGACTTTTGGGTAGTAACAATTTGGTTTTTGTTTTAGTATATTATAAAAGCACAACGAAATCTGACATTGATTTTCCACGTATCCGTTGATGAGAAATATGTTCTCATTATTATTACAAATTATTACAAATGCCTCAGTTACAAAGTACAAATAAAAATGTGGTATATGTAAGTTATACGCTTTCCCTCATACTTAGTATCATATGAAAACATACACAAACACTCACACATACATACATACTTTTATTATGTGTGTGTGTGTATGTTTTTTTTTTTTTTTGGTAACCTGTATGTAAGCGAAGGATTTATGTATGTGACAAACAGGTCAATCGATGATATCCTTTGTTCTTGTTGACAAATGCGTGTGCAATTTTTATTACAACGAATGCTTTGTTGTTATCTTAGTATGAGATGAATATCAAACCGCAAACTTTTTACTTTATTTTTCTTATACCGGACGGGTAAATAAATTTAAAACTAATTTTTAAATGTGCGGGTGTTTTTTACTTTTCTTTTAAGTACTCACATTTCCTTTTAAATTCCTGCTGCTCCTGTATGAAATACCTAACATGTCCAACTGATAAGATGCTACTATTCCTTCATCATAATTGAAAAGTTTTTTTTCCTTAACAAAAGGGACATGACGAAATGAAAACAATAATAAAAAAGCTAAAAGTCATGTGTATGTATGAGGGGTGAATTAGCTATGTATGTATGTATGTATGTATGAATGTACCTATATTTAATTTGAGATTGGGTCCCTTTTTCTCAAGTTTCTTTTAAAAGTTCCTTTTAATACCAAAACATTTTTGCCATTATCAAATCATTTCTTGTTGCTTACTTCTACGTAAGAATGAATTGCGTGAGTTGATTTTAGTTTTGTTTTTGACCTTTAAGTTCATTTTTTTTTGTGGTATGTTTTGTTTCTGAAACCAATGTGAAATAAGGATAATTGTTAGACACAACAATTTTAATTTGGGACACATTTGAAAGCTAAATTTATGCAGGAAAATTAATTCCTTTAGAAGTTTGATTTACAAATGAAGATATGAATTATTTAAAGTTTGAAGTGGGAAATAACTCAATTGAGGGCAAGCCATCGCTGACCAAGCACATTAAAAAATTATTATAAAAAAAGAATAGTGCTCATGTACATGCTCATAAAATATATCAACAGAATCATGCGTCATGATTGACCAGTTGCTGATTTAAAACCTTTTGTATAGAAATAGGGAAAAGTGCCATTAGTCCTAACAGGACGGGTGTTTCCACGTGTGAATAATAGTTTAATAATACTCTCATAACTCCAGGACAGTTATGTTTAAGTTTAATAGAATGAAAGGCTGACAAATGTTTCATTTTATTGAATAGATCCAATCCATGAATTTGATTTTGCTATCGAGCACCAATCACCGAAGGAATGAAGAATGAAGGTGGTATCATATTTGCCTAATCTATTACGCATGAGAACTTCAACATCGGAAGCCTTGCATAGCACAAGCTACGATCAAAAGTTGAATTTCATATCTTCTTGCAGAGCTGTGCAGTTATCAGCCCTATAGGAATTATAGAGGAGATGAATGTTTTTCCTCAAATCATAGTACATAAATCTACACTTTATCATAAAAAATATACAGGAATGCAAGAGTTGGTCTGAAGGAGTTCAGAACTTTTTAGAGAAAACCACACTTCAAATAATTTTTTAATCTCTATAATTCGCTTTAAAGTTAAGTTTTTTTTTTATAATTGGAAACTTTTACCATTGCGGTTATAGATCTAATGACCACTGATAACTGTGACCAGGTACTATTGTAATATCCTCCGTTTTAAATAAGTGGGTAAAGTTTATAGCTCCCCTATGAGACCATGCCTTCGGAGATATATGATTTTTTTTAAGAAATACGAGTATGCATTATATTGCTCGGTTATAGCAAAAAAAGGGGCGTTCCCAAGTTTTAAACTTTGATTTCCAAGACTGAGCTGATAAAAATACGGAAAATAGTTGGAAAATGCAGTACCTTTTATAAAAGCAAATAAATATTTTAATAATGAATACTAAACCAAAAATTATCAATAATAAATGAAAAACTATTGAAAAGGTTTGTTAAAGCACATCCCATGACATCCTTCGTAAAATCAATGAACGGGTTTTCAATGACACTTTTTTTAATGAACCGAAGTAATGATAATGTACAAATTAATGAATAAGTTTTTTAAAACATATGAAAAATATATATGATCTTGTATAGTTTCTTAAAATTTATATTCACTTCATATCGGTAGGAATATAAGAAGTCTTATGAGAGAAAAAAGAAAAGAAAATATCCCCCAAACCAAAATGGGAATTGAAATCACAACCTCCCGGATGAGAGACCAGTGTAGTACGAACTAGAATAACGAGGTCGTATTTACTATAATAATAAAGAAAATATGAAATAGAAATCTGGCAACGGTTGTTTGGCAAAATCAATGAATGTTTTCATTAACGATTAATGAACGAATTCATTAAAATTTATTAGAATCATTTACTTAAGTTTAATGTGGTATAATAATAATGAATAATATCAATGAGCGAATTCATGCTTACTTACTTTTAATGGCACAACAGCCCATGGAGGGCTTTTCGCATCCATTCATTTTGTGCGTGTTATATTTGTACATGAATGGAACTGAACTACAGTTTAATGCCGAATCCGAACGGCGAATTGAAAAGCTTTTCATAGCAATTTTTACTCTTGTAGGTTTGCCATTGCCTGCCAAGAGGTGGTGCCGTTTAATATTATTTCTACTTTTTGATTTTGACTGTACCGAGATTCGAACCCCGGACACTCTGCGTAGCAGTCCAACACATTACCACTACGCCACAGCGACCACTAGCGAATTCATGCACTTTCATTAAATTAAATTATTGATGGTTCCATCAATTTAATGAAATTTTCATTAATTTCCTGATTTTTTATTTAAAGAATGATTTTCATTAATTCTTAATGAACTATTTTTTTCTGTGTAGTATAGATAATATTGATAATATAGATAATTGTAATTGGTGCCCCTCCAAAAAATGTGGATGCTTAAATCTTTATAAAATATTTATTTCTACAGCGCAACTGTTTATTAAAAACACTTCGATTTTTAATATAAATTTAGTATGGCTTCCAAACTGATTTTTTAACTAAATATTAGTCCGAACTTTGGCCTGCTGTTTGGATTGGTACTTGAATTGATTTTAGGTTCAACTCCAGAGTGTAAATATTGTCCGGTTTTTAACTTGAATGTGGCCTAACTTTCGATCGGTCTGAATTTTGTATTTGATTTTTGGTGAGAACATAAGTCGGTTTTTCTTCATTTTTCTCTGAACTTCATTCGATTTTTAGTGTTAAAATGAACAAATTCAAATGCAAAATTTGAATTCAATTTTGGTCTTCTATTGGGTTGATATTTTGTTTTGTTTCTTTATATGAATTTTGTTCAATTTTATCTGAATATCGGTTTAATTATTCGATTTTTCTCTGGCTTTGAACCAGCATTTGTTTGTATTTGGGGTATAATTTTTTAGTATTTAGCAAAACCAGGTCTTTTCAAACCGAAATCCTGCTTTTTTTTAACGCCTGAGGCAAAGTTAAACAGTTTTACTTGTAGCACTCGTAAAAAGTTATTATCTTTTACTTCTTTTCGGGAATGTTTTGAAAATTTTTCTAAAAATTATCATTCAGATGCACTCTTCGGCACTCAGTAAAATTTATCAAAGTTCCATAACAGCTAGCTAAATCCGGAGTTGAGAATCCTAACCTCATAAGACCCTCACTGTGACACAACATTCACAAACCGTTTCACAAACTGCTAATATTCTTCTTTTTTCATACTTTAAATTTTAAGTAAAAGCACCTTGAACTAAAACTCTTCAATATTAAATATAGTAAACTTACTTTACTTTTAATGGCACAACAGCCCATGGAGGGCCTAGGCCGAGCTTTTCGCATCCACTCATGTTGTGCGTGTTATATTTGTACATGAATGGAAGGGACCTACAGTTTAAAGCCGAATCCGAACGGCGAAGTGAAAAGCTATTCATAGCTATTTTTACTCTTGTAGGTCCCGGCTTTGCTGGCTGGGTCATGTTGAGCAAATGGAAGAAAGCGCTTCGGCTAGAAGGGTGTTTTATTCAAGCCACGGTGGAGGAACACGCAGAAGAGGACGGCCTTATCTCCGTTGGAAAGACCAGGTACCTGACTGCACTTGGCCTTATCAAAGCAGAAGCGACTCGCGAAGCTTTACAGAGGCGGCCAAGACCGATCATCGGGTGTTATGCCATATAAGTAAGTAAGTAAATTTAGTAGAAATTACGAGGAGATTATATTGGCGCCTTAGATTATCTTAGCACCTCAAAAATCACTCAGTAGCCTCGAAAAACCTTCAGTTTTGGATCTGACACAGTGACTGAAGGCAATAAGGCATTACTTTTTTCCTCCCCCTTTCGATTGCGGCTAGTTAGTGCCTAAGTATTGGCAGAGATAACATAAATATTCAGTATACATAAATTAAGGCGGAAAATGGCTAAATTTTAAACCACTGGATACTTACTTTTTACTTTTAATGGCACAACTGCCCATGGAGGGCCTAAAACTCTTCAATATTAAATATAGTAAACTTACTTTACTTTTAATGGCACAACAGCCCATGGAGGGCCTAGGCCGAGCTTTTCGCATCCACTCATGTTGTGCGTGTTATATTAGTACATGAATGGAAGGGACCTACAGTTTAAAGCCGAATCCGAACGGCGAAATGAAAAGCTTTTCATGGGCAATTTTTACTCTTGTAGGTTTGCCATTGCCTGCCAAGAGGTGGTGCCGTGTAGAAAAATTATTTTTTCTACTTTTTGATTTTGCCTGTGCCGAGATTCGAACCCCGGACACTCTGCGTAGCAGTCCAACGCACTATCACTGCGCCACAGCGACTACTGGATACTGTTGTATCAAAAAACATTTAACTCCTCCGGGTATTGTAAAGGACGATATTTTTGAAGAGCGAAGAAATAAGAGAGCGTATGTTGTGTCACGGTGAGGGTCTTATACCGGTGAGGAATTTAGAGAGAGGCTTTGGAACTTCGAACATTTTTCTGAGTCCAAAATCCCGTATTTTTCACAGTCTAGTAACTAAAGCTTAAGAGATGCTATTCGAAATGAATTGTATTAAATCTAAAATACAAAGTATGGAGACTTACGCCATACGAATTTACTGGAATATTCTGGCCATTGTTTTGTCACTTTCGTGATAAACTATAGCACAATTTTCTTCCACCCACGTATTTGCTCGTAAGTATGTATATGGTAAAATTAAATTTCCTTTCATTATTTGTGTTACTTACTCGTAGGTATTCAAAAGTTTTCACCCAATTATATGGTTTTGCTTTCAAATTGTTTTATGTACACATTAAAGTGAAAATAAAAAATCACGACTGGGTTACTGCAAATTATTAATCAGCCATACGTGAACCCCCCAAAAACAAATAACACAAAAACAAAAAACCCAAAATAAGAAAGCCAACAATCATGGTTACGAAAAATAAAAATAAATAAAAAGTAAAGAGGAAACACAAAAATTGTGCGCGTGAAAGTGAGAAATGTTCCAATTATGTTGATGACACCTCGGCACATTCACATACCAGTATGAGTATGTGTGTATATGGGTGTGTGTGTGTGTGTGTGTGTGGCTGTATATGCATCTGCTACTGGATCTGAACAGATCACAATGCGAACTACCAGGAGCTACTTAAATTTGTCATATCCACGATCTCTGAATGAGCCTCGAAATAGTACAAAAATTGTCACTCGTCGTAATCGTGCTCAAATGGATTCGTGATATCGACGACAATCTCCTGGAAAACAAAACTTGAAGCGGAAGTAAATGATGCAGACTTTTGATGCAGAATAACTGGCGTTCATTTCACATATTCATACATAAATAAGTAGGTACATATATAAATATGTATCAATTGCATATGTAGACGCTCCTCACCATACCAAACCGTAAATGAGGATCTTATAGATCGAACAATAACTACTGACTGCACTGCACTGCAAAGAATCTACAGTTTTTATTTTTTTTGTAGTTTTGAACTGTTTTAAACTATGTATGCTCCTCTGCTTTGGATGGCGGTTAAACGCAGTATTTTGTTTCCATTCATTGCAATGACAATGTGCCGCATTATGATTTCCGTGATTTATTTCTAAGTAAATTGTCGCCAGTGTGCCGTTTGCTGAAACTGTCACCAACGGCTAAAATTTAACGCTTCGTGCTTCCCACATACATGCATACATACATACATACATACATATATGTGAACATACATACTAAGTTAGCTACTACTCATATGGACCTAAGCAGCAAATGTCGCATGTGATTTTCCAACTGTTTCCACGCTTGCTGCCCACAAAATGACAAATACCGCCGATTATTATCTGAAGAAAGATTATTTTGTTCTTCATTCACATTTTATAGCGCCTGCCTTGCGAACGCTCACTAACGTAAATATTTTATAGGTAAACATCAAGTGAATATGCGTTTGTTGCTTGCTACACTTACATACATACCTACATATATGAAGTAAACTCACTTGCCGCCAGCAGCCGCTTGGCAATTGTACGCTCGCTCGCTCGTTCGTTCGCTTGCTTTCTTGCTGCCAAATGCTGCGAGTGAAAACCTTTCGTTATGCTCCATACACTTGCGCTTAGTACATTACTTACTTGCTGGCTTGGCTTGGCTTTCTTCTTGCTGGCGCTGCTCAAGGCACATGCTCCAACGATAAGTGGCAAATTAAAGTCCAAGTGCGAATAAATCTTTAAAGTCAAATTATTTCTTTACAAGCGACTTACCGTTTTCATTGTAACTATTAACGTAACTCTCAATTAGAAAATTATTGTTTGAGTGCACATTCATTTCGGAGCAGCACAATTTGATTTAACTTATAGACGACTAGTTATGTATAAGTACTCGTAGGTACGTACTACATGCAGCAAATGTAAAACAGTATCTCATTTTAATTGGAGAGTTTAACAAATTTTTAAGATTTCACCTCATACTTGAATTATTAGTAATATTTAATAATCATATGTGAGTATAATTTTATAATTGAAATACTGGGCGCCATGTAAATGTCTGTTGAAAAATTGTGAAAAATCTCAACAAATCGTTATACAATATATATTTGAGACCTCATTCCTTCCCATTCATGGTTCGCTGAAGTGCGTCCTGCTGTTCTTGCTGCTATCGATCACTCAAGTTATTGATTTTAGCTTTATTATCATAGTCTTCACACATGAATTACGTAATGAGCGTCTTGATTAGCTTTATACCTAAGCGTTTGTATCTTTTAAATGACACAAGCGTTCGTGCACAAATAATAAAAATAATTTCCTTCACGTGTCATTTGTTTCTCTTTGATTTTTTTAGTGTATGATGTGGTAAATATAAAAAACGCTTAAGTGTATTACTATCCTGGGCGATTTCGATAGCTTTGAATGGAAATATTATAGAAACTATAGCAACATTTCGCGAATATTCTATGGTGAGGTCAAAAACCATTCCTAAAATAATATATAATTCCAAGAATTGTTTAAAAATTTGATCCTGTTTGCTATTTATAGTCAAAAATAAGTGATAAAATATTTTGCATCTTAAATCGACTTAAGTTGTTTTTCATTTTCAACACAGAAATATCGTTGATACCACCCATGCCACTGGTAAGTAAGACCAGCTCTTTGAAATGGCTGTAATTAGCAAAAATTGCACAATTCTCGAAACCAGCTTGAGCGATGGTAGGGGGGAGCTCTCATGCTGGACTAATGTTTTGTACCATTTTCATCTCAACACCTTGCTTTGAGAATACCACGTAGAAGATCTGGCACGCTAAACCAGAGAAATGATGTACAGTCTTAGAATATCTTCATACTTTATGACAAATCCAATCGTAGCGCCTAAGACTTCTCTCAGATCGTGCAAGAGGTGTCATATCGAGGTGGGAATCGAACTTAGCATGAAACTGAGTCAAGTTTCAAGTCATACCATAGATTCATACAAATTATCCGCACTTGCAAATCTAGCATCGATTTCGTGTAAAGATTCTTAGAGGGTTTGGTTAAAAGACGTAACAAGTGCCTTTAAATTGTGAATACAATTCTTTAGAGTAAATGAGAACTGCTTCCAACACCGCCTCTAGTTAGAATACATCCATTGGGTTTTCCCAATAATTTCACTGTGCAAATTTCACACCAAAAATCAGACTAGCGATTTAACATATATTCTAGAGTTATTTTATCAGAAATGTGGTACGTACATATAAGATTACGCATTGTACATGTTCGCCGAAAATCATGTAGTAGACGATGATGTATACAATGAAACCAATTCTTAGTGGGAACTTTTTCTTGTATTTGTTCGTGAAAACCTTAAAAAGCGAAAGTCAAAAATGTAAAAAAGTTTTCATTTGAAAATGTTAAGCTGTTCTTAGTTAAAAAAAAAAGTATAGTTTAAATTTAAACTTGAAAACAAATACATTTTTTCTAAGTATTTCTTGCAGCACAATAATTGTTTTTTTTTACAGTGTGATGACAAATTTTTTGAATCAGGTGATTGCAATAAATATAAATACGACCAATCCGCTTTCGAGCTGGTGATGACGTAGACGATGATGCGCAGAACGAAAAATGTTTTCAACTCGGAACGCGTAATCTTTTATGTGTGATTTTTGGAGTAATTTAAGATCGTTGAGTTCAAATCTGAAGACAGATTTGCTTCTTCACGTCAGGTTTTCGAAATAATAATCTTAAATTTGAGGTGTATCGTTTTTTGTGACTATAGGAAAGTTGTTTATCATAAAGGGAAGACAATTTTTTTTTAACACAAAAACCCTACATCTACAAGTCCCACTTTTTGTGAGTTTTTGAAGTATAGCTTAGAATAATTCTGCCAATGGGCTAAACGAATAAAAAGGAAAAGTATTGTAGTGTGTTGGGGAAGAAACTACTAAAAATTAGGGTACGGGGTGTGTTCGGATTAGAAGCTCAGATCAGAAGCTTAGAGATCTCAAATTGCCAGTACGATGAAAAATGTTGATTTTGTGGCATGCATAGTGCCACTTAGTTCAAAATATTAGAAAACGGTCTTTTCAAAGTTTAAGATATAATTTAATATAAATAAATGACACATCTACATAAAAAAGACATAAAAAAGTAAGGTAGCAACAATTTATTTAAAATAAGTAAGGTTTGCAGAAATTTTTATGAAAGGTTCCAGGTCTAAATGAAAATACATACATACATACCTACATAAATTCAAAAGGTATCACAGTACAATAAAGTGTGACCTTAAAATGGTAAATGAGATGAGCCAGGGTTCCTGGAGTATTTTTGGTCCCTGATGACGATTGAAAGTTCATGGATGAAAACTTCTTTTTGGTTTCTTTTATTATGCAATTTTAGGAGTTTTGGATGAAAAACCATAACTTCCATCTACTTTGCCAGAGTTATCTCTGCTTTCAATTCTGAAGAGGTGAGTTGAGCTGTATTGTGGCAAAAAACGGATTAAAATTAAAATTTGGGACAGTCAATGGGGGAGGGCGGCCTTGATCTACGCTGGGTATGTTTGTTGTATGTGTGTGTGTGTATAGTGAAAAATGTTTGGCGCCCAAAGGTTTTTACGCGTATTGTTTGCTTATAAAACTGAGTATGTAGAAAAAGACGAAGACTGCGGCAGAAGGAGTTATAAGCGCTCAAGTAGCAAAGAACGGACGCAAGGATACTTACATATTTTCTTACGTGAGCGTCAAGAATGCAATAAATGGGCGTTGCAGTATTTTATATGATACTTATCATAATATTTTTGGTTTTTTTTCGTTCTTTTCTACCTTAATCGAGGTAAGATATATAAAATTCAGTTTTAAGGCAAGAATATTGAAAAGCAAAGGTTTTTAAAGAACAGCAATTGGTCAAACAGCCAACCCATCTGCAACGGATTTTCGGTGAGAAAATCTGGTGCAGATCAATATTCTAGACCATTTTGAAGGAACGATAAACTAAACCTTCTCTTCCATAAGCTCTGAATCCAGTTAGTGGTACATAGGACATAATTGGAACCTAACAAAATGCAATATGTAGAAAATATATATCAACGCAATGTCTAGTACATATCTGAACTATTTACAGTAAGTCTCATGCATGCACTTCATTCTTACAGAGATATCTGCTAAATGTCATTAAATAAAATCATTGTCCGCAACGACTGCTCGTGCTGACAATCGCAATCATACATTCAGATCAGCATATTTCACTCGATGGTCACTTAGAACGATGTTATGATGTTTATGATGTTTACATGTACTTGCTGTACTTGCTGCCTATTCAACGTTCAACTAAGTAGAAAGAAAGCAACAACCGAGAACGAGAAACTAACTGGGCTGCATAAATGATCTTCACATTAATGTTTCTAAATGTTCTACCGAAGTCATCCGACAACATACAAAAATAATACCAACATGAACCTACGACATTATTTGTAATTTTCTTATGACTGTATTCTTTGTGTTGTTTTGTTATTTTCGTAAACTACTAGTTTTACTGGCATATACTTATAGGTAAACTTGTTTAATACTGATGTTTGAGATGCATACATACTCGTATTTACCATACGTTGTTGATGCGGTCTGAATAACTACAATTGACTTCAAGTTAAACCTATTTCACGCGTGCAAATCATTACGGGAGCGGCGACAATACGGTAACGCTTTCGATGGGCACAGCTCACCGCCCATGACCAAAACATTGTCTGTCTGTGCGTCTCAATGCAATTGCGTTGAATGTAAGTAAAACGCCACCGCGCTCAATTTACATTGGTGTGTCATGCAACGTCGTTTGAAGCAGAAGCAGTCGCGAGTGACGACAGCAACAACAATAACAAATGAATGGCAAATTATTGAATTATAAATTGCAGACAGCTCAACATTAAATATACGAGTAAGTATGTAAGTAATATATTTTATTTCTATAAACCTATTTCAGATTATATTTGAAACTAAAGATATATCGACTTTGGAATTTGGTGATCATTTTCTTCTTTTCAAACATCTACGAGTGCATCTGGCATCATTGGTTTTTAATGAGTAGAAAAATATCAACGAATTATTTCAGGCTTAACTATGAAAGAAAAGCTCTCATCGATATAAAGGTCTCCGTCTCCTAAAAGATCTGATCCCTCGGAAAAAAATCATTTCAATTATTTCTTGAATAAAAAAAGCTCGACGTATATACGGCAGCAGACTAACCGAAACATTGGTGTGGAATCTAGCGATCTGTTAAGATATTTATGTAAAAGACATAGTCTTTCCAGACGTCGGCACTCACTCTATAAAATAAGACTTAAAAAGAGAGTAAAGACTCAATAGATAGATATCTAGTATTGCAAGTAAAGCTATTTACCTATCGTTTACTAACCTTAAACGATCGATGTAGTATGGTATATAATTTGAAAAGTTAAGAATCGTAGGTTTCATCACTGGAGACTGTAGACTTCCATGGTACCTTAAGAATCTGGGCAGGTAACAAAGGAATACTTCTTGAAACAAACGGGATATTACTGATTAAAGATAAAAGTAGCTCAATGGAAGCCACAGTCTATCTTGTGTCCGAAAATCTTATAATATTTTTTTATATATTATCAAATTTTTTCGTTTTTTTCCTCAGCCCGTCATGTATAAGTATGACGTGGAACCTAGTACGCAACCTTGTGGTATCCAGCTATAATCCGTCGAAAGAAATCATTCTAGTACGTTAGTTCTCTTCATGTTTCTTTTAATGGCATATCACCCATTGAGGGGCTAGGCCGAGATTTTTCGCATCCTCTCATGTTCTGCGTGTTATATTTGTACAAGAATGGAAGGGGCATACAGTTTTATGCCAAATCCGAGTGGCGGAGTGAAAAGCTTTTCATAGTAAATTTTTACTCTTATAAGTTTGCCTTGGCTGTCAAAAGTTGGTGCAGGGTGAAAAAAAAAAATTTTTTTATTTTAATTTTGCCTGTGCCAAGATTTAAATCACGAAAACTCTGCATAGTAGGCTAATACCGCCACAGTGACCACAACGTCAGTTCTCTAGTGCTCGCTTAATCCGTCTCCAGTTGGTAAAGTTGAAGGCATACTAAGTAGTAAAGGGTGTCCAAAAAAGAGTGCACGATTTAAATTTCGTGCCATTTATTTATGTTCTTTTGGGTTATTTAAAATGGAGCACATTCACAAAGAAACAACTCGTTATCATTATGAAAACCCATTACAAAAATTGTGAAATGGGAATGAAGTGACTGTGAAAGTTATTCGTTACTGGAACATGATAACGGAGTTCTTGTGGCCTCAACTGGACGGTAAGGATCTGGGCAGCACGGCGTCACCTGATCATCGCCCAAAATATCGATGTCAACTGACCACCAAGATCGTGCGATTTCTCTCTTTGGAGTTTTGTGAAACCCCAGGTCTATGCAACAATTCCTGAGTTCAAAGCCGAGTTACAACGCGTCATCGGTGAGATAGAGCCAAATCTTTCTCAAAATATCATCAAAAATTCAAAGAGCAAGGGTACTACCATGAGCCGCGGTGTTGGATCTTTTATTCCATACTTAATCGAAACATGTTGACTTTACAATGCAAACAAAAATATCACCACTCGCGCACTCTTTTTGGGCACCCTATACTTACTTACTTACTTAGCTGGCGCTACAACCGATGATCGGTCTTGGCCGCCTCCACAAAGCTTCGCCAGTCACTTCTGCTATGCGCGCGCTGGCGCCAGTTGATAAGGCCAAGTGCAGTCAGGTTGCCCTGCACCTGGTCTTTCCAACGGAGATTAGGACGTCCTCTTCTGCGTGATCCTCCACCGTGGTTCGAATAAAACACCCTTCTAGCCGGAGCGCTTTCTTCCATTCGCTCAACATGACCCAGCCAGCAAAGCCGTTAGATTTTTATACGCTTAACTATGTCAGTGTCGGCGTACAGCTCATACAGCTCATCGTTCCATCTTATTCGATACACGTCGTCCACGCATACTGGACCGTAGATCTTACGGAGTATCTTCCTCTCGAACGCTCCTAACAGTCTCTCATCATTGATGGTCAATGTCCACGTCTCTGCGCCATACATTAGGACGGGAAGGATGAGGGACTTATAGAGCGTTATTTTCGTCGGTCGAGAGAGGGCTCTACTTCTCAATTGCCTACTGAGCCCGTAGTAACACCTGTTGGCAAGAGTTAGTCTCCGCTTGATCTCAAGGCTGACATTATTGTTGGTGTTTATGCTGGATCCTAGATAAACGAAATCCTTGACGACTTCAAAAGTGTAGTTGTCAACAGTGACATTTTGTCCAAGACGCTGTGACTCTTTGTTTGTTGACACAAGGTTCTTCGTTTTGTCCTCGTTCACCACTAGACCCACTTGACGAAACTCCCTTTCCAGTTTGGAGAATGCTGCACTAACTGCTCGAGCGTGTTTGCCAATGATGTCAATATCATCAGCGTATGCTAGCAGCATGACACTCTTGTAGAAGATAGTGCCAGAGATGTCGATGTTCGCAGCTCGAATTATTTTCTCCAGCATTAGGTTAAAGAAGTCGCACGATAGGGAGTCACCTTGTCTGAAACCTCTTTTGGTATCAAATGGTGCGGAGAGGTCTGTCCCAATTTTCACTGTGCTGGTGGTGTTGGTCAGTGTCATTTTGCAAAGACGAATGAGCTTTGCAGGGATACCAAAATCAGACATTTCGGCGTACAAGTGATCCCTAATCGTGCTGTCGAAGGCGGCTTTATAATCGACAAATAGATGATGGGTGTCGATCTGTTTTTCTCGGGTCTTTTCCAGGATTTGGCGTAGTGTGAACATCTGGTCGATGGTGGATTTACCAGGCCTGAAGCCACACTGATAAGGTCCAATCAGTTTGTTGACGATGGGCTTCAGTCTTTCGCACAGTACGCTCGATAGAACCTTATATGCAATATTAAGAAGGCTGATCCCACGGTAGTTGGCGCAGATCGTGGAATCACCCTTCTTATGGATTGGGCAGAGTACGCTGAGATTCCAATCACTTGGCATGCTTTCATCTGACCATATTCTGCATAGAAGCTCATGCATGCGTTTTTTGAGCTCTTCGCCTCCGGTCTTAAACAACTCAGCAGGCAGGCCATCTGCACCTGCAGCCTTATTGTTTTTCAGCCGAGCAATGGCTGTTAAGACCTCCTCATAGTCAGGCGGCGGTACTTCAACGCCGTCAGTGATTGGGGTTTCCGGAGTGGGTTCCGCAGTGGCGGGATTATTGCCGTCTTCGCCATTAAACAGCTGCGAAAAGTGCTCCCTCCATAATCTCATTATGCCCTGGATATCTGTCACCAGATTTCCATCTTCATCCTTGCAGGAAGAGGCCCCGGTCTTCAAACCAAGAGTCAAGCGTCTTATTCTTTCAAAGAATTTTCGGACCTCGTTCCTGTCCCGCAACATTTCGATATCATTGAACTCGCGTCTTTCTTCATCTCTTTTCTTGCGCCTGAAAAGACGTTTCTCCTCCCTCCTCAACTTTCTGTATCGCTCCTTAGCAGCTCGCGTTGCAACTGACTGCAGGGTGGCTTTGTATACTGCGTTTTTTGCTTCAGTAGCATCGCGACACTCTTGGTCGTACCACATATTTCTCCGTCGACGGTGGTAGCCTAGCACCTCTTCGGCAGCCGTACGCATAGAGCGGGAAATGTGCGTCCACTGTGCGCATATATCATCAAGTTGAGGGGTGTTTTGCGAAAGGAGAAGTGCAAGTTGGTTGGCAAAGACTTTGGCTGTCTGTTGTGATTGCAGCTTTTCGACATCCAGCTTTCTCTTTGTACCTATCCGTACGCGATTTGCTACACATATACGTGTGCAGACCTTGGCTGCAACCAAGTAGTGGTCTGAGTCGATGTTTGCACCACGTATTGTGCGTACGTCTAGTACATTGGAAGCGTGCCTTCCGTGGATCACAACGTGATCAATTTGGTTTCGTGTGTTTTGATCAGGGGACAGCCAAGTGGCCTTATGGATATCCTTATGTTGGAATCTGGTGCTACTAACTGTCATGTTTCGTGCCGCGGCGAAGTCGATCAGTCTCATACCGTTATCGGTGGCTTCGTCGTGGAGACTGAATTTTCCGATCGTCGGACCAAAGAGACTCTCCTTGCCCACTTTGGCATTAAAGTCGCCTAACACGATTTTAACATCGTGGCGGGGGCAATGCTCATAAGCTTTGTCGAGGAGCTCGTAGAAGTCATCTTTGGTCGTTTCATCCTTCTCATCCGTCGGGGCATGGACACAAATTAGGCTGATGCTGAAGAATTTTGCCTTGATGCGGATAGTGGCTAGGCGCTCGTTCACCGCCGTGAACCTCGAGACTAGATGACGCAGTCTCTTCCCAACCACAAATCCAACACCAAATTCGTGTCTCGACGCATGACAGCTGTAGTAGATATCACAGGATGCTCTTTTGGAGCAACCCTGTCCCGTCCATCGCATTTCCTGTACAGCCTATACATACAGACTAATACATACTACGAGTACTTCTTTTCATTTATCCAGCCAGTCCGCTGGTCACATCGCTCGCTATATTCATTATCATATTATCATGCTCATGCAGTTGACAAAGAGCCTCGCTTTTCTGTAGGTAGGAGGGATTCCTCCATCTTATGTTAGGCTCAACTAGTCCCTTACATACATTTAAGGATTCAAGCCGAAGAGGGAATTTGGATATAAGTAACCGGAGAATCGATTACGATTTTAGGTTAAAGAAAAATCACGTAGTGTGTGCACGTATACATATATACATATTCACTGATACATAAGTATTGTATGGATTGTTTTTATTTTCTTTGAGTGTGATCTATGTATGACTTATGACTTAGCGCTGACTGCATTGCAATTTTTTTTATTGTAATAAAAATTTAAACAGCATATAGCAACAAGAAGGCAACATGGCATCGTAGACATTTGAACAATCTTATTGATTAATGAGCCATAATTAGAGACGTTTGCAATGAGCGTAATATTTCTTCATTACCGAATGCTGCAATGCAATAAGCAAGTCAAATCTAACAAAAAATTGCCAACGAATCGACCCAATGTTGCCAGCTACGTACATACTCGCAACTAGTATGAACTATGCAGCAGACAGTACAACGATTTTCGTGTTCTGCATCTAATGCAACTCACGGACGCTCGATATGGTGATGATGTAGTAGTAGTAATACTACATAGTAGGCACGATAGAACAGGTTCAGTTGGAATACTGACATAGGGTACAGAGGCTTTGTGGCAACTCTCAACTTGGCCGCAATACAAAGATGATCGTCAACCTGTCTGTCTGTCTGTTTGTATGTCTGCCTATATATTGGTATGATGGTCTCTCTGCCTGTCTGTCTGTGCTTTGTGGACGACGATGTTTTGTAAGTATGTTAGCTGGAGTGTCAGTAGTGTATCTGTTTGTGTGTGTGTGCGTGTTTGTGTGTGTATAAGCATGAATGAATGAATTTGCGTTATACACGAAGTTGTAAAATCAACAAAAGTAAATCATGGAAAGCGTGTTAGCTCGAGCTCTAAACACAGTCTAATCGCCGGCCAAAATGATATTTTTCTATGTGTAATTATATGTTTACGCTGCTCACGTGATTTTTAGCTGCACATACATACACAAACACCACACATGCTAGCATAAGTACCTGGTACTACCATTAGGCATTTAATCAATAAAGAGAGGCTAAATTTGCGCTTCTATTGAATAATGTGTGAAAATTAAATTCAAATTATTTCAACTTAGAGCATAGGCAAAAATTGATTTGCTGCATTCACTTGAGTGCTGTGCATTAGATTTATGTGAACAATTCAAAAGTTACATGTAGGTAAATAAATTATTTATATGTACCAATAGTAAAGAATTTGAACATGCCTATCTGGAAGTGAGGCATTTTTAGTAGTAAACCTCTGGTATTTGAAATCAATAAGAATTAACACCTTAATTTTTATGAGTCTTTTGTTCCCATTTACATATATTCATGTGATCAAGCTGGTGGTACATAGCAGATCTGTCAAACCTCGCTGACAATCCTCAGCTAAGGATTACCTATAACAATTCCTTGTTCTCAGTTGTTGGTTGGGGATTTCTTCGAATCACACTCACAGTTAATCTTAATTTAATTTTACAACCTGGATTATACATATTTATTAGTGATGGGACGTATCGAGTACTTTTGAAAATCGAGTACCTCGGTATCGACACTTAAAAAAATCGGGTACTCTTTTTGCTATAAGTCATTATAGTCATGTTTTACTTCTGGCAACATGTGGCCACAGTTGAACGGGTGGGCTTCTGGGAGCTTCAATGATTATTTTTTTAATTTACTAATTTGAATTCGATATATGATGTTGTTTAACATTACTTTAACTTATAACAAAATAATATACCTATATCGTATAAATCTGACTGTTAATTGCCTGAAATCCAATAATAGAAGGTTTTGCTTCAATTTGATTCGATATTGAGTACAAGTATCTCTTCCATTGTAAATACTGAGTACTTTAGAGTACTCACAACTGATTATTTCTATAATCGAGTACTTACTACTTTAATTATCAATTCTGCTCAACATTACAAATTTATAGAAAAATTTATTCAGACACCTTCTAGACACCAATGCAAACCCAAGCCTCACTTATTTCGAGTCACGTTCTTCATAACAATATCTACCACAGTGTTGAACAAAGGAAGGATATACTTAATGCTTACATTAGTGTGTCTGTTCTTCATACATCTTGAGGCGTCGATTTGAGATTAGACTTCCTAACTGAATCTTTTAGATCTCATCGAAATCATTTAGGTGGCGTGTGCCCACAGGGTGAAGTTAGAGATGATCAAGTAGAGTTTTTTCACACTGAATTTCCCTATTATTGCTAGTAGTTTTGAATTGACTAGCCGATACAAAAAGCCAAAACATTTTCTAATTTTGTAAGAGAACGAAATTTAGATACTCTAAGAGATGAGGAATTTTCTTATTTTAAAATATTAATTATTGAAGTTTGGCAGAAGCTGATGACAGGACTACTCCCATTCAACTTCATTATCACCTGAGATTGAATTTCTAAAATATGTATATATTTCCTTTTTCATGCATTGATTTTTGAACTATATAGGTACTAAGTAATACGAATGTAACATGCCAATGCTATCCATCGTGTCCATTTCGAACAAGTATACAAATTCACCAATATTGTCACCGAAAATTCTCGTTGCCATAATTCGTCCATTTACTGAAAAACGTTTTTGCTTTTTTGTGTGTTTTTCTTCAGATGCTCAGATGCTAATGCTGTCCATGGCTGTTGTAAGCGCACGATTTGAATGCAAGCAACCGGTAATCGTGTCGTTGCGCCTTCGCCTGCAGTGTGCAATATATAAAGCAAAAACAAAATAAATTCAAATTTCTTTCGAAACGCTTCTGGTGAACTCACGCTTACAACAGCAGCCGCCGCAGTAAAGCAGCAGCAGCAGCAGCAGCAGCAGTAAAAGCAGTTAAATGCAACGTTAGAAGATTCGCGACGTGGGAATTCCGTTCGCTGTAAGCGAACTATGGGACTAATGGCAACATCACCATCACAGCCATCACTTATTCTACTCGGGGTGTAGTTAATGTGCTGTGTGCCCATCCTCAACGACCAGCGACAAAAATGAAGCACGTTTTTAGCTTGTAGCAAACAGAACAATACGATATGCCCTGACATTAAACTGCAACCACTGCGCTGATTGCTGTTGCCCAGTTTCAACAATTGGTCTATCTTGTTTGTATGTATGTATTGTATATGTGTATGTATGTCCGTTTGTATGTGTGAATGCAGGGTTGAGGTTGAGGATGGTCTGCATTTGATTATGTAATAGTATGACGCGTCGTCGTCTTGTATCGATTAAACTGGTCACAAAGGTCAAACTGGAGTCACGAAATAATTGTTACACCAAACTAATTCTTAGCTGCTGATCTTATAGCAGAAAGTTTCACTTCAACGATGTGTAACCGATGATAAATCGAATTATATCACATAAAATTTAAAAAAATTTAGTTATGTATGTTGTAAGTTATTTAAATTATTGTAAAACATGCTCATATCCATTATTATTGCACATATTCAAGCATTAACATTTATAATTGCTTTCAGAATTAGAGATTTCACCTTAGAAAATTTACCTTCTAAAGTTTACAAGGCTCATGACTTTCTTATAGGATAAGTTTTTTTTTGTTTGTGTCTCTCCTGCAGAGAGGCGGTCACTGTGGCCCATGTGACAGTTGATTTAAGGGGCAGCACCGACTTTGTCGAAATGTAACGAATCTTATTGAGATATGTACAGTTAAAACTTATACAAGGTAGACCATAGATTCGGTTCTAGAAGAACGAACTACATCAACTGGCTATCTTTCTCAGGAATTGAATATGTCATGCACTTCTTTGTTGCGAATTTTGTATAAAGGTCCATGAAACCGTACAAAGTTCAATTCGTACAAGAGCTGAAGTCATATGACAACCGGCAACGTTTTCGGTTCGCTAATTCGACTCTAGAACGCTTGGAGGAAGATGAAAATTTTTACCGAAAAATAATCTTTTCTGACGAAGCTCTCTTTGACCTCGACGGTTACGTTGGTAAGTAAAATTGTCGCATCTGGGGCTCAGGAAATCCATGTGCTATTGTTAGGAAATCAATGCACTCTCAATGAGTAACTGTTTGGTGTGGATTTTGGACCGGCGGCATCAATGTGCCATTTTTGTCTGAAAATGAGGAAGGAAGGAAGGAGGATGAATAGTTTGCTCTACCGCACAATGATAACTTATTATTTGTTGCCTATTTTAAAAGTTATGGACTTAGACAACATTTGGTTCCAACAGGATGTAAAATTTGAGCAAATTTGCTCAAAAACGTCTAAAAAACGTTTTTGTTGTCTCTTATAGTATGATTGTATACCAGAGGCGTATATACAATTTTGAAAAGGGAGAAATATTTTTTGGATTCCATGCAATGGAAACACCGTTATCTCGAAAACTTGAACCAACCTGACAATCCGGTTGGTACCATTGAATTCCTTGGGCTCGAGTTAGGTAAAATGTGCCATTAAAACATTTGTCAAGATTGTGAACTTGAACAGTGTTATCGATATATTTTAGTTTTATAAAAACTTGGATTATTTCAAACATAAATAGTCAGAATGCTTTAGTTTGTCGCATATATCAATACTCAGATCGTAAAAGCATCCCTTGTATTTCAATCTGTGTTCTTTTTCAATGTACTGAATCTGCCAGAGTAGATCTTTAGAGATCCATAGAGAACAGCTACTTGTCCCTCAGAATAGCAATTTCAAAAACGTATAGAAGACACATAACTAAATTATTCAGATCTTTTCTTCTATGTTACTTTGTTAGATTTCTGAACAGCTCTTCCAGATAACAGGAAGGATACATTTTCATCCTTAATTTCTACGAGTTACCATGTTATTTACTGACATGATTACATACATTGAGACAAATTCAAGGACTGAGATGGGCAGCTGGTGCATATGATATTTGATTCAAAAATAACTTAGAGCCAGATTATTAAAGTATTAACTGGTTATATTTAGTGACCTGTGTAGACGTAGCAAACTATATTGTCGAAGTAGTTTTGTGAGTCAAGTGGTTGACGTCGCGTAGTTGGTAGTGCGTTGGTCTGCTAAGCCGAGTGTCTGGGGTCTAAATCTCCTCAAAGGCAAAATAAAGGAACTGACTATCAATACAAGCCATTTAGATACCTAGCCTTGAGTAGAGGGAATACTTTAGCCTGAAAAAATCAAATCTCTGCTTCTCAAGTTCCAACAAATGCACCAGAAACTGTCCACTCGACTGTTTTTAAAACATTTGAAAAAAGTTTATAACAGTCAGGTTCTGAGTTTTGAAGGTAACTATGCTTAAGCATCCACATAAATTATTTCGTCAATAATCGTGAGGCTCCAAAAGTGAGTTTGATGTCGTAACTAAAATTAGTGAAACCCTTTTTTATGTTAAGGTATAAGGAATATCCGAGAATGATCGTGATCTTTAACTTACAAATGTAGCATTTGCAGTAGAGATATCGAGATGAAATTTTGACCGCCGTTATTTAAGAGATGAAAATCCTAGAATTTAAATACATATGGGTCGTGGTCTTCTAATATCAGTTTGGCACTCTACAATGTCTTCTCAAGCTTCCGATTTCAATAAGAAACCTCTCCTTGGCACAGATGTTGAGCCGCGGGAAATTTGGCTGTTGTAGAAAAGCTCCCTCTCAACATACGACTGCCGTTCTGTAATGTCTGTCAAGCTGACAAATTATTCAATTCGGATCAATTCCGAAGGAGAAGATCACGTTGGTGATAGTGGTACATTGTACAAACTCTTGGGGTCTCGTTGTTGTTGTTTGGGTAGCTGTCTAGAGCTGTCTGTCCACTTAGGCTAGAATGAATGGCCCATTGTGATACCACATATTTTGACCTTCAGCTTATAGCCGGTTCCGAACGGCGTGGTGGCAATTTGTTAAAACTTGGTGGTTTTGCCATTGTCTGCCAAGCGGTGTACTTGTACACTTTTCTATATATAATCTCAAAAACAAAAAACACCAAAGATTGTAACACCATCTAAATTAAGTTGGCATGCTATTAGGAAGGTAATGCCATTTTCCCCGAGATACCAATTGTTGCATGTAAAATGCAAATTTTATGTAATTTCATCTACGAACGTAATAAGTTATGCAAGTACATAAGCAAAACTAAAGTGATGACAAAAGTGCAAACATTAGATGCCACAATCTGAAAGCGCCTTACATTGATAGTACACGAAGATGACACCAAAAATGATTCGAATTATGTATCTTTGAACAGAGTGCAGAAATCGAGGTGAATTGAATTGCATTGAATGAACCATCGAAGCCAAATAACTTCTTTAAGTTTAACTTTAACTGTAGCTGGCAAATTGTGGCTCTGAGCATTTGTAATAATTCACACAGCATTACTTGGAATTCGTTGTAAATGCAAATGTGTCAATAGTTTCAGCTGGACATTTATAGCATGATGACGTCCGCCGCTGTTGCAGACGCCGCGACGATCGCTCCTTCAACTTCATACATACCAAGTACTTACTACTCATGTTTGCATATTGCACCTATGCATGTATGTGTGTGTGTGTGTGTGTGTGTGCGTGTGTGAGTATGTGTGTTGCATACATACCGCGTACATTAAACTCGTGAGTAAACATTTTGACAATCCTAAGGATTCGCGGCACTCTTCGTTCACCTCTGTGCAGTTGGAAAAAACAAAAAATGGCATAAACAATTGTGAAACTGATTTTGAATAACATTTAGTTTATGCTGTTCTGTTGTTTGTTTCGGTTTGGCTTGGCGTTTGTGCCGCAGACAACAGCCAGCAGCATCATTCACCAGCACCTAAAAACAAATAAACCAACAAACAAACGAACAAACAAACAAATATACCAAAAAACGAAAATAATAATAGAAAAAAGAGAGTGGATTTTAGAGTCTCATGCGATGAAGCGATGAAGCGGTGACTGGCAGGAATCCTTCGCTTCTTCGGTTTGTTTTGGAATGTTAATCTTTCATTTTGAGAAACGGTTTTACCTTGGCACACCGGAGCGGCACATCTCCAACGGCAATATCCGAAGCAGGCAGCAGCAGCAATAGCAGCACTAGCAACACCAGCCAACCAAACAGTATCTATTGAAATTACATATTTGGGCTGCCAGATTGCTAAACGCTTGAGCATGGAGTCATGATTGTGCCGTTTAGTTGTGCAGCCTTCACTATATTCATCACTTTATTTTGGACACACAGCGGTGCTGGTGTTGGTGCTAGTGCTGGCGCTGGAGCGCCGATTGCACTAGTTGCTGCTGCTGCTGCTGGTGCTGATGATGATGATGATGATGCACCCACCAATCTAAAGGGGAAAGGGCGACTACAACTCAACTATGACAAACAACAGACGGACAAACGCAAGAAGGGCTGCAGCCGCAGCCACAGCCACAGCCACATTTGAAGAAGATACATGCTCGACATGCACAACAATTCACAAATATATCTCGGCATGAACACAATCTTTAATGATCGTGAGTAATTTAAAAACATGTGGTCGTCGCTCGCTCACTCGCTGCCGTATTTCTTGCTGATCTGTTTGACATATGCATTTGCTGTTGCTGCCTGCATATGCAACTGTTGTTGATGTTGTTGATGCTGCTGCTGCTTCAACAATATAGTCACATAGGCCACACTAAAGTATGCATAAGCAGACAGACAGACTAAAACATAGAAAGACGTACCAACAACAACAAAAATGTGTATCACTGGTTTAAGACGAATTGCTAAGACATTTGCAAATTTGGCATTAACTCGTGTTGAACTTTGGTAGTTTTTTTGAATTGTTTGTTATTTGTTGTTGTGTATTTACTGTGATTGTTATTTATGAAATTGCATGCCAGTATAAACATGGATGCAATGTGATGTTTTTATCATTATTGTGAATTAGAAAGAATGACCGAATCAGATTCCTGATTAAATAAGTTATGCTCGATTTAATCGAGAGACATAATTAATCGTCATTATTTATGCCTTTAATTATAATACTTAATCTCATAACTGGCAGTAATGAAGAAGATTGATTTTCATATGGATGCTTCCTGCTGGCGAAGCTTTTTCGTACTGAGGTGTGAAGTAAGTTAGCAAATTGTATAGAACTTAACGTGCCTAGTCTTTGGGGTATGCAGTCTAAATTGGTGTTCTGGAGTTAAAAGTTAATCCAAACATTTGACCTGTTCTTACATTAACCATCATTCGAATCATAGGACCTATTCTTACCTTAACTGTATTAATATGGATTATATCGGGCTTTCTTTTTATAGGCGGAGAACTTTAGATCGAAATAAAAGACAGAAATAGTTTTTAATATCCCTGAAATTTGCTCGGTTTTAACAAAATTTTTTTATATCAATGATCGAATATGTGTTCGGGCATGTGGCTGCCGTGGCTGGCATGTACATGGCGTAATCAGGAGGTCCAAGTTTCACACTTTTTCGAGGTTTATCGGTATAGACATGCGACGTAACATATCCTAAAAGAATATAATCTAATGGCATCAAATCGCACGAATGAAGATTAATGCCTTCCAATTGAGGTACAAAAAAGTTAGTAATCATGTCTCTGTATCGGTCACCGTTGACTGTAAACGTTCCGACCATCATCATTTTTGAAGATAAAGGGTGTTTTTTTTCTAGAAGTGCGGTTTTCAATCTAGCAATACTTTTTTCGGAGCAGTAGATTTATGCTCAGTTTGGTTTACCATTTCATAATGAATAGACTTATCCCTGAACAACGTTTGCAAATCATGCAAATTTATTACAAAAATTCATGCGATGTGAAAAAAGTGTTTCGCAAGCTACGTCCATTTAGCGACGAGGCTCATTTTTGGCTCAATGGCTACGTGAATAAGCAGAATTGCAGTAATTGATCGAGTTTTGTTCAATTCGCTTTAGAATTTCCTTCAATATTACTCTTTGAATTACTATTTTACTTGCATGAGAGGTACCACGCCCACTTCATCGATTTTGCCCATTGCAGAACTGAACCTTTTTCTGACAATTACAAATGCCTGTATCAAGTTTGGCTGAGATTTCTTTAGTTTTACTCCAGTTGTCGTGTGCACTGAGTTACCACTTATATGAAAGGTACCACGCCCTCTTGACCGATCTTGCCCATTTCAAAACCTAACCTCTTGCTGACAACAATTATTGCAAAAATAAAACGAATTTATATTAATTTAAAACCTTTCTTATTACCATTTCAAATGTACCCTATTTGTAAATATTGATTGAGATATCGAGGACTCCGTAAATCCGGCAAAGTTTAAATGAAATCTGAAAGAATGAGGTCTGATACGTTCAATCGGAAATGGCCGAATAAGGAATCATTTTTAAATTAAATATGTCGAATAGTCTCATTTTAGAGGAGAGAAGTTGAGTTGTGTTGTTTCAAAAACGGGTATAAATTATAATTGTGAACAGTCAAATTAGGGGGATTGTGTAGCCACCCTCCCCCCCCTCGTAGCCGCCCTTGTTGTTAGTTCTTTTCATTGAGAAACTCAGGATTGGTCATGAAGTTGCCAACGCCAATTAACTTTCAGATTTGCTTAGCATATATTTTTGTATTTCCTTTTTTGTCTTAGCATACTTATAAAAATTAATTTCTAGAAGAAAACGAGAAAGGGGCAAAAACAAACGATGCATTGTGCATTTGATACTAGGTAGAATGTGTAGGTGGCAACAATGCAAGATGTGATGAAACTTTGAATTTTTATATCTATTTTCTCTATTCTTTGTCAACGAACTAAACTGAAATATCATCCGCATGCTGCTCAACCCAATGGATATTTTAAAATAAAATTTATTGCACCAAAGTCCAGTCAATATTCGTTGATCACTCTACAGTTCAAAGGCGCTGCAATCGGCACTGACTAATGATTTGCAAACTTTCATTTTAAATTTGTTGGTATAAATGCGATTCACATTGTGTGTTGATGAAGGTGTTGGAGGTGGCGTCGACGTCAATGGATACCCTTTGGCTGTTCCCTAATAGAGTTATTTCACGAAATGGTTCAAACTGAGGTCAAGTTGTCTGTGATGTTGTAAGCAACGCCATTAGACAGTTACACAAATGCACGCAAAGAAAATCTGTGGTTAAATAATAATAATTTTGTTTAGGCATATTTACATACTTTTTTACTTAGTTAGTTCTTCAGACCTATTGCCGATAGAACTCAGCTGTGTTATGATCTTTGCTCACGAGTTCAAGTACTTTTGAAATTGAAATTTAAGTCATCCTTTCTATTATCTTTAGATTTAGATCCTCTTTCACTAACGCAATTGGGATTGAATGGGATTTGCTTATTTGCCTTTTTTATTCCCCATTTCAGGAATTCAGTTGGGAGACACTTCCCGGCATTGGCATGGAACTTGTTCATTCAGTTGCGTGTATAATAAGTTCGTCAGCTGACTATGGAAGAAGAATGATTAGTCATAGTATGTACAAGTAAATTACCTGCAAAAATTGTATTTTCAAACATGGTAAAAAAAACCTTTTCTCAATTTCAAACTTATTTTCTGAGTGTACTTTCAATTGAACTGTCCAAATAGTTATTGAAAATCACGACTAACAATGGAAATTGATAATAACAACATGGGAACAGCGACGACGTGCAAGTCGAACAACAAAATTTGCTTAATTTTTCAATACATAAATAAAGTTGAATTAATTTTATGATGATTAAGGACGTTGGCTTCGAACTCAATTTTTCCATTGATTTACTTGGAATATACCGCAATATATTTCCTTTATCATTCGCTAGAATGCGAACTACGAGGGTAGATCAATAAGTACCCGTGTTAGGAATGAAGAGGCAAATTTTTCAAAATTGTTTTTTCTTTTTTTCAACGTAATAGCCATTTCTTTAACCCCTGCAAAAAATACGATTTGTCAAACTCTTCAAAATACGCTTCTGTCTCGACGATAACCTCCCCGTTTGAGCTGAATTTTTATCTCCCGAGCCACGTTTTCATGTTGGGGAACAAAAAGAAATCGCAGGGAGCCAAGGCGGGCGAGTACGGTGGGTGCGGCATCAACTCATAGTTCAATTCATGCAATTTGGCCGCGACAATTCCGTATCCGCTTGTTGTCCACCGTAAGCAATCGCGGCACCCACCTTTCTCATGCTTAACCTATCATGTAAAATATTAATTACCGTTCCGTATGACACCCTACGACCTCTGCTACTTCGCGCACTTTAGTTCGTCGATCAGCGAGAATCATACCGTGGACCTTTTCAACGATTTTCTTGGTAACCACGTCTGCCTGGGCGCTCCTCATTAAAAACAGATGTACGACCACGTTTAAATTCGTTGAACCAATATCTTACGGTTGTCATAGATGGTGAAGGATCCCCAGAGACAGCATCCAACTTCACTTTTATTTCTTCGCATGTTTTTATCGCGAAACACTAAACATGTGTGATACTCACGGCTGCCAAATAAAAACTAACCTATGAATCAGTTTGAAATTTAGTGTAGTGTTGTGTTACTGATGGCAGTACACAACGGCCACCTGTCTTCACACACGGGTACTTATTGATCTACCCTCGTAATATGTTTTTTTTTTGTTCAGTACTTTTCCCTATTATCGATTCTTATTCTTTCTAGGTTAGGCTAAATAACTAAGAATCTGACCGACTAAATTTTCGGCTTATTGAGCTTGAGACGAATCTAGCTAATTAGGCCTCATTAATCCTTTCATTTTTAAAAATACGTTCCGTTCTTGAAACATTCACTGAGGAAACTATCTAAGCTGTAACGAGGCTAACAAACGACATAGATATCATTAATTTCTAATATTTTTATTTCTTAAAAACTTTTATAACGATGTTTTTGGAATGGTTCCTTTTACTCAGCGAGGCGAGGTTGTAGTGCCAGCTAAGAAAATAAGTCTACTCAGCAAGTACCTAGAGTGCCGAACGCTTTGCTGCTTTGAAATAATAATTCACTTTTGCATTTCTTTCATAGGTTAGTGCTCATATTTACTCTTATTGTAACTGTTCGTGGTCTCGTTGGTTGAGTCCGACTTATGAATACTTTGATTACCCTACACCTGATAACCCTGCACAGGAGCGGGTAAGAGGCCACAACCTGCCAAGACAAACCTATAAATTCGATTGAAGTAATATAAAAATAAATATTCAGTAACTGAATTGTACAAATTTGTATTGTAAACCACGCGATGCTCAGATACTAACTACTAAATTGTAATAACCATAGTAAGTATGTATGGTATGTATGTATATGGACTTACAAACTTTGATTTCAAAAACAAAAAAAAATTTACCTTAAAGTTTTATTTCTTTTGCAATTTGACAATAATTTCCAAGTTATCAGCGGGAGCGGCCGTCACTATTCATCGCCCCCAAATAAATGTGTTGTATTTGCTTGTGGCTAAGGTCCATGTTTGACGCTCCTCTCTAATTCAACTCAATGATGAAGTGAATGAGTGAGTGTCGCTTTAAATAAAATGGTATAAAGACAAACGGACAGACGGACGAGTGATCGGACGGACTGCGCTGTGTCAGTGGTACAAACATTTCCATTTTGTGTATTTATATAAATGCCATCATGAGCTTAAAGTAAGACTCATCATCATTTCCTACTGCATCACGTTTTTAGCCACCTGAGATTTTGACTTTTGATTAGAGAAAAACAAAACAAAAAAAACAAAAACAAAAAAAAAAAAAAGATAAAAAAAATGGGAAAAATCTAAAGCGGGAAATTTCTTAGCATTTGGTCGTTGAAACGTTACAGAATGCTTGATATCTAGCAGCTTTAGCAACGTCACCAGCGTAGCATTCAGCATCTCAACACATGGGAACCAATGGAACAATAGTTGGTGGTAAATGTTCCAACCATTCATTCGTGAGCTGTGTGAGCGATGATTGTTGGCCGTGCTGCCAAAAAAGGGACAGTACACTTACACTAGACTGCAATGTGGTTGCGGTTGCAGTTGCACCGCACAAAGTTCAAACAATTTGAACTTTTCACCACAAACACAAGAGTTCCGTCAGTAACTCCTCTACTATCCCAGACAATCACATACCCAGGCATCATCCAGTCAGTCAGCCAGTTAGTTAGTCAGGCAGTCCGTCAGTCATT
This sequence comes from Palloptera scutellata, assembly GCA_958295655.1. NCBI lineage: Eukaryota > Metazoa > Arthropoda > Insecta > Diptera > Pallopteridae > Palloptera > Palloptera scutellata. The sequence goes on from OY282449.1 coordinate 105,294,656, forward strand.
CATTCATCTATTCACTTTTAATGCCATTTAAATATCATCCAGCAACAGTCGGCCATTCGGCCAGTCCAATGTTGTTGGAGTGGGGTGGGGTGTTAATGCACGAAGAGGAAAATAGCACAGAAATATCATTAATGCAAGCAATGCGCAGCCTGGCACGAAAAGTCCACTTCATGTCCGCAAGATGCCATTGCGCAAGCTTAAGCAGCTCAAACTCTTTTTCAAATTCATCGTAGTATACAATCGTCGCCTTGAGCTTTTGATTTTTGTTTTGTCGCTCATCGTTGTTGCTGTTGGTGTTGTTGTTGTTGTTGTTGTTGTAATTGTTACTCTAGCTGTTGCTGATTTGCATTTATATCGATATGCTCACAAGCACAAAGTTAACTAACAAAAAAATAAGTAGATGCCAGTGTTGAACACTTTGCAAGTACTTTCGAAATGATTACATATTACATATATACACTTATCTACATAACGAAAATATGTTTGTATGTACATGTGTAATATACATATGTATGCAGAAGTTAAAACATTTCAAATACAATATAATTGTTATTCACTTTACTAAAATATTAGAAATAAACCGTTTTTTATTAAAAATCTGAAAATAAAAAACTTTAAAATGTAGTCAAATGTTTCAAAAGTTTCTGCAGAAAAACGATCAGAGTCCATTCTTATTTTTCTTTTAATGACCCTCTATGGGATGTTGGGGCGCTCGAGGAGCTTTTAGCTAGTCCATTCAATTCCTTAAAAACAAAAATTCTTTGATTTTATTAATTAAAGACACTGCAGTTCTCTGCCCGTAATGCAAGCTATTGCCCATTTAGTGTAGATGGGAGAAGAGATAGAGTATTCAACTTATCGCTTAATCCGTATTCTATGCTTTTTTGCTATACTTATCCAGAGCCCTTTCCATAAAACGCATCCATCATTAAGATTGGAAGCAGGTGCTATGAACTGCATGCCTTTTATCCTTCTATTTATTATGACCAAATTGCCCATTTATTTTATCATTTTTTATTACTTATCATCACTACCGACCCCCACTGATTTCCTTCTTATATATTTTTTTCCAATGTACTTAGCCCCATCTCCGTCGCTTAAGGAGGTGGTGAGTGGGGCATATATATAAAATAAAATGAAGTTAGGTTTCAGGTGGTTTTTACTTTATTCCATGGGATCTTCCCTCAAGGTACGTTCGGGAAAAATGTTGAAGGAGTAAAATTAATGATGCTCGGTCTGACATTTTACCACTGTAAAATACATTTGGGAGCGCATTTCATAGAAAATATTTTCATAAAAATGCCGACTTTGTATGGGAAGCCCCTTAAGGGTTGAAAATGGGAGTTAACTATATGGGAAAACAAATTTTTTTTACGGGAAAATTAGTGGGGGTCGATCTTACTCTGAATTATATAAAAAGAATATTTTGCATAGGTTCATCCTTGAAGATCAGAGATTTTATCACCCGGGAAGCACGGAAGCCTACATATTTCATAAAAAAGTAAAATTTTTATGAGGTAATTTTTTGATGTTTCTCGCATTTGTTTGTAACTTTGACCTTGATTCAAGGCAACTTACACTCATCCTACCCCTCCAATTTTTTGGCTCACACATTTTTTCATCGGACCTTACAAAATTAAGGGTTCCAGGATTTCCAAATCAAAAAGTTAGACTAAAGTAGGACAATAAAATAGGAGGGTGAGAGGGAGCAGAAGTTAAGAACTGTTATTCCATTAGACCCATCTATCTTATTATGCTAAAAAATTCAAAATAAATTTAATAAACATTTTAGTTTGAGAATATAAACCAACATTAAATTATTTTAAAGCATATTTATTCTCAACTTTGTTAAAAGTTATTGACCTTGCTCTAAAACTTGTCCACGCTTTCATAGTTTCCTGAAACTATAGGTTTCTGGCCCCTGTAATGTTTTCAATATGTTTCAAATCTAAGATCTAGAATTGCCTGTTAAGCACGGTTGCCACACAAACAATTTCTTTGGGACCAAAATTAAGAACAAAAAGTACCAAATTTAAAAAAAACGGAACACTTTTTTTTTAACATTATTTTATTAATTTAAGACGACTTCGATAGTCTAGTGTGTCGCGTACTAGACTCTTATTCGTGAGGTTTCGTATTCGAGTCTCGTCTTAGTCTGGTGGTTAATTCTCTTTCATAACCTTCCTACTTTTCTACCGATATAAGGTGGATGAGAATTACAAGAAATTGTACAAGCACATGGCAAAGCAAGCAATGGCAAAACCAAAAAGTGATAACAAATTGCCACCACGCCGTCCAGAATCGGCGTTAAATTGTTTGTAGGTCCAACCATTTGGTACCACAATGGCCCGTTCTGGCCTAAGTCTGTCTCTGGACTTACTTACTTACTTACTTAACTGGCACTACAAACGATATCGGTCTTGGCCGCCTCTGCAAAGCTTCGCCAGTCGCCTCTGCTATGCGCGCGCTGGCGCCATTTGATAAGGCCAAGAGCAGTCAGGGGGGCCTGGGGCGTAGGACACAAGGTAAAGTTCGTGACAGTCGCAGGTGCGTCCATGGTCGATCCTTGCACTTCTATGTCTCAAGTCGACACACTGCCTCCTCGTGGCGTCCCCTGGATAGCGATCGATCTGACAATCGTCAGTGAGTTAACTAATATGTGCGGCTGGCTTCTCCATGGTCTTGAATGAATGGTTGTGCGTCGGGCTTGGAACCCACCACGTAAAAATATTTCCCCAATGAATCCTCAAATGAAGCCTCGGATATTTAACTATTTGCGGATATGCACCTGTCTGTCTGGACAGCCAACAAAAATAACAAGAACCAGATTGTTTGTAATATGTAAACCAGTGGTGATCAGATATACTTAAATAATAATAGAATCAAATTCCTCTATATCGTCTACATATACTCGCTCTACAATTTGTTTATCCGTTCGAGCTCTGATGATTGTATTAAGATAAACTAGCAAGATATAGTAAGTTCAACTGACAGTCAGTTTTTTTCGGACAATAGAAATTTCGGACAGTAGAAAATTGTATATGGATTTCCAGCTTATGATGCTGAAGAAGGACGACAATATAATCAAACCTTCACTTATAACAGAAATATTTGTTATTCCTCCAGAGACTTCCTCCAGAGGCTTATTGAAACAAAACTTTCCAATATTCGCTGTTTTGGTAAAGACCTGTCGACAAGGGTCAATTTAGCAAAGAGATCTTGTATAAGATACTTGAGTGTCAACACTAGGTACTTACTTAGTATGTGCTGGTTTGGTACAACCACCTCGCCGACATAACTACCATATTATATTTTCCTTGCTTCTATCTATGAACATTACAACATTGGTAACAGCGACACTTTTCCACTCCTTAAAACAAAAGCAAAAATTGAATTTTGTGGGTTTAAATTTTCTGCAACTACCCGTCACAGCGTCTCTATAGCAGCAGTGCATCCATCTATGAGATACTACATACATACATATGTACGTGTGTATGTGTATGTCATAACATACCGTTGACCCTCTGAGAATGTTGTTGCTTTTGCTGCTGTTTCGGTGCTTTAATTCGGGCCTGTCGCTATTGCGCAAACACAAGGCCGCAATTGTGACGATATTTCTCTTCTTGCAATGTCGTAAAATTTCATATTTTCTGTGTGTGTGGTGAATACTGTTTACCTTCCCGAGTAGAGTGTGGCATCATCATCACATCAACAGACAAATAAAATTTGTGCATAAAGTATGAAAAATACTAGCCTTGTATTACTATCATACCCAGTTACTTTGCTAGATTGCTGCTACTGCGCACGTCTTCGGCTGATGTTGTTGTGGCTGTTGTTGTTGTTGCTGCTGATGTTGCCGTTGCTGCACTGCTGTGCGCATGCTCAATCACTTTGTACAATATACATATGATATCAATTTCAGCAAATCGCTATGAAGTGCATACGTTGTGTGTTTTTGCTAAAAGTGAGGTGTCAAATCACATGTAAAAATCTGAAAAACAACAGCAGAAACAATAACTCGTGTTATTTGTTATTGTGTCAATATAACAACAAATATGCATGAACTTTTTTATTATTATTTATTCAAATCGGTACATGCTGGCGTACAAGATGATGAATAATTTTTATACATGAATAATAATAAAGTTTTCCGTGTCAACATAGTGCAGATTTTAGAAACTCTAAAGTTCAATATTGGTGATGGAATTTTTAGCTTGAAATTCTTTTTTAGGTGAAGTATATAAGCTTTGTTGCTTCAAGTTTTGGAAGAACTATTTAACCATTCACAAATTTTGCTGATTTTATATTATGGTATATATTTTAAGTCCCTAAGTTCGAACTTCCAATTCTCGACTTTGACCTTTCACTTTACTTCGGCGCAGATTATGAAGCAGATCACTCATGAGCTGAAATCACATCAATGCATACTCGTATACATAATTCAAGTGCACTTCATTATAACTTAATTTTTGTATTTACTTAAGCCTGTTAAAGCTATATGACGTCACTGCAGTAGGTTGTAATATTCGATATTTTAATTAACATGAACATAAAACGAATCGGGCTCTTGAAAATATGTGTGAGCTCTATCCTGAGGCGACAAGTCTTGCTTCTGGTTTTCCCCATTCTCTTTTGATATGACAGAGAGTGTAGTAAATATCGAAATCTCTGAGAGTACCAAAAAGTTCATGGACAAATGCCCCGCGAATGCTTCATTTTCACTGATGTCTTTCTTACATCTGAAAAGTCATCTCTGATTTTCAGTACGTGATGACAAGACCACCGGTTTCGACTATTTTCATTTCTGATCAACTTGGTTCTTGTCTCCTTCCATTGCTTTTGATGTTTGATGAGTAATGATCGTTTATTGTTTTCTAGGACTGTGTTCACTGCCAATTTCATTTCCTATTTAAGTATTTCTATCGGCCTGGCTTTGGCTTAAATGGTGAATTCATTATATGATGGCGTATCTGTTTAAAATGCATAACTTGCACAATCGGTATTTTCCAATTACCATACTTTATCTTTCTATCGTGTTAATTGCACCATATTTTGGACAACTCTTAAGGCTTTTGCTTTATTCGTAAGATTCCCCATATCGACGCAGGTCACTACCTCCATCTACAGTTGCCAAGTACAAGTACATACATACATACATACATACATACATACATACATACATACATACATACATACATACATACATACATACATACATACATATGTATGTATGTATATAAGAAAACAAGAACATTCACAGTTTCGCTATCGTTCCCATTTCAATGATATGACTTGGTCAAAAATTTTATTGTACTAAAAGATACAAAATATGCAACTTAAAAAAAATTCACATAAAACAACTAAAATTTTTATTTAAAACAATCAAATTTTTTAAAATAATTTATAAGGTAGGGTAAAAAGAAAGTTCAAGCTATGTTTAGCCAATATTTTTTCATATATCAAAATAATTTTATTGAGTCAAATATTTTCCATTTTTATTAACCACCTGTCGCCACCATTCGTGCAAAACCATAATAGCGTCCTTAGAAAATTCCTGGAGTTACTGCCCGAAAAACTCGACCTTTTGCAGTCCTCTTCGGAATTCAACTTTACGCCATTAAGAGAATTCTGTAACGAGTGAAACAAATGGTAATCCGAAGGTGTGACTTTGCCAAACAGTCGCAAAGGCAGGCTAACCTCGTTTTGACCATGATCTTTTTCACACATTATGATCATACCTTATCCATTTTTCGTCACCAGTAACCAATCTGTGCAAAAATGGTTGGAGATCATTCCGTTTCAGAAGAGATTCACATACAGAAATGCGGTCAGTACGATTTTTTTACTCGGATTATTTGCCAGTCAAATATCCAGTTTTTTGAATAGTAAGCCTTTTTTAAATTGTTGAAAGCCGTTGTGTCGGTCTTCCTACACCTTTTCAAGAATTTCTTCCACGTTTTTGGTACGTGGTCGACCAGATTTAGATGCGTCGTTACATCAAATTTTCCAGAGCAGTCGATCATAACAGTAAAACAAAAAGTTCAATGTATACTTTTTTCTACAGCACGTCCAAAATATCTCTCAAATGGGTGTCCAAATGAAAGAAATGTATTTTGAAAATAAATTTTACTTTTTTAAACGGATGCACGCTAAAAAGTCATAAAATATCTTAAAAACCAAAAAAAAAAATTTGGTATAAAAAAAAGTTTTGCTATATATGCAAAAATATGCACTAACGATTGAATGCCATTTTAAAGGAAATTTCATAATTCGTAGAAATAACTTACCCGTTTCACTCTTGAGATGCCCAGTGTTTAGGCCTGGAGTCATAATTCTTATGGTCATTAGGATTAAGGTAATATTTTGTAATCCTGGCAACCCTTGCCAGCTTGATTTTCCTTTCTTTAAGTTTGGAGAGAATAGCGGGGATATTTCGGCAATCTTTAGACATTTTACCGAAACATTTAAAGAATTTTATTACTACTAAGAAGTAAAGATGTCCACCGCAGCAACCAACCAAACATTTCGAAAACCCGTTACCCGACTACTCAAAGCATCAAGGAAAATCGAGGTGGAAAAGGTACGCCCCAACTATATTCTTATAATTAATAAATATTGTTAGATCGTTTACTGCTGCTTTTCTTTTTCCCTACACCACTATTTTCAACTTCCCTCGAGAACCCCCCTTGTCCGGAGACGCAAAGCCCTCACCCCTTTACACCCAGTAACATGCATTTTCGTGAAATTTCCTGTCCTAGTTATGACCAACTAACCTAAGGAGACTGAGAATTTTGTTATTTTCGAGCATTTCCTTTCTAAGATATACTTAGTTTGAAATTTTATGCTGATAATAATGACCCGACAACACCGTAGTCGCAGAACTTATAAAATGATAGATTCAAATCATCAGCTGGAGTTGTGAATGTTATCTTATATATTGATTAAATTTTAAGCAGCCCCTTTACATCTCTTTGCACACCTCTTTGCCTCTTCATTTGTAATACTTAATACCGAATGTATTAGAAACAGCTGTAAACATTTTATAAATATTGCAATTTGCAACGATGTGACAATAACATGCAACAAATCAAAATATCCTACTCAGCATCATTTTGCTTAAGGGGGTCCTTTAAGCGATATTTTCTTAACAGTATCAATTTGCAATTTTTTAATGCATACTCGCACAAACACATACATATTCACAAATACACATAGTAAACAACAGTCATCACCACTATAAATCCTCAAATAAAAAACAGATGTGCAGTGTTACAAGAGTCCGACATGAAAATCAAAAGAAAAAAATTATATAAAACTCTAAAGATAATAATCTGCAATAAAAAAAAAAAATAAAAACTACCCCTTAAGGTGCGTCTTCCAAGGAGCATATAAACAAACAAAAACTGTTAGCCAGAAATCTTTTCAGAGACCCACAAGCATACTCAAGGAGGTGCGGACGTGTTTAGAGAGGGGTCCTGCTCTCTCAATCAAGATTACAATTTTCACTCATCTACGCTACGCATCGCTGAATGGACATTATTACTACCTGCTGCCGATACTTTTAACTAAATGCGTAATAACATTACGACATCGGCATCGCATCACAGCGAATCTCAACGCTTCTCATCGCATCGCATCGCATTTAATTAAAATCAATCACATTTAAGAAATTATCGTGCTCATGATGATCGCAGCATATGTAGACAATAATTCCCAGGATGCTTTCAAAAATTGCTCGAGAAATGAGCATAACGTTTTCTTTTTCGTTTTTAATGATCCTATGCAAAAAAAAAAAAAAACGACGTAAGTAACCTAAGAAGGTCCTTTTCTTCTATTGTACGAAATCTAAAAAACCGCTAGGTTCTTTGTATGCTTTCATTGCTGTGGCTACTGTTTGCACGAAAGATGATGATATTGTGGAGTGCCTACTGTACGCTGTTTCTGTTCGGTTCGAAGATGAAGCAGGATGTTAGTACCGCTATAAAAATGACGATGATCTTATATTACACAATGATTATAAATACTAAATACTCGTAGTTCACAATCATCAAGAATAAGATATAATAAAAAAATAGGTACTATACTCGTATGTACCTAATTCTATAGTGTGAATATGTTATAATAGAGTTTGGAACAATAAAAAAAAAATAGGTTTAATTGAAGAAAGTACCATGGATTCAGCGAACATATAAACGTAGGCGAATCTCTTTTCATGAAGTATCCGCTTTCTGTCACACATTGTACATACCTAATGGCAACTAACTACTTAAGGTATGCACATATATTTGAAGAACAAAATGTTCGGTTCGCGCATGTGTAGTCACATGTGCATACACACACGTTCTACATACAATACAAACTTATGTATTGAATATTCCATTTTTTTGTGCAAGTACATACATTTTGAATGCTCTCATCTAAAATCTCCTACATATACATACATATATTGCCATATGGAAAAGTTTAAAAGGTCAATCACATACCACAGAAGGAAGTATTTTATGTATCTTAGAAACTAACTGCCACTTTATGTATTTCGAATGAAGTAATCGCTTTCGAACCTCGAAAATTTCATTTTGTTTTTCAGCCGAATGAAGAGAGATGAACAATGTATAGTAGACGGAATATAGATAGTTCGAGTATCTTAAATATACCACCAAGGTCCCGCAATATTAAGTATCGTTCCGATATTACAATTATTGAACAGTAATATCGTAACAGTGTCTATATGATTCTACCATCCTTCGCATTCGCTACTGGGTATCAACCTTATAATTTTAGAAATTCACGTTCTTATTCGCAGTCCTTAGTTTTTCGCATATTTCAATGAGGATAATTGTTATTAATACTAAATTCTTAATTTGAAAATTTTATTATTTTATAACTGAAATTGAAGAAGGCTATTTCTCAATCTCAACTCCTTACGATTGCCTAAGGAATGTTTATGGATGTATAACCCTGGTCTTGGAAACAGTCGGGGAATGAATTGGGACCTCTCCACCTTTGTGTTGTGTATGTTAATGAGCCGTTCCCCAATAGCCAGTATTCCTTCAGTTCTGCAGTCAGCCAGGATTGGTTAGGACGGGTGTTGCCCAGTGGAGACCTGCTACTGGCGAGCGAGTATATCCCTCTTATTTTGATAAGAAGAATTGCTACTAATTGTGCTTGAACACAGGAGCTATACGTATTCCTTTCCACGCTAAATTATCAACCATTTAATATTTTTTCACTTACTTTTTGTTTGAAAATTACTGATTATGGTTTTTTAAATCCACTTCATATAAATGACTCAAAGCTGCAATAGTAAAATTAGCCTTAGAAAAAGCTTCGCCTTTCGGATTTGGCATAAAACTGTAGGTCTCCTGTCATGCGAAAAGCTCTCCTTCGGCCCTCCATGGGCTATTGTGCCATTGAAAAAAGTATGTGAATGACTATTTTTAGATAGTCATTAAAAAAATGTTCACGGAAAATGTGTTTCTCATTTCATCATTTGCTACTTTTGAGGCCATTATTTCACTTTTTATTTTGAAGCCTGGAGTCATAGAGTCAGTGGCTTTGGGTGATTGATATTTGCATTTAATTTACAGCGATCTTTCTTCACATAAAAATTAAGGTCTTCTTTAAGTCTCGATGAAATCAGTTCAATTTATTATCCGAATGTGAAAAAGGTTCATTTTGCAGAATTCGGAAGCGTCAAAAATATTATAAATGTAAGCAATTTCATGATGCCCATGAAAAATAATCAAAATTAATGAAGGTTAGTAAAAAAAATGCGATTCTCAAAAAATTAATACAAGGTGGGGCAAAAGTAATATCACAATGCGAATGGGCTGTCATTTTGTTAGAAATTACAAAAGTTGGGCTCTGTTTTCACGAACAGTTTATTTTGAGGTGTAAAATTTATGATATTTAGTTGGAAAAATTATATCAGTTAAACGACGTCCTAAGTTGATGCACATTTGTGCTCGTTTTACGGCATTTTGAATTGTTCCTCGCAAAACATCTGATTTTTGGTTTAGGTGATGCCGTCACACCAAACAGTCAGTTTGAGGGGATGGTATGACCCCAGAAACGCACATTTTGGCCGGAAATTGGCCAAATAAGCAGCAAGAATGAATCAAATTGTATCCATCAATGTATCCATTGCTCCATTGCTTGTTGTCAACTAAGTAATTCTATATCTGTCTACAACATAAATGTCAAAGAACAATGAGATTTAACGCCATTTGACGCATGATGGCTCATTCTCATTATTACACTACTTTTGGCTCACCTTGCACTTTGATGGTAGCCGATATTGGCCAAGACTACAACCGATTGCTCGCTTTGAAGCCATCACGAGTAAATTACCACAAAAAAAATGTGAAACCAAAAGAAAACAGGCACACACAAAATCTAACGCCAGATCGCATTCATTCAGGAAACTGAAACTATTCCGCCTGGTTATCCAACAAACACTTGTGCGCTCAATAGATTTTATTGCTATAGATTATTACTGCACAGGAAGTGTCCTAACCGCAACTATGTACATGTACTGTGTATGGACGTAGAAAAAAATCTATGTATGTAAGTATGTGTTACAATAACAAATTGCCGGAATGCGTTGTGAGAATTTCAAAGCACACCAAAAATGAAATAGGAAAACTCATTTATTACATTCGCATCCCGCACGTCCGGCTGGACGGCTGCACTGATTGTTCGTTGCGTTGGTCATTTAACGGTACCAGAAGGTCTGTCGAACCTGCCTGCGAACAAGCAGCAGGTAGTGTCAGTTTCGAAATGTTTTGTAAACATGATATCAGGAGATAGAGAATAATTGTTACTGCTGCTGCTGTCGCTGTTGCGAGAGTAGGAAAAACATGATAAGAATATATAATATTCATTAGTAACATTGTGTCCACCCTGCGTGTAGCATGTTGCACTTGTGTGTTTGATATTTTTTTTAAAATATTTTTCGTGGAGTATCTGTCTGTTGTTGGTGTTAAACTCGGTCAAGGTTCTATTTGAATGCATCGCAGAGCGTCATGCATTTGAGATTGACGTTAAGAGTAGAAAATACCGGAAGCGATCCTTTTCGTTTTCGTTTTTATTTCAATCTCATGAAATGCAGTTTTGTAAAAGAAATTTGTAACACATATGTTGCATTTTGCCTGAAAATGAGATGAGTATGATTGACCATTTTTTGAAGATTGCTCACTTTATTTGATTATATATATATGTATATTTCATCTATAACTAATATGATGTAAAAGCGCAACGGTTATTAAGAAATAATTATATGGATGAGGGGTATCAAAAAATAAGGTAGTCAAGCAAATTATCTATTCTATGAAGCTATGAGAGTACACAATGTACTAAATATATCTTTGTGGGTTTTTTAAAATTATTGAGAGCAAATTTGAAGCATTCTTCTTTCTCTCGCAATACCCTTTCCCTTCTTGTTGATGCAGGACATCAAGAAAGCATTTCCATCGATTACGATGCTTTTCGGTGGGATTTATTTCACTAAATGTCCTCTTTTGGCTTCTATTCCGTTCTAGGTGACCTTCAATCTTCTTCGGTTTCTGCTGCCTTGGGGATTCTATTCACGAGTTTCCTTGCAGATTTCACTGCAAGAAAATCTATTTATTACATATCTCAGCTTCTTTTCAACACTCAGAAAGGTCTGATTTGGAATAGATTTCAGGCACCTGGGGTAGCACATGAAAAATTTAGGAATTATTCAGGACAACTAATGTAGGATTTGCCAAAGACTTCATAGCCCTGAAGCCACTTCTATTACTACGATTCTTCAGCAAGATTGGCTTTTTGACAGCTTGTAACAGAGCTACTATCGGGGTAATATTTGATGACGATTTTTATTAAAAAGCTGAACATATTTCAAGGATTCTTTACATAAACAAAAGTCGTAGGAACAAGTAATAAAAAAGTATTAAAAAAAAGTATGTGAAGAAGTAGTAAAAATAGGTGGTCGCTGTGGTGTAGTGGTAGTGCGTTGGACTGCTACGCAGAGTGTCCGGGGTTCGAATCTGGGCACATGCAAAATCAAAAAGTAGAAAAGATAATTTTTCTACCCAGCACCACCTCTTGGCAGGCAATGGCACACCTACAAGAGTAAAAATTGCTATGAAAAGCTTTTCACTTCGCCGTTCGGATTCGGCATTAAACTGTAGGTCTCTTCCATTCATGAACAAATATAACACGGACAACATGAGTGGATGCGAAAAGATCGGCCTAGGCCCTCCATGGGTTTTTGTGCCATTAAAAGTAAGTAAAGTAAGTAAAATTAGTATTCAAAAATAGTATTAAAGTGGGAAATTAGTAAAAAATAAATAGTATTTAGTAGAAAAGTGTTAGTTAAAGTAGTAGAAAAAAGCAGTAGAAAAAAGTTGTAAAAAATGAGTAGAAGAAAATATTAGAAAAGTAGTGGAAAAAGTAGTGGTGGCCGCTGTGGCGTAGTGGTAATGCGTTGGACTGCTACGCAGTATGCCCGGGGTTCGAAAAAATAATTTTTCTACACGGCATCACCTCTTGGCAGGCAATGGCAAACCTACAAGAGTAAAAATAGCTACGAAAAGCTTTTCACTTCGCCGTTCGGATTCGGCATTAAACTGTAGGTCACTTCCATTCATGTACAAATATAACACGCACAACATGAGTAGATGCAAAAAGCTCGGCCTAGGCCCTCCATGGACTGTTGTGCCATTAAAAGTAAAAGAAAGTGCAAATTAATAGTAGAAATGGTAGTAGAAAATTAGTAGAAATATCATTAGCATTAAATCAATCCAATCAAATTTTCAATTCTCAACTTCGCTAATATACTTGTGTACAAATACTATGTTCCCATTGAGCCCAAATAGCGCAGTTTTAGTCATTTGTATGGTTTCGGCTGAAATTGCGTTGAGTTGCTCAATTTCCGCATATAAATAAATGACAAATAAAACCATGGAAATACTTAATGCAGTTTTGCCAAAACTTCGTCGAATTTGAGCAAAAACCAGATGCAACTCGGAAATCAATATTGGAAAGAATTTTGGCAATTTGGACTCAATGGGAACTACGCAATATGGGCTCAATTAGAGCGTGATATAGAGAAGCATCATTTAAAAAAAATGGAAAAAATAAACTCACGGGAAAGTGTGACCTGGAAATTTATGAAAATATCAGCCAGTAAAGATGTTGTTAAATCAAAATCCACAAATGTAAGATAAATCTGGCCAAACTAAAGCACGAATACCAGTGTTATGTAAGGGACACTGACAAAGAAATTAAGTACTGAAAACTTTTGACAAATCGTTTCTCGGTGAAATATGGGGCACATGTAACGTGAAACTTAATAGTGGCTCCAAAAGGCAACGCCTAATCTAAACTTTATCTGTGTTTATCTCAACAACTAGTAACTTTTCGCGGTTTTTTTTTCGGTTTCCAATTTGTAAGTTTTGTTTAATGTAGCTCAAAATTCTCTTGCTGTTATGATCAGCTTTTGTATATAATTTTATAGCACCGTTTTCAAGAAATCTATGTTTTAAAAAAGCGACTGTGAACTAAGTATTCGCTTTTTCTATATACATATGTGCTATAAATTTAGATATATTTATTTTATTTACACAGTTTAAAGGTATTATCATAACTGTACTGAAATACATATACATACATATACAAATAGAAATGTAGAACGAACAGCAACAATATTAAAAATGTTGTTCAATTGCTGATAGATGGATACCTTTCGTTTCACATTTCCGTTTTACGTACACATAAATTTGGAGGAGTTGCCCTGCATAGCAGTAATCTGCGTAAATCTGAAGAGGATGCCGCACCGTGCTGCTTCAGCCAGTGGTATTTTAATTAAACAGAACTGCTCTACTACATACAAAAAGATATTCTAAAAATACTTATACCTCGAAAGCAACGGGAGAAAGGCAACAGCAGTGTTCAAGTAAAAGACAGTGAGTGCAACAACATTGTATGATATACTCGTAGGTTCGAGTGGTGGCGGCTACTAACTAATGCGTGTGAATATTTATGATGCGCATGCGCAACTGCTCTCTAAGTCTGCTCTAAGTATTGGAGCCGCTGAAATATTTATGCATGCACCAGTGAAGCAGATATTTCACCCTAGCAACGTCCTCTTTCATTTCCAATTGACAATGATAAACATCCTGTCTCGTTGGGATGGATCTCTAAATGCAGCTTGAAATTTCAATTATATATGTACATACATATGCCTGGAAAGCAAAACATAGATACATAATGTACATGGGCAACGGAAGCGCATCTTGAGTCTCCAAAATAAAAAGATAAAACAATGTTTTTTTTTTCAATCAAAACAAATGTATCCATACGAGTTGTAAGAGAACTCTGCTGCACTTTAACCTATCAATAAGCAACTACATGTGTAGGTTTATTTTCGAAATTTCCAAAAAATTTAGTTCATATCCCTAAATGGAATGGTAAATTGTTAGTCGAACCATTAATGCCGAAAAGCGCCAATCTCTCGAAAACTGTTAAACGATCGATGCCCTTTGTATGTCCCACACATAGTGAAAGGAAGTATGTACTACATAATAACAAAAACACAAAATGACTACCTACTAAAGCAGAAAAATAATTATTTAACCTAAACTAATATATAGTATTTAATAGCTGCGCAACAATCAATGACAGATGCAATTCCAATATGCAAAATAAAACGCCTCTCATTATTTCACTGGACATTCATTGAATGGTGGTGTTAACTTCCTCTACGTTACATTGACCTTTTAGGGTTTGCTTGACCTTAGTAAACGATGCTCTTTTGTTGTTTAATTGTCCAAAAGTGTGTCGGCGTCCGACTGTGGTGGTTATGCCATTCACTGCTTACATGGTTGCAGGGTGTAATATTTTTTGCGAGTTTGTTTTTCCTTGAAATAAATTATCTTTTGAGGTTGTATTCTTTTTTGGGTTCGTTTGGAAGTGCACGCTTGCATGCAAATTCTTTATTGCATGGGCCAGTTGGAAAGTTGGAAATGATAATCCTTATTCAAATTTATCATTGTGCTCGATTGAATAGTATATTGAGGAATAGGCATTGGTTATTTATATTGTGCATTTCCATATTTTATTGTATTTGCAAGTGGGATTTATCGAGATGCATTTAGTAATCCACAATAAAAGTGTGGATTAGAAGAACAGATGATGCGGTCGTGTTTACTTTGCTTATTCAGTCGAGTGGAAAAAGGCAGAATTCAATGAAGGATTTTTGATGTGCAGATATTGCGTATTATAAATTGTTTTTATTTATTTACCTCTGCATATTTTGTATTACATACATACATTCTAAACAAAAGTACATACATGAAACCACTGTAAATGTATTATTTTTTTTATTACAATATTCAGCCAACATTAAAAATATTAAAATTGACATTATAAAATGTAATTTTTCATTACTGAATTCAGCTAAAACTTATATAATTGATGTGAAAATAATGTAATTTTAACATTGCTTTTGATATTTAAACTTTAAAATTATATGATAAAATGTAACATTAAAGCAAAAGTAATAATAATAAGACAAAAATGTTAAATAAAACACAATAAACTAATTTATTGTTTGTTTAATAGATATGATTTTATTTCAATAAAAATAGACAAACTTAAAAGTGCCTAAAAGTCCTAAATGAGATTTCTTCAGTAAGTTTTACAATTT
This sequence comes from Palloptera scutellata, assembly GCA_958295655.1. Taxonomy (NCBI): domain Eukaryota; kingdom Metazoa; phylum Arthropoda; class Insecta; order Diptera; family Pallopteridae; genus Palloptera; species Palloptera scutellata. Next base: position 105,310,347 of record OY282449.1, read on the forward strand.
ACAAACTGCATAATTTTTTGAGACTACATCAAAAACGGTTGCAGACTCATTGTCTAACTGATATTTTCAGAATCGTCTGTAACATTAAACACTTAATGGACCGAACAATCATTGTTTTCACTAAGATAAAGAAAGGGTTTATTTAAAATTTTTTACATTTTATAAAGATCTTTTTCCAATACGTTTAACAAATACAATACGATTACGAAATGTTATTTCACAACTGAGAAATATATCCACTCTAAATTTGTAATGTTAAGCTTGTTCAAAAGTAGTGCCAGTCATAATATTTACTCCTACATTTACAGTCTGTTTACATTTTGACTGTTACATTTACGTAGGATGGTAAAAATTACACATGAAAAATGTATATTTTTAAAATTATCACTAATTATATGTCACTATAATGATAAATGTCGCTGTGGCGTAGTGGTAGTGCGTTGGGATGCTACGCAGAGTGTTCGGGGTTCGAATCTCGGTACAGGCAAAATCAAAACGTAGAAAAAATAATTTTTCTACACGGCACCACCTCTTGGCCGGGAATGGCAAACCTACAAAAGTAAAAATTGCTATGAAAAGCTTTTCACTTCGCCGTTCGGATTCGGCTTTAAACTGTAGATCCCTTCCATTCATGTACAAATATAACACGCACAACATGAGTGGATGCGAAAAGCTCGGCCTAGGCCCTCCATGGGCTGTTGTGCCATTAAAAGTAAAAGTATAATTTGATATTACAATGTAAAACGGATAATGATCACTTTGATAGTTTTAATGTAAATTTAACAAAAAACATATCAGACTGATATTTTTTACCGTAAAATCAAAAATATCCATTTTACATTGCATTTTCTTGAGTGCAATTGCATACATTTAAGTCGCGTATAGGTGAATTCTAATGGACGATCCTCCTTTTGACTTAAAAACGCTATTTATCAGATGTCGAGATGACGCCATTGAATTCATGATTCAGGAAGGCAAGGGCGAACCCAATTTTTTAGGGTACTGCAGCCCTAAACAAACGGATTGTATCCCTATCGGGCCTGTATCATGAATCTCATGCTGTCATCTATTTCTTTTCATTGGTCTTGTGTTTAAAAATGACTACTCACATGTTTGCTGCTGCTATTAAATTTTGTTGGTCTGTGAAATACTTAGTTCCTAACGAGGGCATAATGATCATACAAATTTCAGGAATTGATTTCTGGATTAATCACATTTCAAATCGATATCTCAATAGCGGACCAGGTTAGCATTTTTTTCAATCTACGTTAGGTCTGCGATTTCACAACATAGCAGAGGGTAGTTCACATAATAATATTATTCGCCTCTGTTTTAGAATTGAATTCTTTGTAACAGTTTCACGGATTCCTAACTCCATTTATAAAGACAAGTAAATTCATATTCTGCAGGTATCAAAAGTTACAGTAATGATCTTTTCACACCAAAAACAGAAAAAAATAAGCAAACAGAAACAAAAAGTTGACAATTTAAAGTATAATTTACAACATTTCAAATTTTGTATATTCTTCTTTTCGTTTAGTCATGTCGTGCGTGTTATATTTGTATATGAATGGAAGAGACCTACAGTTTTATGCCGAATCCGAACGGCAAAGTGAAAGGCTTTTATAGGAAATTTTTACTCTTGTAGGTTTGCTATTGCCTGCCAAGAGTTGGAGCCGTGTACAAAAGTTATTTTTTCTACTTTTTGATTTTGCCTGTGCCGAGATTCAAACCCCGGACACTCGCGTAACAGTCCGCACTACCACTACGCTACAGCGACCATCCATTTTATATATTATTAAAACATAATATTAAATTTTTAATATTCCATGTGAGAATGAATGTATTTATACTATGTATGCTTTTAGTAATATTATGGTTCATACATTCATACATAAGAAAAATATTGTAGCATCATGTGTGCATCGCCAGCAACAAAATCTACCAAAAGTTAAAGCGACATTTCTTTCCAATGATTTAATGTGCTTGGCCCTAATGAAATATACAAAACAAAATAAAACCATATTAAAAGAAATATGTATGTATATAAATTGCGTATGTTTGTGTGTGTGTGTGTGTGTGAGTGCGTGTGAGTGTGCATCTCCCTTGCAACGACGTAGAAAAACGGCAACGCATCCATTTCGAGCAGCATTCAAATAATTTTATGAACAAAGAAGAAATAAAACATAACGGACACTAAAAATAGCCACCCTCCGCATAGATGGACGGATGGCTGAATGGATGGATGGATAAATGAACCGACATGCAAAACGAAAAGTAAACAGACAAGCGTCCGTGTCAATGTCAACCACACTCACACGCATACACCCATGTATGTATGTTTGTATGTATGTAAATATACTGGATGTGGAGAACAGCACCATATCGCACAGCATTGTACACTGCATCTTTAATTTTCTCGAGAAATTGCTTGTGCTCCATGTGCCTGGTGGTGGCGGTGGCGGTGGCGGTGGTGTTGCAGCATCTTCACTAAAGAAAGCCTTGAGTCTCTCAGTCCCATCCGTAATGCATTCAAATGCATTAATTACACAAGCACACACTCACACGCACATGCGCTCATACACACTATTTGCCGGTCCTTTATTTCGGACGACATTCAAGAGGAGATGCTGCGATGCCGCGTTGTTTGGGTATCCAGCGAATTTATAACCGTTCACATGTTCATTCCGTGCATTTGGACTCATTCTCAGTGTGTGCGCGTATTGGAGTTGAACGCCATATTTGCTCTAGAGCTGTACGCACACACTCTCATAGATTGTTGTCTATTTTAAAATGTTCAAATAAAAAAAAGGGGAAACCAAGTCAAAGTCAAGTTCAACCACGCGGTCGGTCTGCCTCTATGGTGCGCAATTATTTTTGGGGGAAATTGTGTCGCTTTGGAAATACTTACTTTGTATTTTTATATACATACATACATACATACTGCGACTCCTTCATGACATTTTTAAATTATGTACATTAATATTGCAGTTGGGTGTTCGGTACGGATATATTCCTTACATATAGTATGTACGCATGCATTGTACATATACTACGGACATGAGTGGATTTAATTTTTCTTTCTCATATGAGAATCTAATATATTTGATTAATAAAATTGTTCTTAATGTTTTCCAAAGACAACTGCAACTGTTGGTTACTGATATCGATCCAGTACCAGAGGGATTTTTCATCCAGCATAAAAAAAATTCTTCAAAAATCGAGACTAACCGAATACAAAAGTAAAACACAACAATCTTGAAGCATTGAAGAAAAAAACTGCAGTGTTGTAGCAAGAATGATAGAAAACAGATTGCGTATTTGCTTGGTAAAAAAAAAATCGAATCTACTGTGCATGTATGTTATACCAGACCCTATGCTGTGATCTGATTGGCTATAATACGTTTTCACTTGTCGGAGAGATATAAGAATAGGAGATTCTCCTAAGTAAAATGTAAGCAAAAGTCTGGTATGACGTTTCCAAAAATTGGCGAATCTGCGCTTTTTGCCTAACCTTGTATTCTATCAATCTTGCTGTTGTAGCCCATTGAAATTATTTTTTATTACTCCGCCTAAGCAAACCAGTTACCTCCATAAAAACTTAAGCTTGAATAGTAGAAATTATGGTAGTCTAATTTTATTTGATGAGTCGATTAGTTACTACTAAATAAATAGTTTTTTCGTTTAGATACGAGTATGTAATAAAAAGTCCAATGAATTAATGTTGAAAGATTCACACTTTTTTATTTTTTTATTTATTGAATCTTCACTAGTGGTACTAATCTTCACTAATGGAAGTAACAATAAGTATGAAAATCTTAAAACTAATCTATAATTTATATAATTCGTACCACTGTTCGAATTTACATATACTATACTATAATTTTGACCGACAATGGTCGAAAGTTTTTCCCTCTAAAAATTTACAAAAATATATTTTGTGTTTATGTTCTTGCAGCAAGCTACACCATTCATTCATTTATCTGTAAGTCCTCCTCACAGGCATGTGAGCGGAGTTCTGCATGATCTATTTTTGGATTAAATTTGATGTCAGCGCGATCTTCAGCTAAGGTATTGAGTGCATTACCATGTGCGCGCAGCGCAACTTCTTATACCACTCTCGTTCAAATGTTATAAGTATACGAGTATTCCAGTACAGTTGGTTTATGAGTTTGTTACAAAGTTGAAAAACGGAAAGTGCAGCTCCTGTCCGAGCTGGTGGCAAGGCAACTGCCAGTCAGCACAACGAAAACATTTCACGGTCCATGTGAGGGAATAAACGAGCGCTATGTTCAGAAATGTGGATGTAAGAGCAATGTTATTTCTTGGAAGGGCTACCACAGGATGGCGATGATGATGTACTCGTTATGTTTGTTGATGATATCCGTTCACGATCACGTTCACTTTTCTTTTTCGTTTCACAGCTAATGAGTGCTTTACTCGTCAATGAATTATGTCTGTTGGTCTGGGTGACACATGTGCCTGTGTGTCCACCATCACTTGGGATGCAATATGGGGAAATGTTCAAACATTTCAAATTGTTTGTTGAGGTTTATATATGCTAAAAATATAAAAGAGATACGTGCGCATTGTTGAGAAAACTATGCTGTCGACCTTAGTTCACAAACACACACACACACACACACATAGTGAGAAGGCATGCAGATGATCGCTTTGAAATATGCAATTTTCGTTATTTAATACTCTCAAATATTGAATATCATAAAAATGACAATGCAAGCTTCAAAATTCTTTTTAACGTAATTAATTCCATGCAGGCTGAATTAAAATTTGTTTTTTAAAAGGTCACATACGCTACTTTTTTTGTTTGGTGCTCTCACAGTAGAGACATAAAGACAAATACAAAAAAAAAAAAAAGTATATACCTATGGTTACCCCTATCGAACCGGAACTAATAAAAAAAATATTTCAATATGTAAAAGAAAGAGCAAAAAAAATTTTACTTGTATAGGTAGAAATTTTTTTATTATATTATTTTTTTTTTTTGTTCTAGTGGGAATTTAACTTGGGTCACACACACTCGTACACAAACACTTTTTTTGTCTTGTTGTCTTTTTTCGCATCATCCTCATGCGCGCATCAGTTTTTTTTTTCTAGCGATCGCATTTAAAGCAGCAGCGATTGCGCGCAATCTGAAACTTATCGTCCGCATCTTCAGGGTAACTTTATTGGCATACCACGAGCACAATTCTCGAAAGGGGTTGACTGGGCTTAGTAATAAATGGGTAAAAAAGGAAGGAAGGAAGCATGTGAAATGCAATCATGCACCGAAAGAGTCATTTGCATATAGGGTTTTTGATTTGAGTGAATTTTTATTGTTGTTGTTTTGCTTTAAAGTCATTGAAGGGTATTTAATAATAATTTATGCAATTCTCATTTATCAATATAATATTTATTCTAGAACTATGTATACTTCCGTGAAACAAAGGAACATAGAAATATTACATACTCACATATTTAATGTGGGACGTTTGAACACTTCCGCTTTCAAATCTAAACAAAAAGTGTAGCCTGTCTTCCTACTTTTCAATATTAGTTGCTCTGCTATTGAATTCTCCCAGAAATGTTGACCTATTACCAAAGTTTAAAACACACAAGCAAAGTTAAGTCGATATTTTTACATATGAAGTGAACCTTTTGATTTTCTAATCTGCACTGTCTTCTCATAATCATAAGTATAAATTTAGCTCGATACCTTTGTTTACTTTGAACTTCGTATGAAATAAAACGTTCAATATATTAAAATTAAGAGTTGCGCTGGTGTCGTATAATGCCGAATTTTGCACAATGTTGTAAAATTTTATATACATCATTAGAAAATTTATGAAAATTGAATACGGCACATTGTGAATACCCCAATATTATTTAGGTATTGGTACCAGGTATTGGTCCTTGTAATTTAAGAGACGTATCTACTATCTACCATTCATGTACAAATATAACACGCACAACATGAGTGGATGCGAAAAGTTCGGCCTAGGCCCTCCATGGGCTGTTGTGCCATTAAAAGTAAAGTAAAGTAAAGTAATCTACTATAACTCATATACGTATTCTTATTATAGGCAGTTACCTAGAAAAGTTCAGCCTGCCTCCGTCCCGAAAGATTACCAAGAAAATCTTGCCTCTTATGTATAAAATTCGGCCTGAGTACTTACTCCACTGATAACACTCTTGGACTTTTCTCTTGGACTTCCTTTCATTGTTCTTGAAGGTCATTTACACCAACACAATCTATCTGGGATTTTGGTAAAAAATTCGAAAAAAAATTTCCATTAAGGCACTTCAAGCAGTAAGAATAATCTCAAAGATGGTGAAATTACTGGGCTCAACTTTTTCTTCAAATATTAGTATTTTAACATCCTAAAAAAAAATTTTGCCCAAGTGAAGGAACAAGACTATCTACTTGTAACTCGTAGAAAGTATGGTTAAATTACGAATCGAATTCATAAAGATGATTGGGCAGTAGTATTGGACAATAGCCCGTGGCAGTGACATGTAAATGGGTATTCACAATAACATTCCAGTCGTAGCTCTAGAGACCATGGTGAGAGAGAAATTAACTAGCACTCTCTCTGCAAATGCTCTAGACTCTTAACAAGAGCAAACACTTTCTCTGCAAATGCTCCATGTTATGTAACAAAAGCAAAATATATCAATTTAGGCAAATCCTGTTTTGGGTAATCGAGCATTAGGTCTGGAGAACTATGGTACTATCACTCTTTAAACTATAAGAAGTGTTTTTGACACAGCAACCCGACTACCCAACTACTACAACAATTGGAACAGTCTGTGAAGGGCCTAGACACCGAGCTTTTCGCATTCACTCATGTTGTGCGTGTTACATTTGTACATGAATGAAAGGGACCTATAGTGTTATGCCGAATCCGCTTGTCTAAGGCAATTTCTACTTCATGTCGCAGCCACGTTTCTGAGACATTGTTTGACATAATTTACTGAGTTCCATGAGCCCTCAATGATCAATTGTGGGGAACTGTTATTATTCTTAGAATTTCAAGGAGTATTTTTGAAGCCGGCAATTCAAACTAATCTTTGAGGTGTAAAAGTGCCAATTAATTAACCCCTACTGGGAAATAGCTAAGCTGACTACAACAGTGAGAAAAGTTAACGTTATTATTTGATGGGTTGTTCAACACTTTCTATTTACTTTACTACATACATATATTTTACAATTGTATTTTATTAAAAAATCTACTTTTATACACAAAAATAATTGTCCGTTCGTTTTAGTAATTTATAGATACCAAGCCCACATAGGCGTAATACATACATAAATACAGAAATGTGTGAAGGCATCATTTGCAGATGTTATTTTCCAATTATACCTAAACATTTTCACAGTCGATCAAACGCATTGAGTAACGAACGTGATTTAAAAGTGATTTTGGATTTGACTTTTCGCAGGTGTGTGGTCTGCGGATTCAAATAAAAAAAATTAAATAAAAAAAACTAAGAATAAGAACTTCTGCCTGCTGCCTTCCAATCCTCTCGGCAAAACCACAAGGACGCATTTTGGTGGCAGAATTAAACATTAAAAAATTATTATTATTGCACAAAGCAACCAAAACATAGGATTACATTTTCACGCAAATGGACGAGCGGGGAGCGATTCGTGCGTTCCTTTTTTCGTGCGATTGAAGATTTTCGCATTGTGATCAACATTTTCTTTTAACAACCTTCGCTTTATCTATCTTCAGTTTTGTGTATTTTTTATTGTAGGTTTTCTTCTTTTTTTTTTTAGGAAATAGATTATGATGATGGAAAGAATTCTAAAATACATTAATACAATGCATGCTTGGAAGTGTGTGTGCGTGTGTGTGCGTGTATATGTATAATTTGGTAAAAATCCCTTAAGAATAGGTCACTGTACTCGCGCATAAGAATTTATTTTAAAATTGAGCTTCTATTTATAGTACCTATGGATCCAATATGGTAGAGGAGGTATATGAAGAAATTCACCGCTATTTAAACTAAGTTTTTTGTTTGGTCTATTGGAGTAGGTAAATTGTTTAAGTAAAGTAAAAAATGTGTACAATTACCAAGATATTTAATTACACCACAACCAGCACACTTTCTCTCTTTACCCCCATCATTATTATCCAGCGAATAAAATGTCATATTGCATAAAATTTCATCTCATCAGCTTCACATCAATCAGTTTATTTCATATTCATAATATGATTTTCAATGAAAAGTATGTGTACTATACACATCTAGAAATTATAAACGCCCTTGGCGTGAATGAATTATCTGTGAGAAAAAGGAATTTGTCAGTGTACAGAATTTGTCGCCTTTGTTTGGGTGGTGCACTTTTCTTCTCCCTTACGATATGCGGTTATTCTTTAATTGCAATTTTACCCACTTACAGTAACTAATTCGACCCATTGTCTTACAATTGACTAGTGATGGACAACATGCAACACGATTGATTTCATTGAACGATAGAGCGAAACTACGGAGTGCGTTCATTTACATTTATCAGATACGTAAGTCAAGTCAGTATGAAGTAATACGCAAATTATGTGTACTTTTATACTTAAGCAAGATATTGAGCACGTTAGGGGTGTGTTTTATATAGTAGACGAATATTGAATGCATTTTTATACCATGCTATAGTACTTTCATAAAATTAACTTGAATTTGTTCCAATTTCTACAATAATCGGGTGCAATATACAAGTCAACATTTAACGAAATGTTAGAGATAGATGTGTTTTTGGTTAAATTTATAAGAATAAGAAGAAAATGAAAACTTTGTTCTGTGGTAGCTGGGGTTTAAATGATACGGTATTAGGTAAGCATTGGCGTAGCTGGAAAGGGCCCTAGGCTCTCCCTATATGCTTTTAGGAAAGAAAATTGGTTAACTTATTGTAGAATATATTTATGTTATTTATCTATTATTTAGCATAAAGCAATAAAGCCAAAAAAAAAATAATTACAACACTCACAATATTAATGCTTATACAGGGTGTTTTTTTAGAATTGTGGTTTTCAAGAAGAAATAAAAAGCATATAATTTAATCTTATGGCCAAGAAGTTAGCTTTATTATAAAGATAAGGATCTGCCAGTATGTTTTAAAACGATTTCGGGCAAGTGGCCGCCGCGGCTGGATCAAATAAATTCCAGCCGAGAGGCCCAAGTTTCAACCACTTTTTGCAGCAATTGGGGCCGTATGTCAGTAATAACGCGCCGAATATTCGCTTCCAAGGCGTCAATCGTCTCGGGCTTGTCTGCGTTGACAAGGGACTTCACATAACCCCACAAAAAATAGTCCAGCGGTGTTAAGGCCCACGACGCGAGTTAATGCGCTCACCTAAAGTTTCCTTCAATAAATTGATTGTTTTGTTAGCTGTATGGCATGTAGCGCCGTCTTGTTGGAAACAAAGGTCGTCCACATCAACATCCTCCAATTCATAATTCAGGCACAAAAAGTCATTAATCATGGCTCTATAGCGTTCCCCATTGACTGTAACATTATGACCGGCTTCATCTTTGAAGAAATATGGACCAATGATTCCCTCTGCCCATAGAGCACACTAAACAGTGACTTTTTGAGGATGGATGTAACGGTGTCTCAACAATGGCTTGTGGATTATGATCACTCTAAATGTGACAATTTTGCTTATTAACGTATTCATTCAACCAAAAGTGAGCTTCATCGCTGAACAAAATTTTCTTGTGAAAATCGGGATCGGTGGCCATCTCGTTTTGGGCCCATTCACCGAACGTGCGACGCGCTTGATGGTCGTTCGGCTTCAATTCTCGCACGAGTTGGATTTTGTAAGGTCGCAAAGCAAGATCCTTTCGCAAAATCTTCCATAAAGTGGATGGGCACGGCTGGAATTGTTGCGCGCGATGGCGGATGGACTCATTCGGATCTTCTTCGATACTCTGCTCCACAGCAGCAATAGCGTCTTCGGTGCGCAGTGTACGGCATCTCTGAGGATGCGCATTATTCACTAGAGTAAACGTGGTGCGAAACCGATCCATGGTTGCTCGAATTACCGCCTCTGCTGGGCAATTATGTCGACCGAATATTGGACGCAGCGCGCGATGCGTCGCACGAACCGAATCATTATTTTGGTAATAAATTTGCACGATTTGCAAACGTTGTTCAGGAGTAAGTCTATTCAATATGGAGTGGCAAACCAAACTGAGCATAAATCAAGAGACAGCTGTAAAAAAGACCAACTCCGAAAAAAGTATTGCCAGATTGAAAACCACACTTCTAAAAAATTTTCGGCCTGGTCCCTCAATGTCTGTTGTATAATACATATGGTAATAGTGTATTCCAGGGGTAAACGAAAATGGCATCGTGCGGTCACCATCCTTCATGTTTACCGCGAGTCCTCGAGTCTTTCATAAATTTATTCCCGAATAACCGGAAGGAGCAACATTCAGCCGCAGCAAAAATGTTTCTCGGTAAAACATAAAAATTTTATTTAAGCCGAGAGATGTTGCTTATCGGAAATGCTATTTTACCGCCAAAAAAATAATTCGTTTTTGTATAGAATTTTATGAAAAATGGATTAATTACGACAACCCGAAGCGCAAGAAGTCATATGTGAAGCTCGACCAATGGCTCTGTGTTAGGTGGGATCCGGAGCGTGCCATCTATTATGAGCTACTAAAACTTGGCGAAACTATTACGAGAGAGCTGTATCGAAAACAATTGATTCGTTTGAAGAGAGCAATGGCTGAAAACTACCAAACTTATGCGACCGGGCATGAGACTACCAGGAGCGGCCTCATGTTACCAGACCAGTTAAAAATTATTTGGAAAATAGTGGATGGAAAGTTTTGGCTCACCCGCCGTATTCACCAGACTTTGCTCCATTTGACTGTCTCTTATTTAGATTGATGCATAATGCATCGCAGAATACGTTTTACTTCAGTTGAAAGTATCAAAAATTTGATTTATTCGTTCATAGTTTCAAAAGATGGACGGTTATTTTTGGACAAGGAATCCGTAAATTGTCTGAAAGATAGCAAAATATCATAGCATCCGATTTACCCTACTTTGAATAATGTATTCATTCGATTTGCTATTGAAATAAAGCTATGTTTTTGGTAAAAAAAACCTTAATTTACAAATTATACTTTCTCTCTTTCTTTTTATGGTACAACAGCCCATGGAGGGCCTTTACCGAGTTTTTTGTCTTTTCGAACACTCTGAGTAACTTACTTTACTTTGCTTTAAATGGCACAACAGCCCATGGAGGGCCTAGGACGAGCTTTTCGCATCCACTCATGTTGTGCGTGTTATATTTGTACATGAATGGAAGGGACCTACAGTTTAATGCCGAATCCGAACGGTGAAGTGAAAGGCTTTTCATAGCAATTTTTAATCTTGTAGGTTTGCCATTGCCAGACAAGAGGTGGTGCCGTGTAGAAAAATGTTTCAATTATTTTTTCCACTTTTTGATTTTGCCTGTGCCGAGATTCGAACCCCAGACACTCTGCGTAGCAGTTCAACGTAACAGTCCAACTTACTACCACTACGCCACAGCGACCACAAGTTATATTAAAAATATAACTGTAGAAAAACTCCATTTTCAAATCTAGCTACTACGTAGGGATGGGAATATCGTTAAGAAAAAATTTGAACAACTTATCGATGGATAAGACCGCGGTGTTGACGACAATAAAATTAATCAGAAATGTGAATCATATTTTTTCAATATAAAATTGATAAATGCTATTGGTATATGATTTAACACTTTCTTCCGCTATGGAGCTCTAATACATCGGAATGTAACACTAATTTAGTAAAGTTGATTAGAAGTTATTTTTTCAGATGAAAGAAAGAAATACATAAAGATGTCGAAACACGTTCGTATCAATTTAGTACTTTTCTGAACTGAGGAAATGTTTTGAAATTATCGAAAATTATCGTTAAGTTGCTACAATTGTCGATAGTTAACGATATCGTTTCTTCTCAATATTATCGACCAAATTCCCATCACTACTACTGACTCGAATGTAGTTTCAAGATTGTCCTTTGACGCATTTTCATTTCAGATGATGTCACTTTGAACTTTTAACTGCTAATTTCAATATTTCTAATGCGAAATTGTATGCTTAAGTTTTCAATTTATAAACGTTTTTAATCTCACTCCCTAGGAAATAAACCTAACTATGTCGAGGGTTTAAAGTGCGTGCTAGAGTGTTCGGGTTCGAGATACAAAATTTTATACACGGCACCACTTCTTTAGTGGCAATGGCAAACCTCCGAGAGTAAAGAATAACTAATAAAAATTTCACTTCACCGTTCAGATTCGGCATAAAATCGTAAGTCTATTCTATTCGATATAATACTTAAATATTCAATATAATGCGCACGCTGAGCTTAAGCAATCCCATCAGCTGTGTCGTTGTCGAGACAAAAGATGATGTAGAAGTTAAAGAGTCGCCTTATCGGATAATGATACTTTGATATTCTCCTCAGTGATCCACTTACTTACTTCGTCGTGAGTGCATATATCAAGCTTCTTTATTATCACATTTATTTGCCTAATGTCTGTCTATTTTTGTAGGACATTTTCTCATTTTCTTTTCTTAGAGATGGGGCTTTCATAAGGTAAGTTTGTCGTTTTGTTATGAAGTCGTAAAATTTTAGTACATGATAATGAGAGAGTTTACAAAAATTGAGATGCTTGTAACTATTTACTAAGGTCAGCCAATAAATGAATCTACAAAATTTTTATATTTGTATAGAGAATGTTTAGAATTCTTTGCCGTGCAACAATAAAAAATCTGTAAAAAAAATGCAATAGCGGTAGAAACATAATTACTGGGATTAATGATGAACATCCCTTTTTCAGCTACACACACATCACAGCCAGTACATGTTTGTATAGAGAATGAGCCAGAAAAACTATAAAGGAATGGATGCAATTCATTCAGCAGCCATTTGGACACAACACATACGCATTATATTGGTATGCACACACACACACACACACACACGCGCACTTTCATATGTGTATACACATTGCATATACAAATATCCTTCAAGATACTCGAATCTGTATGTTAAATAGCAACCCCAAAAGTTTTGCTGTGTTTCTTATTGGAATACGAGGCTCGTCAATTGTCCAATTGAAAGCAATTCGCATGTATGTGCTCTGAGCGACATCTATCGTAAATTGACGGTGGCTGGTGCTTAAAATTATCCAATAGATGTCACTGTTGTCAAATATTTGCTTTTAATTTCCGAAAAAGTGATAAAGGTATAAAGTCAATTTCAAATTACCAAAAATCACCGAGATATTCACAAAATATTCATTGTGTCCTTGAAAAAATAAAATATATAAACACAAGTACACAAGCAATTACATTGAACTCTAAGAAGCACTAAAAATACCAACCACTTTTACGTCACACACAATTTTGTTAATAAAGAAGAAAAAAAAAAGGAAACAAAATGCGGAAAAACATTAAAAAAAAATGAAGTCTACATAATGCGAAACACAGTCCCTGCGTGATTTTTGTCCAAGCCAACACCACCACCCTCCGCCAACTGCACTGGTGTACAATTAGATTGTATCCTGACCTACAATACGACGAGACGATGTCGCAGACTTTTTAATTTTGTTGTCCTTTATGTTATTATCTTCGCTTTAGTTTCATATTCTAATTGGGGGTTTTTCCATGTAAACAAAATAAAAATGTTCAGCAGCGTGTAAGCACACTTACCATCATACTCGTACACGTACATAATTCTTAAAATAAAAGTGGAGAAAAAAAAAAACTGAAACACAAATTAATCTTCAGTGCACTTTCAATTTATGGAAATTTAAAATTAAATTCTATATTTTCTATTCGAATATGTTATACTCGTATAATATTCGAAGGAGAAACGGAAGCAAAATATTTTGATCGCTATTTTGGTTTATGTATAATTTACACGATTTATGTGATTGCCTAAAATTATGCAATGAAATGTTAATGCTATGTTTTGTACTTACTATTAAAGATCATTTAGGAGAATTGATATTTGAAGGGTTAATTTATAGCGTTCTCTTTTATAATGAAATGTTTAATTTTTTTTATTGAATCGTCAAAAATAAAGTAAAAACTTGAAAAAGATTGAAAATAATATTGGTATAATATTGGTTCATATCGTTTTCGAAAACTCCAAAATGGATTCCTTAGAAAAGACATGAGTGGTATCTTATATAGCCCAATACCATAGTAGATACTTATTGCAAATGACGTCAAATTGCGGGAATCGAAATGCCTTAGAAAGCTAGACATTTAGATTTGTGTCCGTTAATCTTAGAGAGGAAAGTCGAAAAATGAAAATCGAATCTGTTTCAAGAAATTGCTCTTGTGGAAAAAATTTCATAAGGCAATATGTTTCCCAAGGAGGTATAGGGCATAGTAGTGAGGTGGGGAGGAGCTTGTTTTGGTATAAAAATTAACCTACAATGAAAGTTCTAAGCGAGTAAAAAATAGGCAGTTTAACAATTTAGAATTAAAATTTGTAACTAACCCGATGGGAGTCGATTGAAGACACTCATTGTTGATTATATATATTCAGGAATTAAGGAATTTGAGGAAGAAATTCAGCCTAATCTACGTTCAAGCGCGGGTAAAATTTGGTAGGTCTTGTAATCGAATTATTTTGTCTAAATTTTGAGTTAAAACTTGATCAGTAGACGATCAAGTTATTCTCTATCCTATAAGTGCCCTCATATTTTGCTGTATCATGCCTCTTTATACCGCGATTAGCCACCTCGGTGGTCTAGCGAAAGAGTGCTAGACTGGAATTCCAGTTCGATTCCCACAAAGAGAAAAATTGCTATAGTAAGTAGATTTGCATTTGCACAATGGAAGTTTTATGTATGTCGAATTAATACAATGAAGCTTTTCTTAGGCAATTTTTTAGCGGTTTGTCAATGCCGGTCAAGAGATGATGCATTATATTAATAATATTTGATTTTTTACTGCAGGTGCCCAGTTTCGACCAGGCCACTCTGGCGTAGCAGACCTTAATAGTACCAACTACACCACGTTGACCAAAGTAAAATGTAATTAGTAATATTGTTAAAATTATCTAGTTTCTACTGTTTATTTATTCTCAATAAATAAAGGGTTCCATCACTGGATTTTGTATCATCAGAATCATATTACTATATTACACATTTATTAAATACAACAACACTTAAAATCATTTTACATTTATCTCTCACACTCTTTGTGTTTTCAGTAGGACTGTCAAACTGTGGCTGTTCCTATTGCGCTACTTGCTGACGCATTTACACCATAGATGGCGTCACTTTCACGATCACTTCAGAGTTTATCGTAGTTTCTAGATGATGCTGTGCTGCATGTCCTTAGTTAGCAAAGCCACGAACAGTTAGCATGGCCACGAACATTTGGAGATTTTCGTAGTTTCCATCTATTCTAGTACATTTTGATGGCGAGATACTTATTTTTTTTGTTTATTTGTTTGCCCAGTCAGTGCGAGACATTCTCGCTAAAACCACCTCTCGTTCGTACGGATATTCCTCCTCAATCATGGTTCTGTCAATGTCAGCCCTGTTGCATCGTCAGTTGACTATTTCTGCCTCCATATATTCGGAATATTCCGCATTTACGGTATTTACTGTACGGTCACGTTCTGAGTATTATAGCGTATTCATGATATTTACAGCAATCATAATCTCTACTTTTCAATTATATTGACATCTGCTTTGTGGCTATCTCCAACTCGTTTCTGTTACTCATAGAGCAGGTTTACTGAAATAGTGTATTCTGTGCGTTTTTCAGTTACTCCGGGCAGCTCGGCCAAAACGGGTCTTCCTCTCCAAAATTGAACCTATGTAGGCACTGCTTGAAACACCCATGGCCATTTAGCAATTGCATTATATGGTAATTCAATTATCCGTGTTTGCGTGATATCCAATTTTCTCTTTTAGGAATAAGGTTGGAAGCCCATCGACCCTTCTCGGATAACTTCCACTTTCTGGCATTCCTCAATGGTGCGCTGCTTTTCTGTAGATTTCGTAGGTTTTTGGTCAAATATACCATATAACCCCTTAATTTCTTGAGCATGTAAGTTAATTAGTACCATACATGCGATGATGCAAATAGCATCGTCCGATACCGTGCGATACGCACTGGCTACCCTCAGGACACTGAGTCTATGCGGCTAGATCGTAATGATGCTGCTCTCGATATACCATATCTATAAATCAACCTTCATAACGATGGTTAATATGGAATTTCTTTGAATTACTGGCCATTAGTCCTACATATGTATATCGTAAGGAACTAGAAGCTTGCCAAGGAACAGTGCTTTTCCGGTTATAAGTATGTTTTATCTGGGGAGAGAGAGTTATGATTAGCATGCTGGCTAAAAATTATATACCTAAATATTATTATCTAAAAGACATTCAACCATATTCAACCATAGGGGCGAAGTGAGTTGGTAAGATTCTTGCTATGTTCATATGATTTGGAGGAATATAAATCAATAAAACTAAATTTCTCTTAAATACCATTTATCAAAATATTAAAATGCAATTATTTTAGAAAATGAGCATAGATATCACCGTTGAGATCTAAAGTGGATACCATATTTGAGTTTAAAGGTATTGAGAGTCCCATGAGATTCTTACTAAAAAACTCTATGCGTAAGACGAAACCTCCACTGCCATACATTTAAATGTACAGAGTACATCGAATAAAATACTTTATAATTTATAAACATTACGTAGACATATTGAGTAGCAGGGAAAATAGATAAATTATATTTAGATTTTGCGAAAACCTCTCCCTTTTCTAGATTGATCATTGGGTGTGCAAATATACAAGCTTAATATGCAGTCCCTTATACAAACGGCCAAAGAAATCGATTTCTTTCTAATATTTCTGATACCAATTTCAATTTAGTTGATGGTATGAAACTGAAAACAAGAAGTTGTTGCCATTATGCTGCAACTGTTGTTTGTACATAATACATAAGCAAATTCAAACTAAACTTATACATACAAATGTACATATATTTTGAATTACATGAAAGTATTCAACCATATCGTCATACACATACGCGCATAAGAATGTATGTATGTATGTATGTATGTATGTATGTATGTATGTATGTATGTATGTACGTATGTATGTATGTATATATGTATGTATGTATGTATGTATGTATGTATGTATGTATGTATGTTGTATGTACATACGAGTATAAACCCTGAAATGGTCTGCCAACTCCTAAAGGTGGTGTGACTTAAAATGAAAAACAAAACAAGAGGAAATGAAAATATTAGGAATACGAAATGCTTTCACCATGAAAAACAACATCCACACTCCACCCCATAGTGCAATCAACCACCCACCCAACCCCCTCTGACTACACATGGCCAATGCTTCTTAGCCCGTAATAAACTCTGGCAAAAATATTCATTCAAGGGACATTCAACATTCACAGCTTGGTTTGTTTGTTCGTTCGTTGATGCTTTTGTGTGCGTGTATGTAGTTTGAATGAAATTCCACTTTGCGCTTTGTCAGCATTTTTATTCATTTATTTCTCGTCTTCCGTTTGCTTTTTATTATTATTTTCCTTTTATACATACAATAATAGTAGATTCCATATTTGCGAAAAGGACATTTTACAATGTACGAGCTTGTTGCTGTTGCCGCTGCTGGCTATTAAACCATTAGTATTTTCGTCCCTTGTGTGCACGTTTATCTGTCCCTTCACCCCCTTTAAGTATGCCGCCCGTCCAGCATGAGAAGCAAAACCAATACAAAAGAGTCAGTCTCGCTCGACACCGTCAACTTCGGCAGCGGCAATGACGATGGAATATTCAAAACATTTCTCTATGGTTTACTTACAATATGTATGTATGTGCATATGTATGTGACAATATTGCTTGTATATAAAACATGCATATATATAAAATATGTTTGTAAGTACAATATACCATACATATTTACATACACATACTCATACGATATGCACGAGTATTTGCACGTTATGGCTTATACATTTATGTATGCAAAATCATATACATTTTTAAGTCCACAATTGGAATTGTTCCGACTTGATGAGCCCGGGGAGGGTTAATAGCGTAAATGTCATTCATCCCCCATCTAGGTCCTGCCGTTGTCGCCGCTGCCGTTACCGTTGCCGTTGCTGTTGCCGCCGCCAACCGCTGCATTTCAATCTATTCGAATCTTTGTTATGCGCATCGTTATTTTTGCGAAACAGACATTGGCAAATATCCCTGCTAAATTACTGAGAGTATTATCTGGAGACCATATCCGCATTTTTACTCCTATTTCCACTCACTATCCATGCCAGCCATGCTAGCACCACCCCACTCCCACTCCCACTCCCACTCCCACTCCCACTCCCACTCCCACTCCCACCCCTCGACGTCGCTATCCGCCATCACTTACATTTACCCCGCCACCCCGCTCTGTAATCGTGCCCAGCTTTGTTCCGTCCGTGTATGTCACACAGGCGTGCCATTTAGATACTTCGAATAATGTGTATTCGCATATTGGAAAATAAATCACTTGAACCACTGGCATTTGCACTCGCATTCTCACTGCCACTGGCGGCACTGGCGTTCGCATGAACTTCCTTGACAGCTCTTAGCATATAGCACATTCTACATAAATACATACATAAATACTTCGGGCTCAGCACTGATTCGTATGGGGAGAGATAGAGAGAGAAAGAGAGAGATAGAGATAGAGAGAGAGAGAGTTTGAGTAGTAACTGTACAAGAATTTTTGAAAGGTTGTAAAAAGTAAATCCTTTCTGTTTTTTTTCTTTTATGGAAAATTACGAAAACTTTTTGAGTTTTCAAATAAATATCACAGTTTTGGAGTATACATAAGAGTATAAGAGTTCGAAATTACTAGCTCACGAGGCAGATCTGGATAGGAACCGCTGCAATTAGGACGTGGTTATATTGAAAACACTCGGTGTTCGGTGTGCGATACAAACAGTATATCATGTGTGGCTCAGTAATAATTTCATGGAGTTCACCGAGCAACATTTCTATTATTATCACAACCTAAGAAGGAATTTATTTCGGTCCTTCTGCTGGGTCGTCGGATTGTGTCGCTACACACAGCGAAATATATATGATATTCTCTTGTAATCTATGTTTTGGTCATTGGGTCAACTTTAACGTCCCTTAATCGGATATGAAATTAAGTCGGGTCTTAGATTAGGTTAGGTTTAGAGGCTGCCCGGTATTACGTGGTTTTTTCATTTTTTCCTTTCTTTTAACAGAACCTATTTTTGAAACCATTTAGATCTTGTTATATATGGTTTTTAAATATCAAATCAACTAGGTCACTTAAGAAGTATTGATCTAGGCAATTTTTTTTTTGCCGCTAGCCAAGGCTGGACAGAGGCGAAAGTAATGATGGATGGATTCCTCTTCCTCTTTCTCTTTATAGCTTCTATAAAAGTAATTTGAGGGCACTCCTAGTCTAGTGGCATTAAAGCCCATTAGGCAGTGGCCAGTAATAGCAGCCACCACTTTATGTATTTGGCTTATGCCAAGGTATTTAGCTGTATTAGCTTTTTGAACCGTTTAGTGTTTAACTCTGGTCAAATCTACTTTGTTACTTTACAAGTTGGTTCATTTAGCTATCCAACATTTGGAGCGTTTAACAGTTTAAGAGCGTTGTTTTTATGCTTACAGGTTGCCAGCGGTTAACCTGTGTAAAATAAAAAAAAATAAAAAAAACCTATATAAAAGAAAAAATAAGCCGGGCCTTAAGAGTAAGTCACTCTTAATAGTCAGTTTATACAAAATTTACTAGAAAATTTTGAATTTAGAACCCGACTTTGTTGGTGAATAAACCCGATTTCGAGCTGTTCGTGAGTAGACACTTTCATACACTGCACAAACCGCGGCCTAATTACAGCGGTTCCTATCCAGATCTCCTCGTGAGCTAGTAATTTCGAACTCTTATGATGTGCACTCCATCTAATGATTTACATAAGAGACGCTGGACCAATCTGGACATCTGTAAAACGGCTAAGTGTCTTGTTATTTGTCCAAACAGGAAGGCAGCAGAATTCCTTCTTAAATTAGCAAGGAAGAACCTCCGCCGGATGGTGGGACTCATCACTGGGCATAATCTATGGGGCCAACATATGACCACCATCGGCATCACCGAGGACCCGACCTGCACATCTTGTCTGGAGGAGGTGGACAGCACAGAGCATTTTCTCTGCACATGTCCCAACTTTGCCAGAACGAGATGGCGCATTTTTGGTTTCACTGTCACAGGAATGGACAAAGTCCAACCCTTCCCCTTCTGCGATCTTCTGAGATTTGTGAGAGAATCCGGAAAATTTGCGGAAGAGAACGTAGTCCCCTTATAACCCCTTTCCCAACTTTTTCCCTCTTTTTCTCTAACCCCTTACTTGCTGTCACCCCTTCTTCTTTTCCTAGGCCTTAAGTACAATAGTGCTATATAGCCTGAGTGCTTGAGGAACTGTCCTGCACTCGTAGGTCAGGTTCTCGGCCTTCTTCACATCCATCCATCCATGTATACTCCAAAATTGTGATATTTAATATATATTATAACAGATTTTTTGTAAATTCACACCCTTCTGTAGTGAATCTGAAAAGGATCAGAAAAAAAATAAAATATGTTACTGAATAACAACACTGCGCTACAAAACACGTGGTAATGTTCGGATCCAGCGTATCGAAAAATTGGAAATTTTTTACAAAAAATAACTTCTGTTGAAAATACCCAAATTTTTTTTTTGCTTGCCCGTTCAGTAGGACCTGTTCGGTTTCAGGAGCCCATAAATTGACATTTACTACCATGTTGGAATATACCGTGGTAACCGTGCATTACTCGCTGCTTATGTTTGTAGGAAAAGTTATAAGGAAAACTTTTGTTTGTTTTCATGTTTTTTTTCGTGGGTCAATTATTCTTAATTATAAACAACCAAAAACTAAAAAAAATAATTATTTTTGTAATTTAGGGTCACCGAAAAGCAAGCCCGCAAAAATGGACAAAAATAATAAAAATGGTGTGTAATTAAAACATGTATAATTTGACCATTTAACAAAAATTGTAATAATGAGTTATTTCACAGACAACACTAACATTTTCTTCCATTTTATTTTAAAATTATATACTATGTACGAGGTATGATCAAAAAATAACCATGATTTTCAATTTTTTCAAAAACTATTTATTTATTCATCAACAACTATCTTGTCCCCTTCAAAGTAATCCCCCTCAGATATAATACTTATGCCAGCGTTTTTTCCAATTTTGGTATCGCCAACAGCTCCTGTTTCGATTTTTCTTTTATCTCCTCAATCGTAGCAAATCGCTTTCCTTTCATCGGTGTCTTCAGTTTTGGGAAGAGGAAAAAGTCAGCGGGGGCCACGTCCGGTGAATACGGTGGTTGAGGCATGATAATGGTTTTGTTTTTGGCCAAAAACTTACGCACAAGCGACGTTGTTTTTGCTCAAAATTTAGCAATTTTGGAACAATCTTCGTTGCCGCACTTTTCATACCTAAAACATCCGTAAAAATTGCTTGGCATGAGCCGAATGATATGCCAACATCATCAGCCACCTTTCTTATAGTGATTCGACGATTATCCAAAATCATTTGCTTCACTGCGTCAATGTTTTAATCGGTTATTGACGTGCTCGGGCGACCAGGACGAGTATCGTCATTGACACCTTTTCGGCCTTCCTTAAACCGGTTATACCACAATTGACTTGTGTTCTGCTCATAGTAGACTCGCCAAAGGCCACAGTCAACATTTCAAATGTCCATTTAATTTCATTTTTTACACAAAAATGAATACAGTTTCTTTGATCCATTTTTTCGAATAGTAAAAAATCGAAGAGCATACCAAAACACGACTAACCTTTTTATCTGTCAAAAACAAACTGACAATCCAAAATGGTTGGTATTGCCAACATATATAACAGAAAATAACGGTTATTTTTTGATCACACCTCGTATACTTAAATATATCGGCGGCCTAATTAATGAGTGCTCGACTGGAGACACAGTTGGTTCAAGTTTTAATCCCACACTGGAAGTAATACTTAAAATAATACAATCAAACAGAGGAGTGTCATGCTGAAGGTGAAGTAGGATACAGACAGTTTTGCCATTAGCTATCGCTGTAACTGCTTACGATTATATTTAGCGGTATTGTGTGCCACAATAAAAAATATTATATAAAATATCCTAAGTGAAGCTAATGGTAGAACCCAGTGGTTATACTTTGGTGGTGCTTAGGGGAGAGCAACCAAATACGTTTTCATCTAGAGAGATCCTAGTAGGCTTGATCACAGAGTACAATAAATGTAAAAAAGTACCGCTTGGCCTGGTTTTTGCTAAGATTAGCGTACAAAAATGTCCTAAGTAAGAAGTCCTATTCAGTACAATAAATCTGTCTTAAGCGCTCGGTCAAACTCCAATACCTTATTTCAAGAGCATATGTGTACAGAAACTTTATTTATAGCATCCAAATTAAAATTACAAAAATGAAAAATTATTTGATTCAATATGACATTATTTCAAAGTTTAGAACTGATGGTACTCCTAAATGGACAAAATACTTTTTCTGGGGTAAGGTTGAAGGTTGTTAGGTTGAAGGAAGTTCCAAATCGGTTTGTACTGCGATATCAAAATATTTAAACTCGTAATGACAAATGTCGAACTAGAATTTGACAACTTCATAAAGACAGTCTTCTTCACCCGTCGTCGGTGTTCCTGATAGTGATTCTTTAAAATAGCGAAAATGTGGTTTTTTTTTCTTCTTAAAATTTCAACGTTATGGCAAGATTCAGAGTAAGCATATTCAGCATGTTGCATTACATTCACAGAACCCATCTTTACTAATGCAATCAGTGGGCAATATATGCAATTACATACATACATACTCGTATACCATTTTAAGAACCCACTTAAGAATTTTTAGATATTTCTTTTTATTTGCCGCCATTTTTTTTAATGTTGTTATTTTTCGTACAAAATACACAAAATCGTTCACAATTCCCTTTTCACCCCTAAACACATATGACGTATTATATTATGACCACACCCTAACATTGATAGCACCTTCCATACACAGGCACACATGAAAAATACTTATATAGAAAAAAAAAAAAAATACAAATCCCTTGAGGGTTTTGCAGTGAATGAGTGACCAATGTGCAGTAGATACTTTTACCCTCGTGTGTGTGTGTGTGTGTGTATACTGCAGTTGTGTGATTGTGGATGGGCCTGTGAGTAAATACAGGGTATATTCATATAAAAATTCATATATATGTTTGCGTTCTTTATATATCCATATAACAGTAAACATACATTTATGCGGGTACAATTACACTGCGACATTTTGCTCTATGTATGTATGTATGTATGTGTTTACAGTGTTAATTAAATGCATTTTTAGGTAAGTATGTATGTATTTCAACTACTTAGTTTCGAAAAATATTGAATCTGATTTTATGAATTATTAGACTACTTACTGAATGAAATCAGCATAGGCAACTTCTTACCCCGTTCCTTTTCCTCTATTTTAAATTACATTTCCAAGTATGTTGTTTCGTCTTTTATTCTGAATGTTGAGGAAAGGAAAGAAGTTAATGCATTACAAGACAATTTGTTTCCCACGTTTGTGTTAGGGAGTTAAATCTGAAAATGCAAGTACATACATATTTACTCTAGTTTAGGAAATTTAATTAAGTTGTATTTAAA
This sequence comes from Palloptera scutellata, assembly GCA_958295655.1. Taxonomy (NCBI): domain Eukaryota; kingdom Metazoa; phylum Arthropoda; class Insecta; order Diptera; family Pallopteridae; genus Palloptera; species Palloptera scutellata. The sequence continues at coordinate 105,334,128 of OY282449.1, forward strand.
AACTATTTTGTTTTTAATTTGAAAACAACTAATAAAGTGCAATTCAAAATTTTGCTAAAAATAATGGTGATATCGCTTGTAGGGCAATATAATCTCTCCTTTTGGTGTTAGGAAAATGGTTTTCATTTCAGTGAGCGCATTGCTTCCATCCTTTACAAATATAACACGCACAACGTGAGTGGGTCCGAAAAGCTCAACAAAGGCCTTCCATGGGATGTTGTGCCATTAAGAGAAAGAAAAAAGGAAGAGTGTATCGCTGAAGGTAGGTTATATCAGGCCAGCGTTGTAGGCTTTGCCAATGCCAGTCTTCAATGAAAAAGCGGAAAAAACGGAGATGAAAATTTTAGTTTTAGTTTTTAGTTTTTCTAATTTGGAAAATTATTTGACGAATTTGGAAAGTTTATTCTGTTATAGTATTAGTATGGTATGTAATGCACTTAAACAGGCTTAATGAACGTTAGGTTTGCCAGAGAGAATAACAGCAATGTACATACATATATAGGGTGCGCCATCTTTTTTGTACATATGTGAATATTGAATAACTCATAGGTATATGCGGTATTTTTATTTAATTTTGTCCTTTACAATTTATTTTGACTAGAAGTTCGGAGGGGTCAAAAGTGGAAATCTGGGTGACCAGTCAATGTCGCCATTTTTTGACTCCATACGTCCAGGGAATTTTCGTTGCAGAAACTGAAGTTTTTTATTTGATGTTAATTTTTTAATTTTTAATTTTCCGAGTATCTTGGGCGGGATAGCGATAGCGGCACGAATGTTTGCCTTGTGCTCGCCTATGGTCTGAGGCCTGCTGGCGTACACTTTGCTTTTCAAATAACCCTACAAATAGAAGTGACCAGTCAATGTCGCCATTTTTTGACTCCATACGCCCAGGGAATTTTCGTTGGAAAAACTGAATTTTTTCATTTGCAGTGTGGCATGATGCACGGCTTTGTTGAAACCAGTAACCGTCCAGATCTTTTTCACATATTTCTTGGCAGACATAATGAGCCAACATCCACCGATATCGATTTCCATCGACTGTTTAGCCTTCTTTAAAGAAAAATGGCCCAACGATGATTTTGGCACAAACGCCGGCTCAAGCAGACACTTTTTGGTCATGCAATTATGTTTCATGGATCTGGCGTGGATTCTCCGTTCCCCAAATGCAGCAATTTTGTTCATAAACGACGAGAGTGTGAAATGGGACTCGTCGGTCATTTCCTTCCAAAAATAAGGTTCAGTGACAACCCTTCGAGCGTCTGTTTGACCGTATTCCAAGCGACATGGGGCAGTCTGTCGGCAATATATGGTACTTTGAGTCAGTTGCACTTTATACAGAAACAAATGCAAATCATCCTTAAAATTGCTCTGCAAGGTGGTTTCACTAACGCCAAAGTGCTGAGCGCGGTGACGATACGACACATGTGGCTTCTCGGCAACACTCTCTCTTACCGCTTCAACCAGTTCATTGGAACGTCTTGGGCGTTGATGAACTCCCACAGTCCTCTGCTGAGCAAAATTCAACACCAAACTACGAACAGTGTTGTCAGACTAGGCTTGTTGGCCACAATATTTTCGACGATATGCATGTTGAGTTAAAACAACTGAACGGCTGTTTTCAATGTACAGCTTTACTATTCCGGCGCGTTGCTTCGGTGTGAAGCGATTCATGGCTAAAATTGTACTGAATTAACGTTTCAAAAACATGTTTACTCAAGTTAATCGGTTGATAAATGTTAACATAAATATTCAATGTTTCCATACCGACGTACGACACACAAGCGTACCCTATTTAGAACAAGGGTGTACATATATAGAACAAGGACAATCGTTTCGTAAGGAACCAGCTGCGGTTCCTCATCAGTGAGCTTAGTGGTAGTTATTTGTGTTTCAATAATCCTTATTGAAATTGTAACCGAGAATTATGATTACAAGAATTTCAAATATTTTCACTGAATGGTAAATTGAGTTCTCTCTCAAACTTCTCGTAAATATTCTTAAAGAATTATAAATATTTTTTTTTTATTACAATATATTTCATGATCACAATCATACCATCAGAATCCTTAATATCTATAAACTTTTATTTTCAAATTGTTTCCTAGTTGAATTTAACGCTTAAATCTTTATACTTTCAAGGCGTTACTTTTTTTTAAGTTTTTCTAGTGATATGGTAATATTTCTTACATTTTCGATCTATTTTTATAACTCGTGAAACTTTTCCCCTTGCAATTCGTTGTTTTCTAACAAATGCAAATTTAAATTGATAAAAGTTTTGAAAACATTCACACATTTCAGTGGAGAGTTTCCATCTTAGTGAAATTCAACTAACCGTTTTCAATTGATTCGATGTACTAAAAAACTATTTGTGCAATAATTTGATTCAAATTAACTTTAGATAACATCTGCTCACCAGCACCACCATCATCATCAAAATACCCGAAATCAGAATGTTGGTTAATTCTTTTTGCTTTTACTTCACTCTCAATTCTTACAGATCACCGCTTTTTGCGATCGATAACGCAGACACTCTTCCAAAAATCCAAAAAAAAAGGTACAACTTCGAACTTTCAAAATGAATGCCCTACTGGCATTTAGCTTAACTGAGGTCATGTACTTGAGAAATGTAAATTATTCAAGTACTTTTTTACACCTTTTCATAAACTAATAACAAAAAACTACCAGCGAAAGTGAGAGAATTGAAGCGAGTTCGTCTTTGACTACCACCCAGCGAGCGCTAAGTGTCCTCATAAAACACTCTGATTTAGGAATAAATTATCGCAACTTTTACAACCGTTTCGAAAAAATAAATAAATAATGATGAAACACGATAAAAATGTGACAAGCTCTTTAAATACTTACCAAGAAAAAAAAAACAAAAACGCAATACAAGCAAAAGCAGTAACAAAAACAACAACAAAACAACAACACTAGCAATAGCCAAACAATAACAATAACAAAAGTGATAAAAATAACAGAAAACAGAAAAAATACTAGTTGAAATTTATTCAATTTCACAGTAAATGCAACAATTTTCCATCAATTCTCAATTCAGCCCTGCCCTCTCCTCCCCTCCCGCCCTCTGCATTTCTTCATTTGCTTACGCAGGGTAATTATGTAAAACTTGGAAAACTTGGGGGAAACCGTGGAAGTTGCCTGCTCTTTCTCGTTTTCCAGCTACTATTACTTTTTTTGCGTCTTTTTCCATTTTTTTGTTCTTAAAAAAAAATTAAGTCTGTCCGCTGTCTACACTGAGTGCGTAATGAGTCTCTAATTGGCGGCACTGCGGCATTCGGTACGGCAGGGAGCCGTGAGGAGTGGCGCGGTGTGAGGCGAAAGGGATGTGAAGGCGAAATGCTATTTCCTCGTACAGCCGGATAAATTATTCCTTCATAATATTCGTTTGTCCTTAAGAGGGGAGGCGGGTGCTAGTAACGTAGCTGATTTCTTTTCAAGGTCGATTTTTTTTTCTCTCAACGGAAAAACATAAAAAAAGTTTTTGTTTGGCGCGAAAAATATGTATTTTTTTTTCGCTTTTACTGCTGCTCGTTCGCTTAGCGTAAGTCCTTTAAAGCGCTGAATTTTTAAACGAGATAATAAAATTGTGAAAGCAAGCAACAAGTTAAATATATATTTTTTATTAAATGCTTGTACCTACATATGTATATACAATATCACACTATGTACTTGCATTTTACTGAACTTATATACTTAGTACATATAAGTTTAAAAGTTTAATTTACTTAGAACTAACTTTTGCAAAGAATTAAGTGAACAATTTTAACTAATTTTTATTGTTGGTTGTTTTTGTTCTTCATATACTCGACGATGAAATAAAATCACCTACAGATTCTTTGTTCAAGTGAGATCTTGCGAGCAGACTGGTCACCCTAAAATACTATTATTAGCCTCAGACAAGTTTACATTTGACATTCAACACGAATAGTTGTGCTGAATGCAATATTTTTAAAACAAACTGTCTTTCAAATGAAAGAAAATCTTTGGTAACAATGAGAATCAGTCAAAGTCAAATTAAGACAGGAAATATTTTGTTATATGTTTTTGACTATAAATCGCAAACTGGTATGAATTTTTAAATAATTTTTTAACTTATAAGCTTTATAATTGCAATTATGTTTTTCTTCTTCTTCTTCTTTGAATGGCACAACAGCCCACGGATGGCCTAGGAGGGCAATTTTTACTCTTGTAGGTTTGCCATGCCATTACCTGCCAAGAGGTGGTGGTGCCGTGTAGAAAAATATTTTTACCTACTTTTTGATTTTGCGTGTGTCGAGATTCTAACCCCGGGCACTCAGCTTAACAGTCCACAGCGACCATTATGTTTGGCCATATTGGTCTGCGGAAATATTGCTATAGTTTCTATAAATTGAATTTCAAAGTTATTATACTCACCTAACAAGAAATGACACTTACGATTTTAGTAATTTATATTTCGCCACAATATACCGACAACCATAATTTTTAAAAACTAACTATAGTACCAATAGAAGCCACCATAATTTTTGTGGACATGATAAAATCGAAAAGTGATAGTTGTTATATTGATAATAATAGCTAAGTTATATTTGCTGAGTTTTATTTACCACTCGTTACTACATAATTATGTATAACTAGCAGTGATAATTGTACTAGAAAGAACAACAGGAGCTGAAGTATCTCTTCATATAATTATAGCTGTTACTTAGTTAGCATGTAGCTTAACATCCCTGCTTTATACTGCAACAACTCGACTGTGAACTGTCAATATTGAAAGACGAAAAACAGTTCGCAAAAATCAAATGTATCAAAATGACCATCGGAGAAAATCAGTGTGCTACAAATTAATGTAAAAAATGTTATTTGGAACTCAACGACGAGTTCATCCATGTAAGAAAGAAGAGAAATATTCATACTCACGTGTTGGAAAACCCATCTCTAACTACCAATGCTTGTGTCAGTAAACAGTTTCATTGTGAATAACAATATCACATAGAACAAATTTAACAACTTGGCCATTTTATTCGCACATGTTCATTAGTTAGTGATTGAGACAGTAAACATTTTTCGAGAATCGTAAGACCGAAACTTACTTAACTTAGGTCAAGGGGATTCATTGGGTTTGAACTTATCTGGCTCTATCTGTAACAATAAGTTTTGTCATTACTCTTGTTTAATGAGACGGGGTAGTACCGTCGAAAGGGTCCAAAATATTTTTTTATAATATTTTTTATTTCTTTATTTTTTTAAAGATGTTAATTAAACTAATTAATACTTCGAATATATATTTTTGTGTGTTTTTTTATTTCATTAACGATTATTGATCGTAGAATGATCTGAAACAAAAAACTGTAGAAATATTTAATTTGTATAAGTGTCCCTGTGCAATGAATCTCAGACAATCTTTTTTTCCCAAAAATTTATGAAATTTCACACTCTGGATCAATGAATTCCAACTTTTACTGAATATCATGACAATTTTCAAATAAAAAATTGAGCGAAGTCCATGTGACATCGTAGCATGTCTTGAATATCTGCGAAACGGATCGTCTGAATCGGATCGTATGAATATTTAGGCATTTGTCAAAAGTGCAAATCGCGAAAACGCGTTCCAGCATTCCGAAAACTATCAGACCGCTTTGATTTTAGAGAGCTGTACAACCTAAACTATTATTAAGTTTTCGTAATAATTCGACAGTACATTCTTGAACGTTGTGATCGATTTTCTCGAAATTTCTAGACGATACACATTTCTCCTATTTCTCCTATTTCTATTCTCCATAAAAATTTTGCTATTTTGCTGAATCACAATCCGGGAAACCTGTCACAGGTGCCTTTCAGTCCATTGCCTTGTCATTTTAATGTAAATAAGTAGACCTCAACTTTATGAAGGTGAGATTTCTATTCAGTATGATCTATGATCTATGCTATATTACTGTCAATTCCACTACACCGCCTATGTTAGCGCTACATCGGCACTGCTCGCACTAGCCAGCTGGAAAGTAATTAATTGTAAGTTCTTGTATATGTCAGCCAGTCGTTATAGCTTTGTTATGCACAGTTAATAGATATTTCTATGTATGCTTAAATTTTGCCAATATCGATCAAAATACAAAAGACAATCTATAAATATGAAGCATTGAATTGGTTACTTAGGAAGGGGCGGAATCGAAAGGCACGGAAAATAAAGGAAGAAGATTCATAGGTAATAGATAAATAAGAGGTCATGCCCTTGCCGCTAATTAAAACCGGCACTCCAGAGTTAATAGTCTATCATGATGCTACTATCTTATAGTACTTATGGTAAGACGGAAGGGCAGAGAAACTTGTAGGGATATAAAGGGTGATTTTTTGCTTCTTGGTTTTTGACGTTTATATTTCTGACAGTTCATGCTTGATTCTTGACATGTGTTAAAGTAAGAAATGCTCAATTTGGTTTGCCATTTCATCATGAATAGACTTACACCTGAACAACTGTTGCAAATTATTGAAATTTATTATCAAAATTCGTGCTCTATGAAAAGTGTTTATCGCAAAATTTCTTCAGCGACAAGGCTCATTGCCATATATGGAGTGAAGACCAGCCAGAGGCAATTCAGCAGCTATCAATGCATCCCGAAAATGCACTATTTGGTGCGATTTATGGGCAGGCGGCATCATTGGGTCGTACTTATTCAAAGACGATGAAGGCCGCAACGTTACGGTCAGTGGAGAAAGGTACCGTTCGATGATAACAGACTTTTTTTTTACCGAAAATGCAAGAATTGGACTCGGCCAACATATGGTTCCAACAGGACGGTGCCACATGCCACCCTGCACGCGAAACCATTCATTAATTGAGAGGCGAATTTAGTGAGCAGTTAATCTCACGTGTTGGTGCAGTCAATTGGCCACCAAGATCGTGTGATTTGACATTTGACTCCATTAGACTATTTTTTGTGGGGCTTTGTAAAGTCTCTTGTTTATAGGAAGCCAAACACGATTGCTGCTTTGGAAGCCAACATTGAACGCGTCAACGCGTCAACACGTCATTGGTGAGATTCCGACCGAAATGTGTGAAAAAGTGTACCAAAATTGGACTTTCCGAATGGGCCACTTAAAGCGAAGCCGCGGTCAACATTTAAATGAAATTATCTTTAAATAGTAAATGGCAGGAATTGATTTATCGATCCAAATAAAAATTTCATTCACTTTGTAAAATTTCTGAGTTCTTTTGAATTTCAAAAACCAAGCTCTTAAAAAAACACCCTTTATTTTTGTGTTTTAAGAAAAGGTTCTGCTGGCAAAAATTCATCTTCAATCGTTTTGAAGATGACATTGTTGAATGAGTTGACGATGGATCTTAAACATACGAAGTCCATGATAACGTCGAAGATATAACTGACGACAGTGTTATTTTGGTTTAGACACCATTGTTCATTGTTTTGAATTCGTTCACCGCCTAGAAACTTGACAACATTTTCTTCCAGTCTTTGCATTCTCAAATTTCGCATTGATCAGCAATGGAAAAAGTTATCGCTTAGACAATTGCCAAGTATACGTAAATTTCCCAAATAATCTTGAATACGTCCCTGGGTAATATGGGATCTAATATGAGTTATTGGATATGAATAAGGATTGCAATATTTTTCTAAATCGCAATTTTCCGCAATTGCAAAAGGCTTCATCAATTTTGTATCAACTAATTCTATTTGTGCATGTGTTTATGTGTCTCGGTAAGTATGTATAATTGTATGTATGTATATGTGTTTGTGTGTATGACTTGTCTCATGCATATCCTTAATTCATGGGAAACTTATTTAAGAATAAGAAATAACCCTGCTTTCTCTCTTCACTTTGAGAAAGGGCATGCAATAATCAAATTACTTTTCGACAATAGATTTTCCTTTTTTGATATTAACCCTTTTTTGCATAACCGTATGCAGATTTAGGGCACATAATGACAACTCGAACTCATAGGCATGCACACGTATTTCCCATTACGCTTCCCAAACGTATTGAAAACTTCTTGGACCCCTATAAGGATATTATTTGTGTATGCATGCATTTTCTTTTTCTCTTGCCGTCACCTTGTGCAGGCTTAGAAAAGGATTAGAGCATAGCTGTAGCATTGTGAAAGTATTCAAATGACATTCATGTTCCTTCAAATATTTGTGTATAGAGAAATGCATTTGACAAATATCCGTTAAATTTTCGCAACTCATTTCGCTTAAATGCGAGTGTGAAAATGCTTACAAAATTTGATATACTCGTACCTATAATTTTAATATTTGAAATAGTGTAAAAAAAATATATACAAGTAATAAATACAATTCTTTCACAATGCATGCAATTTGCAATATGCAAACATGCCTTTAATTAAAAATGAAATAAAAAAAAAGATATAAATTTCGTTTGAACTTCGATTGACAGGAAGCCAAAAATTATTACCCATGCAAATTGCTGCAATGTATTTTTTCGCAATTTATAAATATATATTTTTTTTCCAAATGAACCCTGTCTTTTTACATGCTTCCTTATTGTAGTTACCATGTGCAGCAGCAATCGGCATAAGGTTCAAGAAGGTGAAATATGGAAGGGTGTTTTCTGTTGTAACATGAGACAGTAGCTTAGTAAATGCTGCGAAATGTTTTTTTTTTATTTTTTATTTTTTTTGTCGTTTTAAGTTCAGTTTGAAGATTTTGTGCATTTTTACTGGAATGCATAATTATAAATAGTTGCTTGTAGTTACGAGTAAATAAACAGAATCAGCTTAGGCATAAGATTACTAAGGATTTGTTTTGAAGAACATAAAAAATCTAGTTATGTGAAATTAGAAGGCTAACGATTTACGCCAAGAGAAATTCGATATTGTTCCTGAGCTGCTCTAGCATTGTTAACTTGTTGGCATAAACCAACGGCTTAACGTAACCCCATAAAAATAAATCCAATGGCGTTAAATCGCATGAGCGAGGTGGCCATTCAACCGGACTATTTCTCGAGATTAGACTTTTAGATTACCGAACTTCCTCTTCAATAGATACATATTTTGACCACCTATTTGGAATGTGGAACCATTTTGTTGGAATCATGTATCACTGATATCAATCCCATCCAATTTTGCCTAAAAATTGTATTCCAACATTGAACGATAGAAAACAGAATTGATGACGATCATTTGATCATTTTCAACGACGAAAAATACGGTCCAATACGGTAAGGGTTTCTTGCTGACCAATAACGCATATTTTGCTTATTGTCAAAGCCAATATGAAATTCATCGCTCAAGTTGATTTTGATGAATGAGCTCTTACAGTTGCAATCACCGACTAAGAATTATGGTAGTAATTCTTAATAATTTCCAAACGTTGCATTTAAACCTTGTAAAATGACCTTTTACATTACCATGACATTGCCTGATCAACAAAAGATTTAAGGTTGTGCTTGCATTGACATACCTTTATAAATTAGGAAACTTCTGGAGGGATTATTTTGATTTTACTTTTACTTTACTTTTAATGGCACAACAGCCCATGGAGGGCCTAGGCCGAGCTTTTCGCATCCACTCATGTTGTGCGTGTTATATTTGCACATGAATGGAAGGGACCTACAGTTTAATGCCGAATCCGAACGGCGAAGTGAGAAGCTTTTCATAGCAATTATTACTCTTGTAGGTTTGCCATTGCCTGCCAAGAGATGGTGCCGTGTAGAAAAATTATTTTTTTTACTTTTTCATTTTGCCTGTGCCGAGATTCGAACCCCGTACACTCTGCGTAGCAGTCCAACGCACTACCACTACACCACAGCGACCATTATTATTTTGATGCTTACTATTATTGTCGATCAGTTTCAAAGTAGCCTAAAATGAACAAACAAAAAAACCCCTCCAAGGAAGTGGAGCATAATCGCCAAGAGGTAATATTCAAAGTTTATGATAAAAAATATATAAATATACAATAAATGGCGAATGTGCCCCAGAAGCATGCACTCTTACACAATCATAATTTTTTTTTAGCTCTTTGAACATTTATAAAAAACAAACTAATGCTTATTCATTAATTAAAAATTCCACAATGGAAGAACTTTTTTCAGTCAAGAATTTAAAAAGCTTTTACAAGATATGCTTAAAATATTTTCCCACTACTCCAGAAAACACAAAAATTCGACCCTATGCTATAACTTGCAGAGTTAAACTTACAAAGTGGAGAGATAAATGATGATCGATAGAACCACAAACTGTCGTTTGTTTAGAATTACTTACTTTTAATGGCACAACAGGCCCATGGAGGGCCTAGGCCGAGCTTATCGCATCTGCATCCACTCATGTTGTGCGTGTTATATTTTTACATGAATGGAAGGGACCTACAGTTTAATGCCGAATCCGAACGGCGAAGTGAAAAGCTTTTCATAGCAATTTTTACTCTTGTAGGTTTGCCATTGCCTGCCAAGAGGTGGTGCCGTGTAGAAAAATTACTTTTTTCTACTTTTTGATTTTGCCCTTGCCGAGATTCGAACCCCGGACACTCTGCGTAACAGTCCAACGCATTACCACTACGCCACAGTGAATGGTTTCTTAAATTTGGAGATATGGTAAGTGAGGTTGGCCTGATGTGTCCCAGTGGCGAATCTTTACCTTTCTAAAAACAAAAAATTTATTGGAAATTTATTTACTTAAAAATATTCTTTCGATAATAAATATTTCCTCAAAAGCAATATCGTAATACTAGAACTTAAGTTAAGGCAATTTATATCGCTCTACCAGTCGAACACTGTCGAAGGCTAGTCTCGGCGCTCAACGCGATTATCTATGAATCGATTTTTTAAGAAGTGCCGTTGCGGTGACCACGATTTCTCGAAAACCCATCAACAAATGAAATAATCCAATCATCAAAACATTTTCAAACCTATTTGGCGGCATCTACTTAAGTTCTCACCGTGAATTATCTTTTATATCTTCTATCGACTGATTACCTCGTAATGGTAATTTGAGTTTTGGAAGGAGAAAAAAGTCGGCCGGAGCCATATTAGGTGACTACGCTGGTTGTTCGATGATATCTGTTGAGTATTTGCCCAGAAATTCGTTCACAGTGAGAGCCTAATGAAATGGTGCGTTGTCGTTTTCTCTTCTTTTTCGACTAATTTGCTCTCTCAAACTCTCAAACCTAAATGACGATTTTCCGACAAATATTTTCCGCTAATGTTTACCAAAGGACAAGATATAGGTTCCACTGATCGTGGCTGATGGAATGACAATCAATCATTCTAAGCAATTACAGTGATTTCATAAGTTTACAAAGAAAGGATCAATTCTGTGAAAAGGGGAAAACAGGAAGCCTCAGTTTCAGATTTTAGAACTTTTTCTAAATGTTGTTTAATTTAAGAAAAATATCAGGAAAATATCAAAGAGCTTATCATATGAAATTTACAATGGCAAATCATTTATATAATTCTAATTTTTATTTGGAAGGTTCATATTTTTCTAGATATGTATTAGGTAGATACAATATCCTAAACCAGGCTTTTGTTTATTGTAAATCGAAACTGATATAAAATTGCAAGTGACTTTCCGCGCACAACATTAATGGTATACGATAGATCTGGACTCATAATAACAAGTTTGTCATGACAATACTTATTGAAGGATGTGTGCAATATGCAACATGCAACATGCGAATGCATGCGTGAAATGCCAATAAAATAAATAGTTCATTTCAATAACTTTATGAAGCCTTGCATGCATTACAGAATGCTGCTCCATTCTGTTGTCTAAAATATAAATGTGGTCACTGTGGCGTAGTTGGCAGTGCGTTGGCCTACTACGCAGAGTGTCCGGGGCATAGCCCTTTCATTCATGTACAAATTTTCCATGCATAACATGAGTGGATGCGAATAGCTTGGCCTCGGCCCTCCATGGGCTGTTGTGCCATTAACAGAAGAAGAAATATAAATGTGAAATTCCTTGCCAGTATGTAAAAAGTGCGGCGCTACGTGACAATCCCTTTTATTAATTTCATCACATCTGTTGGCTGGATTCGCTGCTGTCGACAGCAGCGTTTCTTTTTTACATTTATGCAAATTTAAATATTTTTCTGATATGGGACATGGGATTATAAAAAAAATACATTGAACTTAGGAATGTATTTAATGTAGACTATATATTTGCTACATACACATACACACATACACATCTAAACATAAATAATTCACCCTTCAACCTTAGGGTCCATTGATGAATTGCATTCCATTTTCAAAAAATTTCAGCACATAGAAAGTTATATTGTGATTTAAATTTTTGCACTAAATAGAAAATTGTAATTAAAATCATTTTCGTTCGTTTTTATTTCGATTCGAAATCCTTACGCAAACACATACATACTCTCACATACGAACACTCGAACATTTCACAATCGCATCCATTCACATTTTGCATCATTACATCACATTTGCCATACAATTATTTGCACAAATTACAATGGTTAATTTGTGAAATTTGAATATTTAAATTATGAATGTAAAAAATGTTTTATTCCGTCCCGCCAGAAATCGAATTTTGCATAATGCTTTGCATCGTCTCTGAAAAACGTGCACCGTTCTTTTGTTCAGCTTGAAAAATTGAATAGCGGCAATCCTTTGCATGAAATCCAGCCGATTCATTTTGCAAGTCGAGTTCAAATATGTAGTTTTCGAAGGTGTGTGCAGCTAATCGAATGTGAATTTTATGTGTACTCGTGGAAATTGTTTAAAACAAATCGTGTGTCGCAAAATCATCAGATTTGTTGAAAGTATTTAAGTTTTGTGAAAATAATCCAATATTGGAAGATCCTACTTCTACAGAAAGAGTCTACAGAAATAACCTAATTGAAAAAGTACAATGAAGAAAGTCCACAAGCAAGACAAGAGTTCTAATGTTTTAATCTGAAGTTCAGTATTCACATTTTTTAAAAACATCATGATAAAAGGTTCGGCTTGAATTTTTGGTCCGGATTAATTTCTCAGGGAATAATTAACTTGTTTACTGCCCGTTGAATTACTCGTAGAATAAAATGAACTACTTTTACATCTAACATAACTTTTTCATGTATATGTAGCTAAATGTTTTTATTGTAAGACAGATTTATTTAGACATTTTATTTTACTTAAATAAAGATTTATTTAGAAAATTTACTTTATATGAACAAAGCTCGTGCCTTAATCCCTAAAAACAAGCTATTGCAAAACATGTTCGACTAAATTGGGTGCGATTACCAACGGACAAAAGTACAATTGCCAATAGACTAAAGTTTAATAGCATGTTCAACTTTGCTTCGTTTTAGAGTTGTTTAGAAAATATCATATATCAGCGGGTTTTGGTTGGTTGGTAGGGTGGCCTGGGGCGTAGGACACAAGGTAAAGTTCGTGACAGTCGCAGGTGCGTCCATGGTCGATCCTTGCGCTTCTACGTTTCAAGTCGACACATAGCCTCCTCGTGGCGTCCCCTTGATAGCAATCTGACAACCGTCAGTGAGTTAACTTATGTGTGCGGCGGGCTTCTCCATGGCCTTGAATGAATGGTTGTGCGGCGGGCTTGGAACCCACCACGTCAAAATATTTTCCCAATTAATAATCAAACGAATCCTCGGAAACCCCAATCAATGACGGCGTTGAAGTACCACCGCCTGACTACGAGGAGGTCTTAACAGCCATTGCTCGGCTGAAAAACAATAAGGCTGCAGGTGCAGATGGCCTACCTGCTGAGTTGTTTAAGACCGGCGGGGAAGAGCTCATAAAACGCATGCATGATCTTCTATGCAGAATATGGTCAGATGAAAGCATGCCAAGTGATTGGAACCTCAGCATACTCTGCCCAATCCATAAATAAGGTGATTCCACGATCTGCGCTAACTATCGTGGGATAAGCCTTCTTAATATTGCATATAAGGTTCTATCGAGCGTACTGTGCGAAAGACTGAAGCCATCCGTCAGCAAACTGATTGGGCCTTATCAGTGTGGCTTCAGGCCTGGTAAATCCACCATCGACCAGATATTCACACTACCCCAAATCCTGGAAAAGACCCGAGAAAAACAGATCGACGCCCATCACTTATTTGTCGACTATAAAGCCGCTGCCGCCTTCGACAGCACGATTAGGGATCACTTGTACGCCGCAATGTCTGATTTTGGTATCCCTGCAAAGCTCATTCGTCTTTGCAAAATGACACTGACCAACACCACCAGCGCAGTGAAAATTGGGACAGACCTCTCCGCACCATTTCATACCAAAAAGGTTTCAGACAAGGTGACTCCCTATCGTGCGACTTCTTTAACCTTATGCTGGAGAAAATAATTCGAGCTGCGAACATCCACATCTCTGGCACTATCTTCTACAAGAGTGTCATGCTGCTAGCATACGCTGATGATATTGACATCATTGGCAAACACGCTCGAGCAGATAGTGCAGCATTCTCCAAACTGGAAAGGGAGTTTCGTCAAGTGGGTCTAGTGGTGAACGAGGACAAAACGAAGTACCTTGTGTCAACAAACTGTCAACAAACAAAGAGTCACAGCGTCTTGGACAAAATGTCACTGTTGACAACTATACTTTTGAAGTCGTCAAGGATTTCGTATATCTAGGATCCAGCATAAACACCAACAATAATGCCAGCCTTGAGATCAAGCGGAGACTAACTCTTGCCAACAGGTGTTAATAAGGGCTCAGTATCGAATAAGATGGAACGATGAGCTGTACGCCGACACTGACATAGTCAAGCGTATAAAACTCCAGCGGATTCGCTGGCTGGGTAATGTTGAGCGAATGGAATAAAGCGCTCCAGCTAGAAGGATGTTTGCGTGTTTTATCCGAACCACGGTGAAGGAACACGCAGAAGGGGACGTCCTAATCTCCGTTGGAAAGACCAAGTGCGGGGCAACCTGACTGCACTTGGCCTTACCAACTGGCGCCAGCGCGCGCATAGCAGAGGCGACTGGCGAAGCTTTGTAGAGGCGGCCAAGACCGATCATCGGTTGTAGTGCCAGTTAAGTAAGTAAGTAAGTAAGTTTGGTGTTGGTTGCCCACAAATCAAGCAACACTAGTCCGATTATGTCAAACGAACACATGTTTGAAAGGTGACATTTAAGGCCACGAGGAATGGTTTTGCTCGATTTCGTTCCGGAAATTTCCATATCAAAGAGGCACTGTAAGTCAATGAAAATGCCGATGAAAGTAATATCAACATGCCCCAGGTGTCAAGAGATAGCGGAGGCACTAAACATCAGACACATGACATATTTGTGGGTACCAACCGCGGATACTTTTTAAATGACCCAAGACAATTCTTTTAATAAATGGTGAGCAATAGCAAAATAATAATTCCATAATTTTTAAGCCAAGACTTTAATGATGGGTATATACAAAAACAATTATCAAACTCTTTTTAGCAGCGGGACGGATTGTATGGACGTAAAAACTAAGAAAAAGCCAAAATGCAATTTTAATCCAAAATTATGAAAAAGAATTTTTTAAATCTGCTTTTTTCCTGAAGTTTCGCCCATTTCTTTCGGTATTCTTGAGCAATGACTTTTTTTCTTCTTTTATTTATATATTCAGATTTATACAATAATAAATTATTATAAAAATAAGAAAAGCAGCACTAGCATCCGTAGTTCATCGACTGAAGCATTCCTCTTTTTACTTGCGAGTTTTTCAGCTGTTTCCCCAGATGAAACATTAAAATATCGAATTAGTAAAAAAGGACATACGTTGTAGAAAACCCCAAGAAATTCATTTATTATCATCTGTTAGGTTTAAACAGAAAAAAGAGGAGAGTCCGCTCCCTGCTTTTAGTGTAACTGGTAGATGAAGAAAAGTAAAATTTGATATAAGGTTTAAGACTTTACTTAATAGCACTATACGACACGTAAAATGTGATCGGGATCGGAGTATGCTTGTTGGATAACAGAAGTTCTCTAGAGAAGTGTGTTTAAGTCCGATTTGGGTTTCAACCTCAGATTTTTTTTTTTTGGTGGTCCGAAAGTTTGCTGATTTCGGAGCATTTTGGTAAAATTAAAGACAATCTTGGATATTTTTTCATCGGATAATGTTTATCACCATATAGGAAAATCTTCCGTAGAACATATTCTTGAAATGTCCATTAACCCATTAGCTCACTCACTTATGGGTGAGTGAGCTAATGAGCTGGTAGAATTTGCATTTTTATATCATTACGAGGGTCTACAGAGGGTTAATATGTTCTATAAAAATATTGACCATAAAATTTTACTGAATGGAACTAAACATCAGAAACGTGTTAGCTTTGCTCCAGAACCATTATAACAACAACAAATTTTATGGGCTTCTCTAATTGATGAATTCCAAGACTCAAATTTTGATGCGATTCCAAAAAAAGTAGTCTTCGGAGATTAAACGAAACGATACGAAAACACATAGAAAGAGGATCTAGAATTCTTTTTTTGTTGTACCATAATGTGTTCTTAGGAAAGGAATAATCTCATTAATTCTTGACTCATCATAGTTGCAGTAATGCGGTTAATTGACCCTGCTTAATTTTCTTCTTATTGTATGGAGTCTCAAGATTTTGTTCTTTACATAAGTTTGAAGAGCTAAGTGAGTTCCCGGTTAACTGAAACATAAATTGTTAATTTTTACCGACGAAATTAACCCATTCCGGGTCTGTATTTGCAAAACTGTGAAGTAGGTCAGCGTTTTAAGTATGAGCAGCAAAACCGTAATTACTGTATCCGCTGGTATAGGAAAGTAAGAATAAACTTTCGGGAAAGTAACTATTGGTATCTCGGCACAGGTAAAAAAAAAAATAGAAAAAAAATGTTGCTGCACGCAGGCAATGGCAACATTAACTTTTGCACACAAAAAAAAGCTTTTCATTTCGCCGTTCGGATTCGGTAACAGTAGGTCTCCCCATTCGTGTACAAATATAGCACTCGCAACATGAATGGATGCAAGAAGATCGGTCTAGGCCCTTCATGGGCTGTTTGTGCCATTGAAAGAAGAAAGAAAGAAAGGCCTAGGCCTAGGCCTAGGCCTCATTTGCTGTATGTTTGAGAGCGAATTCATTGAAATATTTAATTTACATTTTTCATACTTCAGGTGTAAGTAATGGTTTAATGGACAAATGGGTAATTAAGGTTCAATTGAAGAATTTTCGCTCCGAAAAAAATGCACAACTGTAAATTGGTGTAGAGAAAATTCGTTCCGAACTGAATATGGCGTGCTTTTATTGATTGCTATCCATTCAAAGACCATTGGCGCTATATATTTATCCCCTTCGCCCAAACATAATGACACGACACGAGGGCGATGTGTTCTCACGTCTCCCACACATGTCACATCGGCGAAACAATATATGTATAAGCACATGTATACATAATTCCCTGCACACATACATACACACGTGCATACATACATGTGAATAAGTGAATGATGAGGGAGAAGGTAATCGTGGAAAAGAGAGTGTTGGGAGTGTTGGCGGAGTGGTGTGCTGCATGGAGTGTCCTTGTCGTCCTCGTTGACGTTGTCGTCGTCCAGGCGACCATTTTAAGCACAGCACAGGATATTCATGAGTGAGGCGAGTGAGCAGCGACTCGATGTTTTATCACTGCAACAGAAGTACAGCAAGTGGGGAGAATCCAAAACAGCAGAAGCCGAAGCCGGGCGCACAAGCATGTGTGCTCAGAGAAAAGTCCTTAAAAGTGTTGTAGATACACAGACACAAGCAAGACAGAGCAAAAGCAAGCATTGTAACGATGGCATAATGTGCGCGAAAGAGTAGGCGAATATATTCTACACATATGATTGCTGAGCTTCGATATATTCGCGTTTTCATTCTAATGTTCAAAGTGGTTGGATACCAAAATGCATACATACATACATGTGTGACGTATGTAGGAGTGGTGCGTGTGTGCTTGTGTGTTTTTGGACGAATTTGAATACTCTCGAGAACGAAGCAGTGAAGCAGCATGAAAATTGGATATGAGCATCCAAAAAAAAAAAAAAAAAAAACAGGAAAAAAGTAAGGGAAAACACACACGTAAATATGTACACACCAACACTCTCACACATACTAACGCTTACACATATACACACTCGAATAATGTCGTCGCATTATGTATGTATAGAAAGTGGACACAGCAAGTAAGTCGCTCGTCCACCCATACGTCACATTTCCATTTCCATTGCCAACATTCGAGTTACCGATGCTGTTGCTGCTACCGTCGACTACCAACATCCAACGCTGCTCGCTCATATGTGGCATTGTTTCGGAGCTTCGGCGCTCCACGTTCGATATCCCTTCGATAAGCAATACATTTTCTCGCATTTACTTCGCATTGCGTTGTTTTGTAGTGTAGCCGTTACCGTAGTCGTTGTCGTCCTCATGTGTGTGTGTGTGTGTGTGTGTGTGTACGAGTATCTATATATAGATGAATGTTTGTATGTATGGACTCGTATGTGTATACTTGTATGTGCCTCAATATTTTGCACACTCATAAGCGGCAGGCAGCGATGATACATATACGATACGATTCTAAATATGTAGTAAGTGAGTGAGTGAGTGGTGATGCTGGTGCTGGTTCTGGCGGTGGTGGATGGGTAGAGCGGTAAAGGGTGTTTTTGAAGGCGATGTTGCTTTGTCATGATTCCGTTTCTCCCACATATGCACACGTATTTACGAGTATGTATGTCTGTATGTATGTTTGTTAGGGTGGATGGAATTGGAAGCTATTGCTTGCCTCTTTCGTTCTGTTAGAATTTAGATAAATTGATGCTTTAATGGCGGCGGCCAAAGCGTTACACAATGGGTAAAGCAGTACATACATACATATGAACATATTTTGATATATACCACGCATACACATAAGCTCTGTGGCATGTATGTACAGTGTACACTAGTGTAAGAGCGTTTTTATGTGTATATAAGGGGTATTTCTATTTATGTACATATGTGTATACTTGTATATGTTACACACTCCCATTCCCGCACAATATTTGCAAGTATTCTTGTGTATACTCATATGCGTATTTATGTATACATACTCACTCGTTCACACGTGAGGGCGCTTTTCACATAAATTACATTTAATATATTCGACTGTGCGGGACATTTTGGAATTGACAATGGTGATTTCAAATAAGCCATTACCATTTTTTAATTTACAATGTCGAATAGATAAAATATGAAGGTAGATGTGTTTTTTTTTTTTTGTATGTATGAGTATCTACAGGAGAAGAAAGTACACTTTTATGTATGCGTCCGTATCAAATAGGTTAATAATGGAAGTAAAAATCTTATAGACATATGTATCATAGCTAGCTAGATAATTCTCCGAAACTCGTCTAGAGTTAATTTTATTTAAAAATAATTCCTCCATATTACTTTTCAAAATAGCTTTAAGATTTCTATTAAAAGTACTTAAGTAAATTAGTTAAATAAATCATGTTTGATGGTAAAAATTTATTGAAGTAAAAATAGATTGAATTTACCAATAAATATCTGCGATTTACGAATTTTTCACTTTTAAAATACTATCTACATTTAGGGCAAACCAAAAGGCTGCAACGATTTTCGAATCGTAATATGAAAATTTTAGTTTTATAAGCGGCCAGTGTCAATTAGACTTCAACCATTTCGCTTCGACTTTTAGTTGTCCATAAATACGTAACATTTTATGACTTTTCTAGCATTGCCCTCCCTCGAGTAAGATTTGTTTGTTTGGGGGGAGAAACAAACATAAATATTTTGGCTTTATAGACAAGACTAGGGAAGAGAACCAGAATATGAACCGGAGAAAATTCAGACCAAATGGCAGACTTAGACGAAAAATAAAACAAGAATTTTAATCAAATTACGCATTCAAATTTAATCAAATTACGTATTGAAATTTGGACTTAAAATCAAATCGAAGTTCAGACTAAAATTTAGAATAAGTACATACAGACAAAAATTTTAATCATAAGAACTCAAAAACGCAAACCAAGAGTCAGGTTAACTCAGATCAAAAACAACATAAAAATAAGGCGCTCCATCGGAGACAAGTAACGAATTACGATACGAATACGAAAAAATGGCTATTCTGAATTATTAACAGATCGCAAAAAGAAGAGGGAGAAAATTCCTAATTTCGAAATGACCTGAAACGCGGAACTCCTGTAATCCTTTGAAATTGATAAATTAGACATATGTAAGTGTTAAGTGCTGGTTATGTAAAATAGTGGAAGATATTATTCTTTGTTTTGATTTTGAAAAATTTCCAATCGAAAGAAGTAGCTTTTCGGAACGTATTGAATGTATTAGAGGAGGGACTTTGCCGCAATATGAGGTTTTCTGCTGAAGAAAGCAGCACCATGTTAGAGCAGCATGGTGTTAGAAAGTCCCATAAAGTGGGAATGGGTCTCCAAACACTGATAACTGTGTTGGATGCTGAGCACATGTTGAAATTATGCAACCAGTTGAGAAAAGTTTTTACATTACAACGGTAAAGGTGACTATATTGTAGTAAGTATAAACGTTATGGAGGCGAGTCATGTTCAAAGAAGGTAACCCAAAGCTACCTCAGTTGAGTGGAAGCGTATACTGAAAGCTTGTGCAATGCTTTATTTGTTTGTCGTAAATTCTACCGGTCTTTCGTGCTGATTTTTATTGGTTGTAGCTTTTGGCCTATAACAACAACAAAAATTTTACGTAATTAATTTTCATTTTAAAACGTATTTGTTATCCTTTTTTGATAAAAACACTTTCATTTTGACTTTATGTATTACTGTTATTTTACACTGTTTGACAAATACAAATAAAATCACAGTTACGTAACCTAAGTTACGAATTTCGAAATTACGATGGAACAATTTGGAATATGTAATATCGAAGTTACGATTCTTAAGAGAATTTCGAATACGATCGATTCTGGAATTGGGGCCGAAACAGTCCGAAAACAAAACAAAAACTGAAAATTCAGTTTGAATTGTATTGAAAATTAGGACAAAATTTAAATTAAGATCGGTTAGAAATCATACTTGGTTGTACAGGGTATGTTTTTAGAAGTGTGGTTTGCAAGAAGAAATAAAACGCATATAAATGTTATGCCCAAGAATTTAATTTAGCTTTATTATAAAGATAAGGATCTGCCATTATGTTTAAAAACGATTTCGGGCAAGTGGCCGCCGCGGCTGGTTCGAATAAATTCCAGCCGAGAGGCCCAATTTTCGACCACTTTTTGCAGCAATTGGGGCCGTATGTCAGTAATAACGCGCCGAATATTCGTTGGCTGTATCGCTGTATGGCATGTAGCGTCTTCTTGTTGGAACCAAACGTCGTACACATCAAAATCCTCCAAATCACAATTCAGGCACGAAAAAGTCATTAATCATGGCTCTATAGCGTTCCCTGTAACATTATGACCGGCTTCATCTTTGAAGAAATATGGACCAATGATTCCCTCTGCCCATCACACAAACAGTGACTTTTTGAGGACGTAACGGCGTCTCAACAATTGCTTGTGGATTATGATCACTCCAAATGCGACAATATTGCTTATTAACGTACTCATTCAACCAAAAGTGAGCTTCATCGCCGAACAAAATTTTTTTGTGAACATCGGAATCGGTGGCCATCTCGTTTTGGGCCCATTTGCAAACGTTGTTCAGGAGTAAGTCTATTCATTATGAAATGGCAAACCAAACTGAGCATAAATCAAGTAACAGCTGTCAAAAAGACCAACTCCGAAAAAAGTATTGCCAAATTGAAAACCACACTTCTAAAAAAAAAACACTCTTTAGATATTGAATTAAATAGCTACTATCTTAAAAATTAAGAAATTTATATCTGATAAAAAGGTGGCCATTAAGAATGGTAAGAACTAAACTTACTTTACTTTTAATAGCACAAAAGCCCATGGAGGGCCTAGGCCGAGCTTTTCGCATCCACTCATGTTGTGCGTCTTATATTTGTACATGAATGGAATAGGTCCCCTACAGTTTAATGCCGGATCCGAACGGCGAAGTGAAATGCTTCTCATAGCAATTTTTACTCTTGTAGGTTTGCCATTGCCTGCCAAGAGGTGGTGTCATGTAGAAAAATTATTTTTTCTACTTTTTTATTTTGCCTGTGCCGAGATTCGAACCCCGGACACTCTGCGCAGCAGTCCAACGCACTACCACTACGCCACAGCGACCACATAAGTAAGAACTAAAGAGTAAATTTAAACAACGCAATATGTTCTTACATTGAATATAAGGAACTAAATCGAACACGGGATTATAAATCAAACCAATAATAATGTAAATATTTAAATCTAGGAACAATCACAAAAACAAATAACTAAAAAAGAACTCACACCGAATTATAGAGTAAAAATTATGGTACAATATAAATAATAGTAATCAAATTTCCATTCATGTAGAAATATAACACGCACAATATGAGTGGATGCGAAAAGCTCGGCCTAGGCCCTCCATGGGCTGTTGTGCCATTAAAAGTAAAGTAATCAAATTTGATATTATGGACAAAAAAAAATTTTACAAAATTTTAAATGATATTTTGGAAATATTCGCATTAAAATCAAACTAAGATTCGTACCAAAAGACAGATTAAAAATCAAACATTAACGCGCACCAAAAGCAAAAATTAAACTAAAACTATGACCAAAATTTAGATGAAAATCAGACAAAAACAGTCCAAAGTTAAGAGAATAAAAAACCCAAAATAAAACTGAAAAACACACATTAAATTTGAACCAAAACACCCATCATTGTCAAGTTTTCCGAAAGTAGAGCATCTATAAACATATTTTTCATACTGTTCATGTGCGCCAATGACGTCAGCCATTCAGTGCTGATCTTGTCAATGCTAGGACATTGAGTTAATGGATATGGCTAGTTGCTTAAAACTGGCATTTATTGTGGTGCCACTATGAATTAATAAGCCTGCATGTATAAGAACGAACTCACTACAATAACCTCATCTAATATTTTCCTTTTCGTTTTTAAAACTAGTAAGTATAAAGTTATAAGATCTAGACTAATTTTATTAATTTAAACTTTACCTGAAACTAACAGCAAGTTATGTTGGCAAACATTTAATGGTAAAAATGATTTAATTAAGTTCCTAATTTATTTGTACAATATTACGTAATCCCAACTGCACATTAACCATGATGTAAGCATAAAATCAAATATTTCATACTAGTAAACCATGTTGTGACCACGCGCCCAACCCAACTTGCCCTTACACATGTCCATACAAATTTGTAAAGCATAACCAAACAAAACATGAAAAATGCGTCGCCAACGGCTAAGGCTATGCCGGCGATGCATTAATTCTGTGATTTATGTTCTGTTTAATATGAAAATTTAGTGTTTTTACCATAAAGATCACGCCCATCTTAGAGTACGCTCCATTATGGAATGGACAGACATTTGAACATATGCCCTTAACACTGCGATCTTCACCCTACGTGCTGCACACGAACAACATGCACTCACACACTCACATACACATACACTAATCACATTGACCAATGGTCAGGCACTCTTTCACCCTAAAAATCATTCATGCCGAACGTTCGTATTCATTCAATTTTTGCCTATCCTTGAAGTTAATTTGCATACCAGTTTTCGTTAGCAACAACAACAAAAATTAACTGACCATCAACATCTAAACCCCGATGGCATAAAATATACTCGTAGCTATAGCATGAACGCAGCTGGGCATTAAAGAAGGTCACTGCGCCTGTGCCATTGCTTGTGCTGGTTCTTGTTGTTGCAATTGATCAATTGACCCTCTTCGTGTGCTGAGATTCGTTTGGCATGGATTTGTAGTAGGTATGCATAGAAAATCTGGAAGGTATGTAGTAGCAACAGCGTGATAATGATGATGGCTGCTGACCTTTCGAGAAACTGCATGCAAATGGCGTCATTGCGCCAAATATGACTTTTGACCATTGGTCAAGAAGTGCACACGCTTTCTTATGACATTCTACATATTTACTTCCACTAAACTTGATTTTCTTTTCTTAAGCTAAAAAGTGGTCTTTGCATGTTTTGCGAGCTGAATTGAATTTGTTCGGTGTCCTTTTTGAGTTAGACGTAAATTGAAATTTAACAATCCATTGAATTTGTGTCCAGGGGGTAAAACAGTGGTCAGTTGCTGTCACCATTTGCCAATTAATATATAATATTTCATGAAATTAACCCAGAAATAAATTACATTTTGATTTTTGTGATTTTTAAGTGAATTTGGCACGTGTTCGTAATGATTGAAATATGTACATGGATTATTTCTACATGCATACGAGTACTATTGAAAGTGACTGGATAATATGAGTGGTGATAGAAAAATGAGATGTCTGGACATTTAAACTCATCATTCAGGGGCCAAGCAGAGAAGTAGCAGACATTGTAATTATAAATATTTTTGTGTGACAGTTTTTCGAGTTGGAACGATATGTGTCTTTTTTTTCGAAAGTTCCATAAATTTATGTTTCGAGATATGGTTTCTAGGGAACATTGCCATTTTAGTAGTAAAGTCGTATTATTCTTATAAAATTTCCATGGTTCACTGTTAAATTAACAAATTTTTTTGGTGAAAAAGTAATCTGCTGTCCTCGACTTTTGTTCCAGATAGGTTTTTCGTTAGACTGAGGATGTAAAAGATTTTACACATTATAGTTTTTTTTAGTGGATGTGGACACAAGCAATTGCAATAATATGATATTTTTTATAATGCAAAGTTGAACGATATTTTTGTTTTAATAATAACTGCGCAAAATGATCATTTCGCTTAGACCGAATCGGGTGAAGTTAATTAGTTCGACGGTACGATCATTGTAATAATCTCAAACATTTAGTGAAGTAGGATTGAAAAATCTTTGGATTAATCTGGTCCAAATCTTAAACCAGTTACCAATTGTAACCGATTTCTCCAACTAAGGATGTCAAGAATACATAATATCATAACCAACCCAGTTACCAATTGTAACCGATTTCTTCAACTAAAGATCTGAAGAATACATAATTTCATAAGCAAGGACGATCGGCAAGAGAAAACATTTGATCACTGAGCATAAGTCATAAGCATTGAACTGATTTGCGCTACTCGTGAGCTTTTCCATATACTGACTACACCGTAATTTTTCCATAGAAACTGACAATATTTACTTTTCCTATAAATACTTAATATAATATATTTACAAATAAATTTTTCTATAAATATGTGCCTCTTTACAAGACATCTGACAAAAATACATAATTCGATTGATTTGGAAAAATGCTGTGTTAGTGCTGAAAATTGAAATTGCAGCGATTGCAGACTTCCTGTGGATTCTCTGAAATTTAATTTATTCCAACACAAATTTATGTAGGTACATATATATTGATATAATATACAAGTATATGCTTAGTATGTATGTGTAACGACAGATGTAGGTAAGTATGTGTGTACATTGATTTTATGTTTGGAAAAATGTTAAGAAAAAACAATGACAGAACAAAACGAAATCAAATGTAAAAGAAGACAGTAGTAGCAGGAGCCAATGCTTTTTATGACGTAATAACAAACATCCTGTGATGATATTATTTAGATTAACTCATTATATATTAAAACAAACCAACAGCAGGAGGGATAAACAGGATCGATGATTCTCTAAACTTTATAGCTCTTAAACGTATTCTACAATTAAAAAACCGCGACGGCAAAGGGCATCACCTACTGTGTATTTGTTACCTTTCAAACTGGTCGGGTTGCTCTGACACTTACACACACACGCACGCACACACGCAGACACACACACATTGAGAAATGTCAACGTGTCAATCAAGTCACCGTTCATTGTTGCTCTATGTCAGATTTGTTAAGCCAGCATAGCCTGATCGTCTCATAAGAACCTTACGCATATGAAAGCAAGAATGTTCGAGTATGTATGCATGTAACTTTTTCAACCCTTTCCCAGACGTGGCATAATTTTAAGAAAGTTTTCAGGTCAACTTTTGAATTTAGTGGAAATACTGATACCGTGTAAATCTTTGTTCATTTCAAATAAAAATATAATGGTGAAACACAAAAACAAAAAAAAAAGTATTCTTCCAATAATTGTCAATGAAGCTTCTACAAACTTACTAAATATATACTTAATCTATAGAAAACTATAACTATCCAAAAAGCCTAATGCATCAATCAAATCACTTAATTTGCTATACGAAACGTAGAAAAATCAAAGTTGATCACTTTAACCCTTGGTGTGTCAGCTTTGGATTGGTTTATCTTATTAAAGGAACAAACACATAAACTGTCTGTGACCCCTTCTTTAGTGTACAAGGACCTGTGTGCACCGATTTTACTCCTTTGAAGCAAATATGATTATGTATTTTGCCAATAGCACGATAGCGTTTTTAGTTTTTTCCGGATAAAAGGTTCAAGAGAGATTAAACAAAACCTAATTTGGCAAAAAAAAATCCAAGAGTTGTCAAACTCCGATTGAGGAAATCATATGAACTTATGTTTTGTTTGATAAGTTGAACAGAATGGTACCTAACTGACTAGTTCCTAGCACATCTGGTTCAATAGATATGGCTAATTATATATAAGATTTGTATACTGATGTGATGTTTTGGAAGAAAATGGACAAAAGATTCAGATCCAGTGTACCCAAATCCAAATAAATCCGTTGACTGATTCCATTCTCAAATGTCTTGTTGCACAGTGTTATTTGCGAAATTTTGAGTCGAAGCTATTTAGGTTTCGAATCATCTGCTCCGTGAGGGAACCAGTCGTCACGTATGTTACTCCGAATTTCATACGATTTCGGGGTGAAGTACGTGACGAGTTTTACATTCACGGATAAATTTCATACAAATTCGGAGTGAATTACGTGACGAGTGGTTCTCTCACGGAGCAGACGTATCGAGGAAAATCATAAAATATTGTTTCTATGAAATTTTAAAGATCAAATGCATTAAAATTCTCTGAAGCAGAATCATTTCTATAATTCTAGACTTATTTTTCCACTTTCATGTAATACATTGTAAAAGGAATAAAGTCTGAAACCATTGGTCATACAGTCTAAAGCGTAAAATGTGTCTGAACCAATATGATGTCGTAAGCAGATTTCTGATTGGCGTTCTCTAAGAGGCTGAAATTAAAGTACAATACTCGGTGGACAATTTTATTTCGGTGGTACATTTCTAGTAAAATTTCTGTAGGTACAATGTAATTTCGAATGAAAATTTATAATTAAAGGTAGATATTTGCATATGAGTTTGTATACACACTCACTCACTCACTAAGATGTACGTACACATACATACATACATCGCTGTGTATGTATTTGAACCACCCTTCAGCACACACACACACACAGACACATAAAAAACATTATTTTATTTAATTTAAGAATGCGAGTATCGCGGCTATGGTGGGTACCTACTCGTACCTACCCAAATGTCACATAATGTAAAATACAAGTAAGTATAACTAAATAAGTAAAAACGAAGTGGTAAAAGGAGGTAGAAAGGAGAGAAAAAAGGAGCAAGAATAAGAAGAAGATGCTGCCAACATGTGTGTGACATATGAACTGCAAAGTAAATTCAACGTAAATTCAAACGGCATGTTCAAATGTCGTATGCAGACCACAAGCTGTCACAAGTTCTTCGGGATATCTACTTTCGCTTGACAGAGCATTGCCATCACTATAAAATCCACGCCATTATTTCCCCATGTTTTATATGGTACTCCCATTTCTCCCACCTCATAGTCATATAAGGACACATACACATACACACACATTGTACATACATGCACACGTACGAGTATGTATGTGTGGTATAGTATATATGTATGTAAGTAGATACATGAAACCCCATTTATTTTGGAATAGCTCGAAAACTTGATGTCCTTTTAGAGAGCTACACATTCAGACACACACAAAACTTTGTCCCTGTAGTTTTCTGGTATAGTGAAATGCAAAATAGGAATCTGTATGGGGGGTGGGGGGGCCAAATGAGGTCTAAAATCCTTTTTAACCATGCAGATGCAAAAACATTCATACACACACATACATGTATACAAACGCATTCAGATAAACTTACGAACATATATACTTACAATTTGCAAAATAAAATAAAAGGAATTTCTAACTAACTTGTGAAATTTCACAATTTGAAAATCCTTTTTACTTCCCGCTGCCGAGAGTTTCTTAACTTTAGGTTACTATGTTGTTTGCCGAGATGCTAAAGAATTGTGATGAGGAGCGGAGGAGATTGAGCGGAGGTCGGTCTTGCTGGTAAAAGTTGGATGCTGACATGTGTGCAGATGAAAAAGGCGCACACAACCACACACACTCATCCATGCACATCACCTAAGGGAATGAGGAGGACAGCAACAGAATGGCGAACGCTTTTGTTGCCTGGGTAATAGAAAATGTTCCATTAGTCCTGATGAGGACTTCAAGGCTTCACATAAGCCACTACATTGCGAACGATTCGTTTTAAACTCGCAACTGATGTACATTTACAATTTCACATGTGTGTACACAATGGAATGGGATGTGATATACCCCCGTGGTAAGTGAGTAAGCAAGTAGTAGAATAGGATGGAAAGTAGAAGACCATAGTCTTTTTTTGCAGCATTTATTTGTGTTGGCATGAATGTGTCTGTGTGTGCACATGCATATGAATGTGTGTGCCAGTGCTTCTGCTTCAGCTTGTGTCTGTGCTCGTGCCCGTGCCCGTGCCCGTGTGTGTTGTTATTGTATATTTATATGTTCTGTGTATTTGTTGTTGGGAGGAGGGCGGAATAGGTGGAACAGCGCGCCTGAGTAGTGGGAGTAGTGTTGGGTAGATGGTTGGCTCTCGTCGGTTCGTTTGGATGCTTGGTTGGTTTCATGTTGAGAGTTTATACTTACAAAGAGTTTGCATAACATCTTTCATTTTTCCAACGAAATTCCTTAAGTAATTCCTATCTGATTCAGCGCTCCTTTATGTTGCATATTATCTGAGACGTAGGATTTGGGGGACTTAGTCTTAGGTGCTTTAGTTAAAACATACATACATTCATACATACATACATACATGCATATATACAATACATACAATCGTATAAGGACATACATATGGTATATGTGTACAGATGAATCTATGTGTGTATGTATGTGTATGCATTTATGTATGGCAGCGTACGTTCATGTGCGCTCATAAATACAATTTACTTTTTGGTGGGATTTAAAGTCCTTTTTCATATTGGCAAATTAATCTGCTCCAAAATGGGGGTGAGTACTTCTGCTGCTGCATCTTCTTCTTCGTTTTTTCCTGAGTACTTTTATGAAATAAAATAAATATAAAATGCATTCTGTTCGTTCGTCGTAGGTAAGTAAACATAGTTACGTTAAGCAGAGATAATATATTCAACATTAAACCATAGAAAATCCTTTATTTAAATATTTGTACATTATTTCTTAAGCAAGTTGTGATTACTTACCTACAATGTATATGAATGGAAACAGTTAAAAGAAAAATTACTATTTTGACAAAATCAAAAGCGAACAATTTTCATATCCTAACGCAACATGATCTCATATGAACATTAAAGGAGCCCAAAAAATTACAGTTGGTTAGATTTTCGTTGACCAGGCATGCATAAATAGTCGCAAATAATTTTCGTTGCCCCTGAAAATTTAAAATTTCTTTATTATTCTTTTTTTATAAGCTCATTAAATTACTATTCCTTAAATATAAAGATTTTTAATAACAATCTGTGAACTCTGGACAAAACAAAAAATTTTAATTTTTCATATAATTGTGGGCATCTTTAATATACATACATGGATGTAAGAATGTAGTATCAGCAGAAAATACTAGAGCTGAAAACAACTAAAAAACTATACATACTTACCGATGTTTTTGCAAAACTTTCGATAAGCCTCGGACAAACATCGGTAATTTCTCCTTCCATAGTGAAGTGCAGAGACGTCGACGTCAATTGAGCAGAGACGTCGACGGCGGCTCTCAATGTCTGCTCATGTGCTCTATGTAAGTATGCATATTGACACTAAAGGTGATGCCTTTCGATTTTCGTCAGGCGACGTGTTTGGCGTGTCGTCAGCCTAATGTGTATCTACCTTAACAGTGAAGTCATTGTAACATCGTTAATAACATCGATAACACTAGAAACTATCGATACTTACCGATGTTCACGAGCTATCGATATTGATTAATAGTTGTCGATCGACGATTTTCCCAGCCCTAGAAAATATTATTTCATATCATTGCAATTCAATCAAAAATCTTTTCTTGTTATTATTGATAACATTTCAATGAGAAATATTGCCCTCAACGACAATACACTCCAACAAAGAGTCCCACTTACACACATTGATACAGAGCTATTCTACTGTGGTTACAATAGTCACCACAGTTACACAGTTGAACACTTTGGATACAAATATAATAAATCGGTATTCCGAATTCCTGTTACCGTAACAAAAGTTATAAAAATTGTTAACTGCCAGAAAAAAGGTAACAAGCAATTGTTAGAGACAGTTAAGAAGTTATTTATTATAAAAAAATATTAATAAAATTAAATTTTATAGCGGCTCATGCTTTTGAAATCCAAGATGTGAACCAATAAAATTGTGCAATATGATTCGGTTCATAAAGCTCGGTATAGGCCCTCCATGGGTCTTAAAAGAAGAAGAAGAAGAAGAAGGTACGTTTCAGCGGTTCACAGTCTCTGCCCCGCTTCTTCCACACCCTCGGACACTGATTCAGTTCAAAAGATTTGGTTCAAAAACCAGCAAATAATTTTTTCTTTTTTTTTGGTTAATGGTTTTTTAAAAGATCTTGAGTGAAAAGAAATACTTTAAAACTATTTAGTTCATGGTCCGGTTCAAGTAAATCAAAATACGGATGGTTCGGTTCAAAAATGGTTTGTTTCTAATCCGGTTTAGCTAGTTTAATTTCTGTTAATAGTAATAACCAGAAATCGCTGTGATTTACAAGTAGATTACAGTAAGTAACAGTGATTCAAAAAGAGGCAGTTCACTTTTGCCCATCTCTATTTCTGTATGCATTATTCATAAGTAGTTCGATGGGGACTCAAAGTTTTTAAATTATTACTTTGAAAAATATCCTTCGGCTACAGTTTTCCAGTGTATATTTTATTCGTCAATGGTCAGCATAGAGTATGTATGTATTGCGCATAAAATCAAAACAGAGAACAGCAAGAGCAATAACATTTCATTTGTATGTACATAAGTAAATGAATTCACAATCACACAAACACATACATATATATGTATGTATTTACTATACAACTGCTTTGGAGTGGGATGCAAAGGAGTGAGCTTGTAGTTTCCGGTTTGAAAAGTGTTGGCGGATGCTTGCTCCCCAAATGGAAAATAAATAAATAAGTAAATAAATGTGTAGTGTGTGTGTGTGTGTATGTGCATGTACTCTATAGAATGTTATAGATGTACATACATATTTTCAAATACTCTTTGCAAACCAAATGAGTCAATGTATTAAATATATACGTGGACATAACTGTTTATATTATATGTACTAGTTGGTATGGACAGACAAACACAGACAAACACAGAGACAAGTAAGCAAGCAGGCAGGCAGCCCAGGCAACACAACATTTCCGTCCTTTTGCAAGTGTACGCAAATTTAATGCTGACTTGTGGTGAGTCTCTACATGTATATATATGTGTGTGTGTGTGTGTGTGTGTCCGTGTAATGTGTCTACTCTCGACCAAGAAGGAAACTCAGTAGAAATCGCCTTTTAAGCAATTCAATTTTAAAGAATTTTACATTACTTATGCTGGCTTGCGGTACGGCTGCCTGGCTAGCTTACTGCTTGGATGCTTGGGTGCTTTTGCTGAAATGTAAAATTGGAACTGTTTTTTGTTACCTCAGAGACTTAACGGCAATCACCGTCGTCTCGCAAAAGGAATTCGCAACGAATCGAATGCATGCGTTCACCACACAACACCAGTCGTCTATCCATTCATTTAACACCGCATTCCCTTCTACAGCAACTCAACCCCGACCCCAATCACAACCCTCTAGGCAAAAACAACAACAACAACAAAAACACCCAAGCCCAACCGCAGCCCCAAACTTATATAAATGGCACACATTGCGATGGCAGGGCAGAAGCAGCAATATCGATAGATTGTTTGTTAAAATGGCTGCCGGCCGCCGACCCTCGTCCACCCTTAACGGCACGGCAAGGCAAGTGTTTCCAACATGCAAATCGTGTGTTGCTTAGCAATGGCAATACGGGATAGTTCTGTTGAATCAAATAGTACAGTCTGTTTGTATGTATGAATGTATGTATAAATATTTTATATGAAAAGCAAACTCATTGCTCGCTGTCTATGTAATAGCAAATGTCCGCAACGCAAGCAAAGTCGATGTCGAAGTCGAAGTCTTCCTTCTCTACATACCGTATGAAATGCGCATTGTCGGTACCATATATTGGAGTGAGTTATTGGCCGACCGACCGACCAAGCGACCAAGCGACCAATCGACCCACCGACCGACCACCCCACGTCAAATGGTCGAAATAGACAAACGAACGGCTATAGCATTTGGACGGACATCACGTAAAATCCATAGAAGAGTAAAAAGACTTTAACGTTGTCGTCAAATAAAATTGGTCGATAAGATTAGATGAACATTTTCAGTATTTTCTTGTTTTTCGCTTTTTGGTTTTACTATTTATATAACAATGTGCTGGATGGAGTATTGGAGTAGCTTAGATACGGAGTAGTATAAACTCTTTAAAGTGATGTAAATATTTCCAAAATTACATACATGCATACATGTCGGCATGGATTTATTGGAATTTGATAAGAATATTACGACTTGGAATTCCAATTTTGTTCTAAATTAATGTGAGGTTTAATTGAACTTTTTTTTTTACTCAAACGTTCACAAAGGGTAAAACCCAGGTTTCGCCTTTTTGTTTTTAAACCTTAGTGGTACAAACTTCCATAACAAAAAGCAGAAAATCTATTTAATATTGAATTTGCCGTTGATATAAATTGTATTGGGTATGTCACTTGAAAATAAGAGATTTGTTTTTCAGAAAATTATCATCCCTCGTCACATATTCTGGTCGATTTTCGACCATTGCTTTCTTCAAAGGAATCAATTGTTTTCAATATAGCTCTCCCGTAGTAGTTTCACCAGGTTTTACCAGCTCTTAACAGATAACACTCTTCTGATAACCCGATTATCAAAGGAGCATTCGGTATCGATACCTAAACCAGAAGCTAGGAACTTGAAATGGTGCACACGCCATTCCCGTTTACGGTAACCCTAAAAATACCAGCAAATATAGAGCATTACCTTGGCGCCATGAATATTCTGCTTTGACGTTTATGTTCGTGGTTGGCCGAGCTTCACATACAACTTCTTATGCTTCGCGTTGTCGTAATCAATCCATTTTTCATAATAATTTGTTTGTAGCGGTATAGCGGTAAAGCAGCATTTAAGACATGCAAAATCGCCTTTCAAAGTCTCTCGGCTTCAAGTTGTGTCAATATCTCTTCAATATCTTTTCTTTTGAATAAATCACTGTGATTTTAGGCGCATGGAAATTTC
Source organism: Palloptera scutellata (assembly GCA_958295655.1). Lineage (NCBI taxonomy): Eukaryota > Metazoa > Arthropoda > Insecta > Diptera > Pallopteridae > Palloptera > Palloptera scutellata. The sequence goes on from OY282449.1 coordinate 105,367,708, forward strand.
TGATTGAGTAACTTTCAATGTTATTACAAGTTTCTCTTGCGTTTGGCACGAGTCTTCGTCGAGTAACATCTCCATCTTCGAACATTTTCACTTGACTAGAACGTTCCCTGTGTTCCATGTCAAAAGCGTCGAACACAGAATTCGCATATTTTAATCGATGGAGTAAACTTCCAACAGCAATCGAATTAAAGAAAAATAGCAAAGCTTCCACCACATCCTAATATATTTGTAGCGCAAAAAGGTTATGCGGTTTACATTTTGGCAAATTGATACATAATCAAAACAAAAGTAACTTCTCGTAGCTAAAACATGAAAGTAGTTACAGTATTGCCAGATGTAATTTAGTACAAGTTACGCTATTAATTGTGAATCCCTCATTTTCAAGTTATACACTCAATATTATTGAACAACATGGTCTCGGTTGAGCTTTTCGGATACATTCAAGCTGTTAAGTTGATAAAAATATTAAAAATAACCCTTTTCATTTATATCGGGATCCTTTAATTTATAACTATAAAATCGGTATCCTCCGCATACACATTTTCAATATTGAAAAAGTTAGGCTGGCTTCATCCTTTAAATTCAACAATAAACTGTAATTGAAGAATGCTGTCTGATTGATGGAATCAGTCTCTAATCTAAGACTCTAGACTGGTTCATTTTGATTTTTTTTTTATTAATATATGTATATCAACTTCTCAGTAATATGTGTATATAGGCACTTGCCTCCGAGATAGCCGAAGCTAACCTTGTGTTTTTGGTTTTTGAAATAGCAAAACTTTAAAATCGACTATCTTCTGCATTGGGTTTCAATTTATGGAACACACTCGGTCTTTAGTAAAAACTACATTTATCACCAAGGTAAAACTTGTCTGCTCTCATTCCTTGGATGATGGAAAGGATGTATGAAAGCATTGAAGAAATCTAAAATTGAATAGGAAACCATCACTTAACTCTGACAAGAATTGCACTCATACTGTCTGACTATAATTTCTCTACATTTGCTTCAGTTTAAAAAGATCCTTTTTTCCTTTTTTTTATTTTGTTTTTCTTTATTTATTTATGTTTTACACTGCATTAAAGGTAAAAGGAAGGTATGCAGTTAACGCTTGCACTGAAACCACAATGCTATCCCTACCTGTTCTAAAGTAAAATAAATACAACAAAACTGTCAATACAACAAAACTGTATTTACAATATTTGCCTATGTATTATATACTTATGTATATAATGTATGAAGTATGTAGTAAATGTTTGATATTAGCCATTACCTTTTATGTGAAAATTTCAAACGTCAATCACCCTCAACATACTGTGATGTGTGTGTGTGTGTGAGTTTTGCTATACGAGTATTTGTGTGTTCGGGCTTGTTGGCCATTCAGACAGGCCAGGCGAGTGAGTATAGCGCCGACACGTACGAATATTTTATCGCATTCCTCAGCGATATAGAGTCATTGTAGTTAGCTCTACAGTACCTACATACATAATGTTTCTGTTTGTTCTTACTATGATGATGTCCTTTTCTATGGTCGCTTTTACCTTCTGAACAATGATGATCATCTTCTGGTCGCCATCGTCGTCGATTCTATATAAATATGTATGCATAGATACATTGTACCTATATACATATGTATGTATATATGTGTATGTATATATATGTATATATATATGCAATTTATATTCCTCTCCTTGGACGGTGGATGGAATTGTCTGTCCTTTTATCGATTTGTTGTTTTTAGTTGAAACTTCAAACTGTGCAATAAATTGTATGACGGCAATGAGAAGAAAGGGGTGCGCTGAAATGTGAAGGAAATTTAATTTTATAAGATAGACTTTTGCCTACATATAAGTACTAATGGAAAGAACGACATCATTTAATTGATTCGGACCTTAGTTTACTGTTACAATAGTTACATAACAATATTTACTTACCATATATATTGTCGGAAAAAATTAAGGGTGAATTAGGTTTTGAGAGAATTTATGGGTAAAAGAAGAAGTGATTACATTTCAATATTTGGAGTTTTCTTCGTTGTGTTTTGAATTTTATAATTGGTAGAAAATGGTGAAAATGCAACTTCTTTGACTTTTTAGATTAAGCTTTCTTAAAATTCTGAGATGATAGAAATTTTCTAACCTAAAAAAAAGTTTTGCTTCGCCTGTACCTGATTATGCTACATGAGATAAGGTTAGTTTAGGTAAGGTTATGGCTTAGTAGGGCTAGAACAGTACATTGTGATATCACATGGTTGGAGCTACAGTTTAACGCCGGTTCGAATAGAGTGACCATGTAAGAAGGTTATTAAAGAGAATTAACCACCAGACTAAGACGGGAATCGAACCCGATACCTAACGGATAAGAGTCTATTACTCGACCCACTAGACTATCGAGGTGTACGTGAGAGTAAATTAAGGCATTTCGATTATTTTATTAACTTAAACTATTTTTAATATCCATTTTAGCTTGCACACATTGTATAGATATTTATGTACTTATGTACGAGGTAGTGCCAATAAGCCCCTGAAACACAGGTGGTAACGCCACTTCAAAACCAACTTATTTGATTGTCAGCCCAAGTGACGCCGAACGTTCGCCCAATTGAGGTCACCACACCAGAAATGGTCGATAAAATACACGGTATGATATAGGACGATCGGCGAGTGAAAGTGCCCGAACTTGAAGAGGCTACAGTCTTATCACGTGGATCAATGATTTCAGATTAGCATAAATATTTGAATATGAAATGAATTGTATTATGAATATGAGTGCATTTTTTATCCGAACCAGTTTTTGTGCCATTCCACAAACAACAGACGAATCCTTGATATCCCAGAATACACCAGATACCAAGGGACAGTCAAGACGGTGGGTTTCTCCTGGCGAATCGAAGCCGAACAAGGCCAAGATGTGTCTGTAGGCCACAATGTAATGGATACAGTTTTCGGTTATCTTGAAAAAGGTAAAACGATCACTGTCGAATCATATTAAGCAGAGCTGTTGATTCGATTCGACGTCGGTTTGAAGCAAACACGACTTCACTTGGCGAAGAAAAAAGTTCTCTTCCACTAGGACAACGCACCGGTGTACAAGTCCGCAGTCGCAATGGTAAAATTGCATGAATTAGGTTACGAATTGCGCCCTCATCTAGCATGTACTCCAGATTTAGCCCGCGAATAATTCCTGTTATAATGAGGCCTCGAGAAATCGTATTGTTTTTACGCCATAAAAAATTTGGAGAAACAAGTGTACCTTATTGCAATTTTCAGGGGCTCCCTCTCATATGTTTATACTTATGTTTAAATGAAAAATACCAAATACATAAAACGCTCACCCTTTTTTCTTTCTCAATTAAAACTGAATTTTATTACAAAACAAAAAATTCTTAAATAAATTAATCGTAAAACTAATGTCGTTTCATTTGTGTGCATGTGTCTCTCTGTGTATGTGTATGTGTATGTGTATGTGTATGTGTGTGTGCGTGTGGGTGTTTGATTTCACGGCACATACTCCCCTGCCGTTTTGATTTGTTCTCATGTGCGATTTGAAGCACAAATTCCAACACGGAAAATAAAATAAACATTTGTGTCTTAAGAATATTCGAAATCCCCTGCGGATCTTTAACTAAATCCAACGTATTCACATTTAATTACTCAACCCCTTCCTTTTCATTTAACTTAGATTACAAACACACGTACCCAAGCACGCATATTAGTATGCATGGGAAAACTTGCGTATGTGTGTGTGTATATTTATGTATGACATTTACATATAAATCGTACCCGATAAAGGCACACCCACCGAAATTACTTGTCTTACCTCCAACATACATCCATTTACATATATTGTAGTAGTATTAGTAGTATGCATACATACATTTACATATGTATATACATATGTATATACTCGTACATATTTACATATGTGGTTGATTCTATGTTGGTTCACTCAGGCAAAGCAAAAAATTTAACTCAATTTTCTGCGGGCTACGAAATTAAAACAAATCCTTTCGTTCCATGTTAATGGTCGCCATCTTTTTACGAAATGGCAGTCTAAAAACTTTGTAATAAAACCATACATATACAAACGCATAAAGCTCTCATATGTGTAAGCATAGGTGCCCGTGTAAAAATTTGTAAAGGGGGTGGAAGAAGAAAAATTAAATGGCGTTTGAAAATTAACTCAAAGTAACCAGATCTGGCAAAAGAGTTCTTAAATTAGCAATGCCGGAGATATGATAAACAAGTCGTCCCGCTGTTGGCGCCCATGTCTGCCAATCTACTATACAAAATAAGTAAGTATATGCATATGGGTGTTATACTCAAAATAAAGTACATACATGTACGAATATCCCATTCACATATGTACATACGTACTCGTATGTTTTCAAACAACTTACATTTGTATATATTTTCTTCGAGGTTTAATTATTTTACTTTAAAAAGTTTCATTCAGTTTAATAATAACATTTTTAATTGCCACTCAACCAATTTATTTTTAATTGATAATGTTCTAAGGTAAAAATAAATTTAGAACTTGGTTTTTAGGGCAATAAATGTTTGTATATCTGATATATTTATAAATACATATAAATGAGTTCGGTACTCGGCGGCTCGTACAAAGAAAAAGCATTTACATTCATACAAATTTGAACATCCACGAATTCGAGAAGTCAATGATCCAACTTGGGCGTGTCTGAAAAACTTAACCAGCACGTTTCATCATCAAGACAAAGTGTAAACAGGTTGCTGTGGCGTAGTTGGTAGTGCAATGACCTTCTACGCAGAGTGTCCGGGGTTCAAGTCTCGGCACAGGCAAATTAAAAAATTTAAAAATAGCAATTTATCTACACCGCACAAACTTTTGGCAGGCAATGACAAACCTACGAGAGTAAAAATTGCTTATGAAAAGCTTTGCACTTCGCCGTTCGGATTCGGCACAAAATTGTAGTCTCCTTCGATTCATTTGCAAATAAAAACACGCACAAAGTGAGATGATGAGAAAAGTTCTGCCTAGGCTAGAAATATGTAAGTAATCAAGTCTCTTGGAACCAGTTCCTACCAACGCTGATTAAGACATTCTGTATTTGTAGTTCTTCAAGACTAGTCCATTGTGAGTCCATGTAAGCTTAGATAATTTGTTTTTACAATTTTTATCTATCACCAATATTATGGATTTTTTATTTATACGGTTTCAGTTATGGAACGACTGGTGGTGTAAGTGGTATATCTGGTATACAGGGTGCTTAAGCTCGGTACTTAGCACAGTAAAAAATTAAAACTAGAATCAATTGACTGGTAACGGCAAACCTTATATAGTTGAAATTGCTTAAGAAAAGCTTATCACTTCGCCGTTCGGGATCGTACAATGCATAAAATCGTAGGTCCCTTCCATTTGTGTGTAAATATAGTGGACGAGGTCTAGGCCTTAAATTGACAGTTGTGCCGTAATAGTAGTAGTAAAAAGTAGGAGGATTGGGATTTAGTTTTTTAAATTTTTTTATATAGAATTTCTAAAACTCCCTTTTGGGGGGCGGCCTAGACTGCGGCCCGTATATGTATTTACATACTTACGTATTTAGCACTACAACTGATGACCGGTTTTGGCCGCCTCGATAAAACTTCGTCAGTCGCCTTTGCTAAGAGCGCAATGTCACCAGTTGGTAAGGCTCACTGCCGTCAGGTCCCCCTCTAGTGTGGCTCGAATGAAACAACCTTCAATTCGCTCAACATGACCCAGCCAGCGAAGCCACTGGACTCTTCTTTTTTTTGGCAACACTAGACTCATGTGACGAGACTCCCTTTTCAGGTTGGATAATATAATGCTGCACCGACTGCTCGTGCAATATCATCACGTCATGTTTGAAGCGTGACACTTTTGTATACTTAGTATCAAAGATGTCGTCGTTCGACGAAGAAGCACAAGGATCGAACATGGACTCACCCGTTTCTGTGACTATCACTCACTTTACCTTGTGTTCTCCGCCCACAGGCCCCCACTTGGTTTGAAAAACTATCTTGGAAACATTTCTAAATAAAAAATTTTTACGTTTATTTATGCCAAATAAAAAATTTATTTTAAATAAATAATAAAATGATTTGGTTTTGCTGTAAAATATATGCAATATTTGCTGATTGACTTAACATTGTTTCATTTTTAGTTTGTTTCCTGTTCAATTAGACCCCGAAAAAATTATTCACCATACCAACCAAACTCCTGTTAAAGTTTCTCTATATCTTTGGACCATTTTTTGAACCTCAATAATATTTCAATAACAAGAAAATCCAAGGTATCTTATTTATGAGATATGCTTCTTTTGTGCATTTTCAAACCAGGCCATAGTATTTTTGTAGCACATTTATAGCCGCTTTTGTATACAAAAACTAAAACATACAAAATGCAAGCAACGCCGATAATCACCGAGCATTTTGTTTTACAAAATAAGGATATTAGTTATTAGTTTTCGAAATAATTGCATATTTTTTCGGACACTTTCTTTATACACAGTGTACCAGAATACAGCCAAAATTTCTATGGTATGATTTGTTTTTTTAGTTTTAATACAAGGTTTATGATAATTTTTTCGTTAACGTCGTTACATTATTCTTTATTCTAATAAACAATATGATCAGTAAGACAAACGATGCAAAAAGCTTGGCCTAGGCCCTCCATAAGCTGTAGTACCATTTAAAAAAAAAAGGAAAGACAAACGATTGTATGTAAATACATATTTCATTTTAGTTTCCGCAGTGGATACGTTTTTTTTGCCTTACACGTGTGATTTTGTAACACTAGATACCTAGAAAAAGTGGAAGAAAGTAAACATGTCCATCAAATGAACTGTGTACGTGTGTGTGTACGTGTACATATGTGTGAATGTTTGTAACTTTATCAAACTCTCACCATAGAATGGAAAAATACCATCGCCATCGCCATTTTAGAAATATGTGCATAAGAAGCAAGAACAACCTAAAAAAGAAACACATCAATTCGCGTATATGGAAATGACACCAGAGGATTGTGCAAAAATGTTATCTTTGGCTTCCGCTCAGTGTCTGGTGGATTTAAGACCTTCTTTTGAATATTGTATACCAAACAAAAACCATTTAAAATGACGGGTGCTCATGACTGGGGTAGTTAGTCTTCTGCTGCTGATGCTGCTTCATCTGCTTCTTCTTCTTCGTCTTCGTCTTATCCTAAACTTAGCACCTCTAAGTTCGCCACCCCACAGCTTTATACAATATTACCCCACGGCAGCCCAATCCCAGCCCAGCGCAAACAAAACCCCAATTCAACCCACACCACACCACATCATCTCAATCTCCACTTCATATAGCACATTCAGCTCAGTTCGGCACACACGGCACATAAACACAGAAATACTATATAGAAAATTGGCAGTTGGATAAGCGAAAAAACCAATTCGCAAATACTTTGCATATATAATATATTCGCAATTTACTGCGACGCAGCACCAACAACGAAGGTAAACACCCTTTAAAAAATTATTTTAGGTCTGTTACATTTTATATTATAATATTATGTTTCGGTTCATATTCAAATGGGTAATCATTTGATGTACTTATTTATGTCGGGTAGATACTCGTCCATTCAATCGAGTACTCGTAATTGGATACGAGTGTTTTGGAGTTGTCGATTATTGAGTTAAGCCTTCAATTGCACGAGAAATGGAAATAGGTTCTACCCATTTCAATGCAAATATCCAATTGAAGAAATATTGTGACAAAATTAAGAAAAAATAAGGAATGCTTTCGATGATCGTAAACATGCACTAAGTACTATGTACATATCTTCATAAAAATGTCGAATGCGAATAATCGTGCAGATAATCTTTGGTATGCTAGTTAGTAATACCAAAGTCTAGGACTATATATGTATATTATGCAGTCCTGTCACCTGTTACAACTCTTTAATAATACATACTTAATAATTCAATACGAATAACATTAAGTGATTCGGTTTTAAGCATGTATGCCTCACTTATGTATTATCACTAAAAATAAAGTAAAAATAAAAGATCCTTTTTTCGTGAAACATGCTTATGATAAAAAATGTTTATATCCTTGGCAGCAGGCATCAGTAAACTTGACAGCTGAGGTGGTTGGGGAAATGGCTGATAGCGAAAACAAAAGTAATGTACACAAATGAACCACACACCACATTTGTTGGCCAAGCAGCAGCATCGTTACTGCTACATTGCCATTGCCGATGCCGTTGCCGTTGCCGTTGCCGTTGCTCTTACCAACCAACATCGAACTTTTAGCTCAACGGTAAAAATAAAAAATGATGATCCTGTGCTGCTCGTTCCCACATGAACAGTATCCGTAGGCTTTTTTCTTTTTCTTTTTTTATCCTCTTCTTTTCTTTTTTCCTATATGGCCTACCAGCCTGCCATCATCTCCTGCCAAAATGCTTGCAAGGGGCAAAGTGAATGTGGTGGGAGGAAGACGATGATGGGTAACCAAGTGAAGTGTAAAGAGCTGTTTCCTTTATTGGTTTTATATATATACATACATACATATATATTTTATTTTATAGATAGACGATGTTTGATTTCATCAGTTTCGCTCCTGGCTTTGATGGCACTTTGTGAAAACGTTTATGGCCCATATGGGACTTTGATATGACATGACAACAAAATGTCCTCTACCCGTGCCCATTTTTGCTTTCTCTAATTTTTTATTTTTTTTGGTATTTATATGTGTTGTAGCAAAGTATTAGTATATGTATGTATGTAAATATATAAAGCGGAAAAATAAAAAATTTAGTTACGACAGGCATAAACATATAATAAATGTATGTATTGTAAGTATTTTTATGTGTGAGTATACATGTATGTAAATATGTACTTATGTAGTTGTATGTATGTATAGTATATGGTAATATAATATTCGTTGATATACAAATAATGTGTTGTGAGTATTTGAAATGTTCTAAGTATACCATACAAAGGTGCATACTGTGAATGTGTGTTTCTGGTGTGCCCTTGGCTATGAGATTTTATTAAAAATGAGGACTGTACCTAATACTTATATATTAAACTGCTGTACATTTGGAAATTGCTTCTTTAAGAAATAAGTATTTCTACGCACCCAAGTACAAAGTAACTTCCCTTTACTTAGAAATCTTCGATTTTAGGTAGGCTTTATCTTTTGCTTTGTAGCGGCAGTTCATTCTTAACTGCAATGCAATCAAAATCGAAGATGCCTCCAAAAACTGTGAAATGTCTTATTCCATATGTATCTACTATGTGATATAAGCCATAGGGTTAAGCAAATGCAATATTCACAATTAAGTAGATATGGATATTTTGGAATAATAATTGTAAAGGGTTTAATAATAGGGACATAAATACAGATCCACCCTTAAATTTTCTTTTTAATCTGGCAATGTCAAAACGTCATTCAAAGTGAAGTTCACGAACGAGCAAAGTTTAGAATTTTTTAAAAATTACTACCGAAATTCTGAGTTCCACCAGACAGGCTGTGCGTGTTATAGTGCATAAATTCTTGTCATCATATTGAATGTTCCTGTACCAGTGAGATACCGCACCGTTCAAAGTACCGAAAATATCGCAGCCGTAAGTGCTTCAATGTTCGAAATGTGCCAAATCAGTCGATTCCACACCGTTCGCAGGATTTGGGAATCTCTCAGCCCTTATTGTGACGAATTTTGCGTAAAGGCCTTAGCCTACATCCAAGATTAAATTAACACGAGAAGTAAAGCCTAGTGATCATTTGAAGCGCCGAAACTTCTCCGATTGGGTTCTGCAACAGATTGAAGAAAATCTTGAATTTCTTTCAAAAAATAAGCCATCGCCGAGATGGCGTTCATTTTTGGCGTTTTAACGCGGTTGGATCTATTTTTATGGGATTACGTTAAGTTATTGGTTTATACCCTCAAGCCAACAACGTTAGTGGAGCTCAGAAACAACATGGAACTGCGAATTTGCCAACATTATGTTCCTACTGAAAGCCACTTTACCTAAAATGCGAAATTTACGGCAATTTACAGAAATTTCGCCAAAATAAAAATCCATTTAACAGATGTTTTTCGTTGACATTGTTGTGTGAATTGATAGGCAATAATTGGATTTGGTGTGCAGCAATTTATATTGCATTTATAGTAAGTACAAAACTTTTTCAGTATTTATTCGTTTGTCTCCATTATTTTATTTATCATTTCATCTTAATCTTCACTTTCTTAACAGTCAAACAAAGAGCAGCTGTTATGAAAAGAAAAACAATTCTTAGCAAAATGTCAAAAATGTTTAATACATCTCCCTTTTTAACTAATTTATGGGGGATGGGAATTTCAGCAACTCCTTCCGCATTTCAAGTGCATTTCGTTGAAATTCAAATTCTTTTGACAGTTCTTGCATGGCGAAATTTCTCATTTCAGACACATTCCAACGAAAATATGTTCTCGTATGGAGTCCGCAACACAAATCTATATTTTAAATATATTTTGTATCGTTTTACAAATGAAAAATGAATATATTCTCAATTTTATCTTCTTCTTTTCCAAAGGGCAAACCAAATCAACCAACCAACTAGCTATTTATTTTCAAACGTTTGACAATTTGTAACTTTGGAAATAATAATTATCAACCTCTTTCCTAACAGACTACCGCAGTGGGTAGCACTTCGAGAAAAAAACTGCATGTCTGACGCTTTATTACCAGGGAACTAGCAGGCTTTCGTGCTCATAAATCTTACTTTGGTCATGTCAACACAGCTTAAGAGTAATTGTGGAACCATGGGTAGAATGGTGTACACCACTATGCCTCTTATATTTATTTAAAAAGAGCATTTCATCATTGTGCTCTTTGGACCGCGTTATGCGAACACACACAAGGGCGGTATCACCAGACTTAGACTACACGGTCGAAATCTGACTCCTTGTGTATACACACGCAGACATTGCCGCGAAACTACAGCTGATCCAAACGACTCAGCAGAAAAAGTTTTCTAAAAGGCAAAACGAGGGCATGCATGTGAACACCTGCAACATAAATATGATACAGCAGTTTTAAAACGGAAACATCTCTGAGTCGTTTTGCTACTTACATAGCGAACTGAAGAAAACAGGTGGCTCAAGCGATAACATTCAGTATGCTATATCGTGAGTGAAAGTCATCGTACATCTCATGTCCGACTAAAATCCTAATTTTTAACTCCAGCAACTCAAATATGTACTTTTATACTCGCATCTGTGACTGGAAATTCGGCAGGCTCCAAATAGCGCAGAGATCCGGAAACGGAAGTGGAAATGAAATGGCCACACACTATGCAAGCTGCCTGAAGACACTGCAAGATTCGCCATTGACTGAATTTATCTGTAGCTGATTTCAAATATCTGTTCTGAATTAAAAAAAAAAAACAAGATGGCCCACCGGAAATAGCCTTTAATGTTACAATAACGTCGCAAATTTAAGTGAAAGTAGGTAAATGTGCTGTGGCGTAGTGCGTTGGACTGCTACATAGAATGTCCGGGGTTCGAATCTCGGCACAGGCAAAATCAAAAAGTAGAATAAATAATTTTTCCTCTTGGCAGGCAATGCCAAACCTACAAGAGTAAAAATTGCCAATGAAAAGCTTTTCACTTTGCCGTTCGGATTCGGCATTAAACTGTAGGTCCCTTCATTCATGTACAAATATAACACGCACAACATGAGTGGATGCGAAAAGCTCAGCCTAGGCCCTCCATGGGCTGTTGTGCCATTAAAAGTTAGTAAAGTAGGTAAATGTGCATTTTTCGATTTCTTTGATTCAAATTGTCGATCTGAAATTTTGAAAAATCAAAATGGCGGACTGGAGACAATCTCTTATGCCACTATAATGTGGCAAACTTACCTATGAAGATCGGTATTTTTTCTCTGTTTTCAATTCTCGATTTGAAATTTTGGAAAATTTAAATGGCGAACCGGAAATGACAATTATCGTTATTAAAAACATCTAATTTTTGTGGAAGTCTGTAAAATAATGGTTAAAGTTTTAAATGTACATGATACTAAATAAATATGTTTAAGAAATAAATATGTCTTCATCGTCGTCGTCAGCGGAGTTAGTCGATTCTGATTAGCCACGCACCGACTTATTTTTTCTTATTTTCCAAATTTTATCGTCTTAGGATTCTGTTGTAAACGTCTCATATTTCAGTTGAATAACTACTTAGTATTTATGGTATTAGTCTGCAATGTCATTAAGAAATGTGAAAACCTCGAATCCATAAACAGTGTTCCAAATTTTGTTGAATTTTTCCCAAAACCTCTGACTTTATGTAAAAGCTTTTTTTTAGAAAACATGAGAATATGAATATAAAGTAACAGAAAAATTAATCCATCTACTAGTTTATATGGAAGCATCAAAAAATAAAAGATCTCTAAATAGAAAAAAAAAAAAAAATTAAATTAAAAAGTCTTAAAACAAGAACTTTTCTTTAAAATTTAAATTTTACTTTTTTGTAGTAAGTATTCCATGTACTGATATGCAAGAAAAAAGTTTGAACTATGTATAAAAGGATGAGGGCCAAACTCAGGCAATTTCACATGTGCTGGTATGCGCATATATGTAATACGTATGTATAATATATTTTATATGTCTTTGAAGCTAGTTTGGCTATATACATATTTGCTATTCAATAAGGAAACTTTTATGTACGGAAACAGCGTCGAATCCGTGGCTTACAACATTATAGACAAGCAATGAAAATATATTGTTCTCAAATGATGATTTACCAACCCTATACAATATTCGGGATACCGCTACTGAATGAAACCAATTTCTAATATATGTAAGTACTCGAATGAACATAGCACACCCTCACATCAACTGAAGATACACAGTATTACACTAAAGTACTTTCACATATGACAACAACACTTTCTTATCAAACCAGACCAGACCAGAACAGAACTGAACAACACTCACTTGTTTATTCTACACACATACATATGCATATGCAGACACAAACACACACACACACACACACACACACTCACACATGCACATTGTGCTAGAATGTGGTGCGCAGTCATTCAGTCCACCCGTCCGTCACACACTTGTCTTTGCGAATAAGAAGCAAAGTAGGGTTCGACACATACAATGTTTAATGTATGATGCTTTAGCGAACGTCCTCATCTTTCCACCCTCCGCTTCTCGTACCTACTACCTACTCATCATCGATCCACCCTCGATGGTCACAAATGGCATCGCATTATGGCTGCTAAAACTTCTTCGTGCAATTTTTTGCGCTTTTCCACGTCCCTCAATGACAAACACACATGAATGTGTGTATATGATATATGCGGGTATATGTATATGTGTGTGTGTGTATACACATAATATTTATTTTTCATCTCCGTATGTACACATACGCTTATAAATTGTGGGTGGCTGGGTAGGTGAGTAGAGGAGTGGGTATGGTACGTATATATTTGTGGCTTATATACAACATTTACGTCCACATGCATGTACACACATTTGCCAACAACAACACAACCATATTAGTATATATGTATGCATGCATACTTGTAAAAAGGCATCGCATCGTCCACCAGCCATCGCCGCCATTCAGCAATGCCAGCCATGTTGAAATTTTAATTCCTCGCCCACTCAATTTGCTTCACTTTGTACGTTCAAATTTGCGCTCAAATGTGCGCGGTGAGCCACGAAATGAATACGGGATATGTACATAAGTATGTAGAAGGGTAAGCATAGTGAAGTTGACAGGCTTCGTTATGTGCATATGTACGAGTATGTAGCTCATATGAGTTAAACAAACGAGCGAGCAACCGTAGCGTGGTAGTGGTTGCGGCTATGGGGCCGACCAGGATCCGGCCAGGACAAAGGCAAAAATATAAATATGGTGTCTTTTCTACTATGTTGTTGGTTGACATGTGATTGAAGATGACGTATGTGGATGTGTGTTTGTGTGCGCGTGAGTATATGTGTTTACATATGCATATGTATTTATAAGCATACATGCATAAATATATACTCGTACATTGTGAAAACGAATGTCGAAGGCTGTACTGAAGATGTTGTCCTCTTTTGTAATACACCTTACAAGTTGCCAGAATTATGCAAGCATACTTACTTGTGTATGTGTATGTTTATGTATGAATGTACAAGTGCATATATTGAAGTATAGGTATGTGAGGAAGGTAAAAGAAATGTCCATAAAATTCAAGACCAAGCAGCAAAGTTTAAGACCGTATTTCTCCATTCAAACACAACTTGCTCTCATTCATCCTTCAATTGTAAAAAAATTGGAAAGTATAAAGCTAACGAGATGAAACATGAGGGACAGCAGCGAATTTTTTGGTAACAACAAACCCTTTTTAATGCCAAATGCAAGCAATATCGTTGGTTCACTTAGGAAAAATTCATTCTCGAATAAGAAATTATAAAATATAAAGTTTTACTTATGTATTAGTGTTTAGAATTTAATTAGTGTTAAGAGAAATATTCAATACACTTAAATAAAGAGTTCATTGTTGGTTTTTTTTTTTTAGATTTCGCTTAGCTGTGGGACAGTAGTTTTAAGTCCCGAATACTGAACTTCAATGTAACCAAGCACTAGTTTTGTTTAATTTTGCAGATATTCTATACAATTTTTTTGTGAAGCCTTATCGAAAGTGATAACTGCTTTTCAATTTCCCTCTCGATCTAATACAGGATTTAACATAGTTTGAAGATCTCAGAGTACTTATCATAGCATTTTGTTCCAATCGGGACTTTAACCAGTCATGCTCTGACATTAAGTTAAAATTTATCAAACAAAAACATATTGCTGCCTAAATTTGCAAAACCCGTAACCACATATTTTTCTAAATCGAGTTGTCAATCTTTTATGATTAGGCGTTTCCATCAGCATCTCTGTTTAAAATTTTGGAGCCATTCAACAAAAACTATATGTTTTAAACTTTAAATTATAATATTTTGAAAACAATACTGAAATATGAAAGTTTCAAAATAGTTTTTGGTTTACCTGAAAAATGTGAAATTTTGTGTGTTAGAGCTTTTGGAAATTATCGCAGCGATGTGTAAGTGTAAATACATCGCAAAGTTTGGTGACGGAAATAAGATTAGAATTTTTTTTTCCAAAAAATAAGACATCACGGTTTAAAAAAGCGATCTTCTCTTTGTAAAGACTAATATGATATCATTGTAGAAAGATATTCAGAATATTTAGAGTAGGTTTAGGGAAACGATCCCTCGAAACTTCTACAATCCTCTCACTTTGTTTGTTGATCTGAAAACTCAAAACAATATTGACTTTGGCATTCCGTTTTCTGACTTAAATGATCTTTTTTCAGTTAAAAAAAGGAACACTGAGAATTGCTTGCAGATTTTTCAGAACTAATATACTTTATTCTGACTAGAATATAGTCGAATGAATACATGCTCAGTGGTTGAATCTTCAGTGCACTCCGCCTAATTGAGAAGAATCAAACAGCTTGAGCCAGTTATCGTGGGATAAATTTCCCTACTTATTATGCATCATACATATATAAGTTTTTATTAAGCGTATTGTGTGAAAAATTGAAGCTCATCGTTAACTAGCTGATTGGACCTTATCAGTGTGGCTTCAGATCTCGTAAGACCAGAATTAAGGGTCTGGCAGTTTAAGCATAAAGAAGAGATGGGTGGAAAGCGAGAAGATAAAAGTAGCGTTAACCAATTAAGGACGGGGCATACAACCGCTGATACAAAATCGATAAAAATTCACATGGATCTAAAATTTGACCTAAATAAGAAAACAAAGTTTTAAAAAAATATTTAACCCATGTATGACCACCCCTCCAGTACCTACGCCACTAGTCAGCACATCTGTTGTAAATAAACCACAATTAAAACAATGCTAATCCTTTGACTTATACTCCGTTACTCCACAAACAAAATTGACAGAACTGAGGCTCAATTTTTGCGTTTTAGCAATGAAAAAATGTAAATTCATTTTGTAAACAAATTATCTATAAAATTTTGTATAATAAATGGTGTTGCAAAAACGAACCACCGTTAGGAATTTCGAATCTAAAGTTCTTCAAAATATTTGCTTTAATTTTAAAAATCGGGAGAAAAAATTGGTTAAGTATGGATCGAAATATATAAACTAAAATAATAAAATCTGATCAAATAAAACATATGTAGTGTGACCTAAAGACATCCAATATCAATGAATATCCACTATATCGTAACCAGATTTTTCATCAGTTTCCCAGGAGAAGCAAAATGGGCAATGTTGCGTTATCGCAACGCCGCGTCCTTAAAGTCTTATTTCACTCTATTCGGATTATATTAGTATTTTGAGAAACGAAACTATATAAATTTTGTTTCGATATTATTCTTCTGCTTCTTTTAATGGCATAACAGCCCATACTTTTTGATTTTTCAACTACGCCACGGCAACCACTTTCGATATTATTAGACATTCAAATTAACTAAAAAATTTTCTCGATATCACTCCAAGTTTAGTTATCGCACTTTGACCCTTTTCATCCCCTCTAGTGACCGGGAAATAAAGACAATCTGGCTTTTATCTTTTACCGCTTGCACAGCTTGCTAAAGGGATATTCTACTTAATTAAAATGAGGTGATGAAACTCTCAGAAAAATACAACATTATCTATGTTGAAAATCCCAACTTCAGGGAGAACCGACTGCATTAAGCAATATCCAGCGGTTCCAGTACGGTCATTGCAGAGGCGACTGTCGAAATTTTTTGAAAGCGAAGTCACTCCAAACTATTCCAAACATATCGTTTATAATCGAAACATATTCTACAATACAAAATTTATATCTGCTTGAAAGGTGGGCATCTTGATATTCACTAAAACCAAACCAAAGTACAACATAAACCGAAATCCTAGTACCTGCTGTGAATAAGTACACATTGTATAGAATATCCTACTTGACTTGGTAGCTATCGACATGTAAATATGTAGTATGTACAATTGTACATATGTACATATACATAAAAAATATTTATACATAAAACTAAACAAAATAATTATGTAGCATTTTTGTTTCAAGGTGTTTATCCCATTAAAGGTTCTTCAGATCTTTATCAATAATTAGGTCACGCATAGATATAAATCGGAAATGTATTGAATGCAGTTGTTGAATAAACGAAGTACCCTTCTTTCTCTCTCTTCGATGGTGTGCTGTGCCAATAATGAAGGGTAAAACTAATAAAAGTGCAAAAATTTTGCAATGCTTCACAGGTAAAATTATACCATTTGATACAAAGACATTCAAAAATAGACAGGCTCGATTGCAAACACACACACACATACACACACATCTGCATATAAAAATAGATACAATAGATAAAGGTTTCTAGCTTCTATTTTATTTCTGGCAACTGTTTTTATTTAAATTATGATGTGTACTTCATTTAATCCAATTTAAATAAATGAAATGAGTAGCAGTAGCGCGTTCAGTGTGCATCGAGTCTAACAGCAACTTCCACAAACAAGCATGTTGTACGTGTGAGTGTGTATGTGAAAGCGCTGTGACCTCAAATCCTTACAAATTCTTGTTTTATTCAACTCATAGAATGAAAAAAGAAACGATTTGAAATGAAATGTAATCTACCGCATACAATTTTGGCGGGCGCAGAATAAATAACCCTTGTACATCGATCTATCACAATGTGTGGTAACTGTGTGTGTGTGTGTGTGTGTGTGTGTATGTGTACATGGACCCTAGGCCCCTGTTGACGATTGTGCTATGTGATATAACAAGGATGCGCTCGCACTCGCGTTTATCATTCTCTGACACTGACGCATTTCAGCTCCTTGATGCTACTACACAATATTTGATTGCGAATCTGCAGATTAAAGTATTTGTGCACGTATAATTAATTTGATGTTGCATATGCACGAATGGAAATCATAAATATAGAAGAACCACCAATCCAAAGGGATATAGGTAACCTCTATAGTACATGGTACATACTTAGTCACAAATAGAGAGAATATTTGCTGCCATCATTCAATATGTAAAGAATGGTGGATATTTGCGGTTTGTTAGATTTCAATAGTCCATGCACACAAACTAAAATCCATCCATCCTGATGAGTTGACATCTCATCATACGTGAAACGTAAAAGAAGAAATCATCATCAAACTATCTTCCACTTACATGTAGAAGGTAGAAAAATATATGCAAAATCGACTCTTGACGAGAATGAACTGAAACTACGACAGTATGTATTTTGAATCATGCATACATACTTACATACAACGCATCCATACATACATACATACATACACACATACATACATACATACATACAGTCATACACACCCAATAGAAAAAGTATTGTCGTCTCTTGATTGAAGAGGAAAATCTGAAATCTGACTCAGAAAAATGAAAAAACTTTAATGATAACAAAATCTTTGTTGGTAGTTTGTAAAATAAAATATATTTGTACTTTTACTTGCTTTTAATGGCACAACAGCCCATGGAGGGCCTAGGCCGAGCTTTTCGCATCCAGTCATGTTGTGCGTATTATATTTGTACATGAATGGAAGGGGCCAACAGTTTAATGCTGAATCCGAACGGCGAAGTGAAAAGCTTTTCATAAAATTGCCTGCCAAGAGGTGGTGCCATGTAGAAAAATTATTTTTTATTTTTTTTATTTTTTTTATTTTGCCTGTGCCGAGATTCGAACACCGGACACTTTGCGTAGCAGTCCAACGCATTACCACTACGCAACCACTTATATATATTTGTATATTTATGTAATTATATAATAATCTACTTTTTACACTATTTTATTATTATTATTATTATATAAAAAAGTTGAAATTGTTCAACCTAAAATAATCGATCATCCTCCTATTCTCTTAATGGTACAGAGCCAGTATCAAATAGTTCAGAATCGGAGAGAATAGAGATACCGATATAGATCATTGACAATGACAGAAGATTGTATTTTCAAAACCAGTTCAATATTTATAAAATTGTTTTGTAAACGTTGCTCATGCATTAAGTCGATATTGTCTAAACGTTTCGGTATCGTGCGTTAATTGGTTCAACATAGGTGTAAGATAGGTGGCCGACTGTTGGTTTTAAGTTGACCATACACTGGGAAGTTATCGGCATCCGACTGTTCTCCGCAATATCATGTCTGCGCAGATCGACTTTTAGGGTATTGCTTCTTTCATATAACTGCTACTAATATTATGGCACAAAAATTATTCGAATGAGCGACATAAATCGAAGGGCAAAATGAGGATTGCTCTTGTAGGATTGTCTGACAATCCAAGAGGTAGTAGTGGTAATATTGAGAAATTATCAATATTGAACAGCGACATTCTGTGCTATAGTTTACACATCGCAGTAATCTACACAATCTCAGGATACCGGATATATTTCCTTATGGGTACGTATCTTCAACTCATATGTGGTTACCTGTACTTCTTTATTGAAATGATGCCTAATTACAATTAGATAGTAAAGGACAAGTTTGTTCCATAGTAAATAATTTAATTGTATCACAAAAAGGCTGAGGAATACGAATTGAACCCACTTTATAGAATTTATCCTGAATATATGGTATCCTAAAACTTTACGTTCTACACTTACTAATACACAAATTACTAATAATAGTCCTTTAATTAAAGAAAAAATAATTTGCCAAAAAAGAACATGTGCTATCTGTAATAAATATTACATAGATATTTTCTAATTTATTGCACTAATCTGTGCAAATAGTTTTTAATAATTAAAAATATTTATAAATTAACATTTTATAATTTGAATATTTGTTTCTTTGGTACTAAAATATTTTAATATCTTAAAGATAGAAACCTACCAGGCTTACGCCAACAAAATTCTGAGCTATGGCAATGGTATTAATTGAAGACTAACTTGTTTATATAACACACAGTTGGTTTAGCGGATCCATTTGATCCATTGGAAAATTCATGGAAACCGAACTGATCAAACATGGCATCAATTTACAGATTACTTAAACTATAAAGCCAAAAAATCTTGCTGATCAAAAAATAACTGTGGGTGGTACTACAGCCGCTTAAAGTCGAATTTAAGAAAAAAATGTATGTTAACTTCAACTGTGACGGTTAAAGTAACTTTAAAAATAAGTATATTTGTTATGGAAACTTTTCACAGTTGCATTTATTACATTAAAACTTTCCCAAGAAGTTATATGGTTTTTTTTTTATTATTCACAATATTGCCTAATAAACATTCTGGAGTATTTATAAGTTTGTATATTATATTTTTAAGACTAACAAGGTATCCTTCGACTTTTTAATTGAATAATTTTTTAAGTTGTTCCGCAATTTTCAAATAAAGTGTCACTTTTCACTTTTCAAGTAAAGTGTCATCCTAGAAGTATGCCAGCTTTTCGAAATCACCAAGGATATTTTAAAACTAAAAAGCTAAAGCATTAAAATGGCATTATCCATCCAAACTATTGAACTAGCAATAAGAAATTAAGTTTTTAAAATAAAGAACATTGGCTCCATTAAACTAACTGAATTTGTTTAAAATCTTTCCCAAAACGATTAAAAAGGAAAATTCGAGCTTAATTCACGGCGAAACTATTTGAGATCAGCAGTCTCCAATTGATTGGTAATGTATAATTTCACAATGATCTGGCAACTCTTTCGACTTTTTGACTTTTTTTTGTACAGCCGTTGTTACTGTGCATTGTATGGAATGTCGAAAAATAGTCCCCCATTCCGAAATCCTATGTACGCCACTGATAACAGATGTAACATCGAGCCAGTAGCAAATTGCATTACTTAACTGAGAAAATGATAAGTGAATAAAAATACAAACTCATAGACTGAAACAAGGAAGGAATCTACTCAACGGCTTTCAGGAAATTACCCGTAGAAAAAAAATTGAATGACTTAATATGGGCATACTTTTTCGGGGCCCTATACTTCAAACGGAAATTATGGAACTAATGAATATGACGATCTTTCATACATAAACATACATATAGGTATATGCGAGTAAATATGTACATATAAGTATGTAGCTATATAATTAAAAAAGATCCTCATGAGTAAGTTCCAACATTTTGAGTGTGGCATCACCACAAAAATTCAGCCTGCGAGCCTGAAACATCAAATAAGTATATGTATTATCACAAGTAGCAAAACTCAATACATTACCTAACAATATAACATTCTCGTAAATCTATAAATATTGTATACTATTTCCTCAAAGTGTTTTTCCTTGAGTGTATAGGTAGATATTTTTGGTAAAAAATGGGGTTGAAGTAAAATAAAACACAATTTCCTTTACGTTGATTTACCTGTGCTCGTACTTGTAGAAACATAAAAATAGGTTCGTTAGTTGAAGTTGTGATGAACGTCACGTTTTTTTTCGCATACATATCCGAATAAGAATTTTTTTTCCCGCCCTCTATTGTTTGCATTCGTTAGTTGACAAGTTGTTTATTTGATTGGATTCGAATAATATTCCAAACATTCGTTCATGGTTAGTTTTTACCAACACAAATACTAAGTAGTTAACAAAACAATTTTAATTCAATTTATAGAAAGATTTCATACGGTTTAGATACTTTAGATAATATAATAGATAGTACAAACATACAGCTATGTTTGAACTCCACTAAACTTTCATCGGGATTCTCGGTTAGTTATAACCTTATTATATTCCTACCGATATGAAGTGAATGAGAATTATAAGAAAGTGTACAAGTTGACCTCTTGGTAGGCAATGGCAAACCACGAAGTGATAAACGGTAAAATTTAGCTCCAACCATGTGATACCACAATGGTATAGCCAATCTGACTTAAGTGTGCCCTTGGACAGCTACTTAATGTAAGCTACCATATATCTGTAATCGTTAATATCAGGTGTAGAAAGGAAACTTAGTATAAAGCTATACATACATTAAGAAAATTAAATGGAATAACGCGTTGAATGTAAACTCGTTTGCAAGAAGCATTTAATAAGAGTCCTTAAATTGACGTGAGACATAGGCGGTGAATTTTCTTTGATACTTCCTAGATATGAGAACCTCAGGAAGAAAGTCTTGAATATTTGCAATTTATTTCCAAATTTAAGATTCACTCTACGATGATCTAAGCTCGGCTAGTAACGTTCGTCGTTTATCGGCAATATTATTTATATATTTACTGCCAAGAAACCAATACCAAGTATAACTATTTCTAACTACTTATTTCTAATTCACTTCTGATTTATAAATCGGCTTTTAGCTTTAAATAATTTAAATAATAAACGCTCTAGCGTCCAAAAACGCCAAGACGGGCAATAGAAAAATTTAAATAAATTATCCGTTAAACACAATTAAGTATGCATCAATCTCTGTAAAACATGTTTAAAAAATATTGCAAAAAATATCACAAATATTCTTTGTGATTCAAAAATTTCTTCTTTTAATGGCACAACAGCCCATGGAGGGCCTAGGCCGAACTTTTCGCAACCACTCATATTATGTGTGTTATACTATATTTGTACATGAATGGAAAATAAATACAGTTTTAAGCCGAAACCGAACGTCGAAGGAAAGGTTTTCGGTCATTGCCAGTCAAAAGGTGGTGCCGTGTAGATAAAATGCTTTTTTTCGCCTTCTTGATTTTGCCTGTGTCTAGATTTGAACCCTGTACACTCTGCGTAGCAAGCCAACGCTTTACCTACTACGCCACAGCGACCATGAGTTTCAAACCTTCCTTTATCTTCTTTTATTTCGAAGTTATTATTAGTTGAACCCAGAAATTGTGAAGTGGATGAAAAATACTTAGTATAAGTTTAATTGGTAAATTCCAAAATTAATAAAAACTTAAAGTTCGTTGTCAAATCGATTAAAAAAATATATTGGTACGTGAATTGTAATGCATATTGTATTATTTTTGGGTTGGTTTTGAAATATAAAAGACACATGAGATAATAGACGTCTCCGTTATTTTCTTTCCTACCTAGGGAGTTTTTCTGACTTGCAACTGAAAATGGGTTTCAGATTCGTATTCAGCAAACCCGAAATTACCTTTTGTTGAATTTATTATGCCAAAAAAAGAAATGGATCGGTAGAGCGTTAATTTGCAGCCTAATAAAATTTGTAATCGTAGTATTTAATGCATGTGTTGATCCAATAGTACAAGGTGACCTGACTGCACTTGGCCTTATTAATTGGCGCCAGCACGCGCGTAGCAGAGATCATCGGTTGTAGTGCCAGCTAAGTATGTAAATTAAGGACTGCGTCGAATAAAATTGTCCGTTACATTTCTTCCCATACTGGAAGATTCAAAAATTTGTATCTTAGTAGCTCTGAATTAAATGTCAAAAAATATTATGTGTCAGTTAAAGACAATACAAATTTATTTAACGCGAAAATGGCAAACGAAGTGGAAGTGCGAGCAAATATTATTAAAGTTTTTCAAAAGCAACCTCACTGGTCATTCAAAAAAATTGCCAAAGAGGTAGGGGTTAACCCTAAAACCATTTCTCACGTTATTAAACAAGAACTGCGTATTGATCGGAAGAAAGGTTCTGGTAAAAACAAGGGGCCACATGACTGTGAGAAGGCGAAGAACGTTGTGACCATTTTAAAGAGAGATCAAAACATTTCGGGAAGGAAATTGGCGGGGAAGGCTGATTGCTCAGAATCTTTCGTGCGCAGGACTAAGAAGGAAGCTGGGCTGAGGACGTTCAAAGTTCAACAAGTTCCGGATAGAAACGCTGTGAAGAATGAAACCGCAAAACAACGAGCGAAAATGCTGAGCCGAGATTTTGTCAAGATATTTGAATGCTGCATAATGGACGATGAATCTTATGTTTTATTGGACTTTTCCCAGCTACATGGTTAATAAGTTGATCCAATATGGTCGCCGTGAAGTAGTCGGTAGTGTGCTTGAGTGCTACGCAGTGTGCTAGGCTTCGAAAGAATAAGCATTTTTATAAACGCGACTACCTCTTGGCGGAAAATGGTTTCACTTCGCCGTTCGGATTCGGCATACAACTGTAGGACCCATTCATGTGCAAATATAACATGCACAACATGAGTGGATGCGAAATGCTTGGACTATGCCCTCCATGTGCTTTCGTGCCATTGAAAAAAAAAGAAAAAAATTAATCCAATATTCTTAGGTTATTGTAGTTTTACAACTGGATCAATTTGTTGACAATATTGCTTGGCAGTTTTACTCAAATACTGATTAGACATTGGTAATCCAAACTTTTCACTAAGCATCTTATATTTTTAGTTTTCAACTTTGACATGGTAGAACCTTTTTACTAAAAACTGCCTAAAAACTGCCTTTGATATATTTTCTACAAATAAATATTTTGAAACAGCAAATTTAGCCAAATTTTATAATTTGGAGATAAATTTTAATTTGATTTTGTTAATAATTTTTATTTTCACAACTGATTGAAATTCAATACACCTAATGTAATTCTTCTGTAGCCTAATGTAATTGCACAGCACCACATCTTGGCAGGCATGGCAACCCTCCAAAAGTAAAATTTGTCTAAAGAAAAGTTTCTCACTTCGCAGTAGGCCTCTTCGATTCGTGTGCAGATAAAACACGAACAACATGAAAGGATGCGAGCAGCTCGGCTTAGGCCCTCCATGAGCTGTTGTGCCATTAAAAGAAGAAGAATAAAGTAATTTTTTAGAATTTTAAAAATGTTATTATTTTGTGTACTTTAAAATAATTAGCTTGGTGAAGAGATGTAGCCAATAAGACAAAAAAGACGAAAACGCAAACTTTTCTCATTTTATTTTCTATATTTGTTTTAATGTAGTAATCTACCCACCTAATTTATCTTAAGGTACAGATTGGCCTTGGCACTGTGAGAGTGTGAAATTTAAATTTCACATTAATGACATTTATTGATAATGGATTGATTAATGATAAGAAAAATTCGAATTTCTTTGTCATATGAGTGTCGGTGTACATGTGTTCGGCAATATACAATACACATTTTAATTACTGCCAACGAAAATTGCATAAGTATCCGTACCGATATCTTTCTTCAACATACATAAATGACATATTCAGGCAGGCAACAATAGGCCAAAGCGTTTCACGCTC
Source organism: Palloptera scutellata (assembly GCA_958295655.1). Lineage (NCBI taxonomy): Eukaryota > Metazoa > Arthropoda > Insecta > Diptera > Pallopteridae > Palloptera > Palloptera scutellata. The sequence goes on from OY282449.1 coordinate 105,392,801, forward strand.
ACCAAATACCAGCGACAACGAGTTCGTTAAAATTCTGACATAAATCAAATAAACTCTGGCGCTCATCCTCGCTGCTCTTGAGTGTGTGCAACACCAACATAATGAAAACAACCGCGAAATGTATATTGACAGTTGGGTGTCATGTTTATCCGGCTTTGTTGTTATCCCATTTTAGTAGAAACTTTGCAATTTATGGATTTTTGCATTTCGCCGCTCGCAAATAGACAACCCAAAATTTTTTTATATTTTTTTTTAGCTGTTGTCGTTTTATTATTATTCATTTTTTTTTTGCGCACAAGATTTCTGTGTCAAATTTCCATTAACCGTTTCGGTGTTACCCTTTCACGTATTTACATACTTACCTACTACATGCATGCATGTACTCGTATATTGGAGTATTTGTATGTGTGTGTGTGAAGTTTTATGTATGGATGTAATATCCTTTTTGGCACATCGACATGCTAATGTCGAGGGTAATAATATTTCTTTATTTTTATTTTTTTATACAGTTGCAATTCTCCTCAATTCCACTGAAGCGCCCTGCTTTCCCTGCTTTATTCTTTCATCTTGTTTGGTAATTTATTATTTTGATTTTTATAAGCATTCAAATGTGTTTTGTTGTTGTTGTTGTTTTGTTTTTTAGAACAATGAAAGTTGATTTACATACCAAAACGATGCGTTACCCTTTACCCACAGCACCCCACGGATTGCACATTATGTATTGCACATATAAAAGATATGTAAGGGTAGATTTTTTATGGATCCTAGCGTACAAAAAACAGAAGTGAAATAAAAAAAACCAAAAAAAACGTAATAGTTTTTTTTATTTAAAAATACGATGCTCATATTGAGATTCACAAATGATTTGTGTGTGTGCTCGTTGTGATGTCAATTGTGTTTGATGGGAATTGTTGATTACATGGAGAAAGTGTGATTTGTATACCATCTATAACCATTGTTTATCTGTCATTTTCAAATGGCTAACCAAAATGCTAACTTTTTCGTTATTCGGCTAATCATATTCGAGGAAGTGTACAGACGAGTACATGTTTATTGATCAAGCAGAGTGTGCTCCAATAGCTCACCAATTTCAATGATAGCCTATAAATAAATTAGCTAATAATTATAATAACCATTATAACATTTTAAGACTGCAACAAAAGTATCGTTATAATAAGCAACCTCATAAGAAGTTTACGATCGCCTGAGAAACGAAACCAGGTTGACTGGCTTTTTGTAGAGGTTCTGTAAAAAAATTCAAATTTACTTTGATTCATTACTGGCATCCAACATCGATTCAGAACCACGTTTTATTTATTCCTTCGTACAGTCTACGGAATAATAAATTTAGAAGTGTGGTATTAAATCTGGCAATACTTTTTTCGGAGTTGGTCTTTTTGACAGCTGTCACTTGATTTATGCTCTGTTTGGTTTGCCATTTCATAATGAATAGACTTACTCCTGAACAACGTTTGCAAATCGTGCAAATTTATTACCTAAATAATGGTTCGGTTCGCGCGATTTTCACAAGAAAATTTTGTTCAGCGATGAAGCTCACTTTTGGTTGAATGGGTACGTTAATAAGCAAAATTGTCGCATTTGGAGTGATCATAATCCACAAGTATTTGTTGAGACGCCGTTACATCCTCAAAAAGTCACTGTTGTATGTGCTCTATGGGCAGAGGGAATCATTGGTCCATATTTCTTCAAAGATGAAGCCGGTCATAATGTTACAGCCAATGGGGAACGCTAAGGAGCCATGATTAATGACTTTTTCGTGCCTGAATTGTGAATTGGAGGATGTTGATGTCGACGACCTTTGTTTCCAACAAGACGGCGCTACATGCCATACAGGCAACGAAACATTCAATTTGTTGAAGGAAACTTTTGGTGACCGAATTATCTCGCGTCGTGGGCCTGTGGCGTGGCCTCCAAGATCGTACGATTTAACACCGCTGGACTATTTTTTGTTTTTTGTGGGGTTATGTGAAGTGGTCGCTGTAGCGTAGCGGTAGTGCGTTGGACTGCTATGCATAGTGTCCGGGGTTCGCATCTCGGCACAGGCAAAATCAAAAAGTAGAAAAATAATTTTTCTACACGGCACTACCTCTTGGCAGGCAATGGCAAACCTACAAGAGTAAAAATTGCAATGAAAAGCTTTTCACTTCGCCGTTCGGATTCGGCATTAAACTGTAGGGCCCTTCCATTCATGCACAAATATAACACGCACAACATGAGTGGATGCGAAAAGCTCGGCCTAGGCCCTCAATGGGCTGTTGTGCCATTAAAAGTAAGTAAGTATGTGAAGTCGTTTGTCTACGCAGATAAGCCCGAGACGATCGATGCCTTGGAAGAGAGTATTCGGCGCGTCATTACTGACATACGGCCCCAATTGCTGCAAAAATGGTCGAAAATTGGGCCTGTCGGCTGCAATTTCATCAGCAAAAATTAAGCATTTAGAGAACTTTATACATCTTGGTAAATTAATAAAATTAATAAAAATCGAAAAAAGGAGTGGGCCACAGTGCGCACCTTGTGGAATACCAGAGGTAGCATTAACAATTACTTCCGACTTAACAGCGCCAATTCTAACTAATAATTTACGATTTGAGAAAAATCTTTTAAAGAATTCGATTAAGATACCAGAGATTCCGAAGTTTTCAAGTTTTTCTAGCAGAATATGGTCAACTTTATCGAATACTTTAGCAAAGTTATTTATACCATCCAATTGGTTGTGTTGTGCAATTGCATTAATGTTGTGATAAATTAAAGCATGGTAAGAAACCATGGTGACAGTCATACCATATAATGCTCCATTATATATGGTCAAATAACTTTTTACTAATTATGTGATCAAATAATTTAGCAAATATTCCTTGTTTGACAATCGCTCCATAATTTGTTACATCGTTTTTATACCCCTTTTCAGGCATGTATTGAAAAGAAAGGTAATCAGCTTAACGACAGTATCAATACAGCGAATAAGATTCTTTGATAACTGAAATAATGTCTTCTTCTAAAATACTAAAAGTACTAATTACGTCTAACAGGCTAACAGGCACAACATGAGAAGTCGAAGGGTTTTGGTGCTTAGTATAAACATTTTGAATGCCATCAAATTCCATGTTGGATGGCAAACCATTTGAGCCACGCTTAGAATTTACAAGAGCCATGGTGAGGTTAGATTTTAAGTAATTTTCAATTTTGGAAATATAGAAATTATATACATATATAGAAATTATGGAGAGAAAATGAAGTCATCACGCAAGCGTTGAAAGTTTCTACGGTCAATATCAAGTTTAGACTTCTTGAATTTCTTAAATGCTTTAGTGTTAGCATTTTTTAGATTTAATAACCTCTCATTGAACCAGGGCGGCTTATTCGCAGTACTTTATCTCTTCAATGGAGTAAAATTAGCAATTGCTGAGGAGAAATTACAACTTATGATGTTAAAAATTAATCGTCATTAAAGCACAAAAAGTTCCAATCTATATGTCAATATTTGGATGGGTTTATGAGACTATCTGTACGTTGGCTTATGATGTTATTTAAAAAAGGACATGTTGCCACGGAACAGCAGAACTACAATTTACGGTATATGTTTATTCTCAATCATACTTAATAATAAGTTCGGGTTATTAATGGAGATAATTACAATATCTTCATGCTGTCCATACTTGCGCTGCGTAGGTTGATTGCAGCTTAAGATTGCTAGTTGTTACCATCAGGGCGTGCAAGTTATCAACTTCCTGTTTCTCCATTATCCTCATCACGTCTTTTTGTTCAAATTAAGTTACGAGGTTAATGCAGAAATTGGATGGTATCTCTCTTAAGATGCACCTGCCATATTTTCTTCAGTGAGTTTAGCTAATATCTTCATATAGTTGAGACAGCGATATTGTCCATGTTTTTGGTCAACTAACAATATATATGTTTACCGCATAGTTCAAAATAGCATAACCATGCTACTGTTTTCAACTAGGAAGTATGATGGCCAGGGTTTAACTCTTTTGTAAAGAGTACAACTGGTAAATCTAAGTATTATCAATCAGATATTCAAACAAGGTCAAATTCTTGAGAAACTTGAGAATTAAAGTATTTGTTTGTGCTATGAAATTTATAATTTTTATCCGATAGCAACAAATAATTGGACATTGTAAACTAGTTTATTCACTGTTCTTGAAACCGCAATTGGAATGTAGTGCGGATATCTATTCTATTCTAAAATAAATGCTTGTCCAAAGTGCATTAACTTGTCTGTCGGCTTAATCTGTAAACGAATGCTGTCGGAGTTGGTTCGCTAGTGGAGTTGAATATTAAAGAGTAAACTAATACACGCCTACAAAATTAAACTTGTTACTAAAACTGAGCAGTTGGCATTTGATTCCTTTGATTTGACTGCTTCTGATTCTATTTTTTTTTTTCGTTGGTTTGGTGTTTCATGGTAAATGGCATCAGCAATATGATTAATATTAAATCGAAATAAATATGTATAAGTAATCGTATTTGTCAGTAAATGGTAATTATACGAGTATAACTATTCAAAGTGTAACACATTTTACTTAGCAATGCCATGTTAGATGTAATTAAAACAAAACAAAATTATTGCCTAAAACTTTTTCAAAATTATCTATACTATGTATGTATGTATGTATGTATGTGCATGTTAATAAGAACAATAACTTAAGTTATATTAAAATCATTTGTTATAGTGAAGTACATGCAATATTTTGCAAATGCTTAATCTGTAAGTACTTCGACGGAAACAACAAAAGTGTTTTTTGTCAAAACTTGAATGCTGTGAAGTTTCTCATCATTCTCGTAAAGAAAACAGAAGAAGGAAAAAAAAGAAAAATAAAGTGTTGTGAACAGTGAAAACTTCTAATGAAGGGGCTTCATACGCAGAATAATTTTAATGAAAATGCCTTGGGGGACGAAGAAAGAAGAATACACATTCATTAGTTAGACAAGATACATACGCATGAATGTGTTGTGTTTGTATATGTGTCTGTGTGTCTATGTGTGTGTGTGTGTGCATGTATGCATGTATGTGTACAGAATGGCATCTTAAGGAATATGCATATGCTATGGAGTGGAACCCGATAATTTTCGCTTCGTCATATAGAGAAGTCAGGGCGCCTGAAGTTAAGCCCCCATTCCATACCATTCTTCATTTTCTATTTTACACTACACCCACACATGCATAAACAAACACCCACATACACCCACTCACATACATGTGTACATTTTATATCTTTCATATGAGAATTGTTTTTGTTGTTCTAGTTGTTCATGCAATTGTTGTTAGTAGGTAAAATAAGTCACTAATATGAGTGGTTGTAGAAGTATGTAGTGGTGGTGGTAGTATTGGTGGAGGGGATGGTGGTTGTAGTGGAGGTGGTAATGTTGTTCTTAGTTACGATAGCGACGGAGTAGTGGAAATAGTTTCCTAATTTCCAGAATAGAACTTTTCTTTTTGTTAAAGTTAAGGAAGTTTAAGTCGCTACCATTTCCCGTACACACACACACACACACACACATATCCCCTTACAGCATATTCGTAGTAGATACATGCGTGTTTATGTGTGTTTGTGTGTATACTAGCAGATACATATATGAAAAATGATATACGCCAAAGGATAACGAATGTTGTATGCTTGCGCCACTGAAAGGCAACATGCGTTCTACGCTCACTGGTTCGCTCGCTCGTTCGCTCGTTCGAGATGCATTCAGCTGGTGTTTTGCTGTTGCTTTTCCTGCTGCCGTAGCTGTTGCTCGCATGAATAAATGCCGCATATCGCACATCGAAGTCATGGTAAGTCGGCTGACAAAAGGGTTTCTTAAAAGTTTTATCTTTTTTTATTTTTTGTTTTTCGTTTGGTTTGAAAAACTTTTGTAATTAGTAAAACTTTGAGTTTCTGTTAATTGGACCGCTTCAAGATACATACATACACACATAAATACATATGTATGTACATGAGCACATACTATGTATATGAAAGTATTTACATATGTATGTATGCGTGTGTGTAATCGAATGTAGAGGATACGGGCACAAATGCATATTCATATGTGTACATGAATATTGAATACTAGATATGCCCACATACATATACACTTACATATGAGTATTTGAATGTACTAGTTTGTATGCATTTACTCATGCATATCTCGACCAATAAAATATAAATGCACCCAAATGCAGCAGCTGCTACTGGTTTATGCAACAACTTGAAATGAATTCTATGGCTTAAACAGAATTCCACTAAATTTCACGCCTATATTTAATTGTCATTTATACCTCGATTCTATCTGAAATAAATTTGAAGTTTGTTTGTACTTATGTGCTTTGAACTACTGCGGAGGTAATACTCACCGATACTTCCGTGGCCTTGGATTTACAAAAATAAAAAACAGCAAACCTTACCTCATGAAAACCGAACCGATGGAAGCTTGCGAAACTTGAGCATCCTGCTAGGGCATCTTTAGGAACACTGCTGACGTTGACAATCGATCCGGAATTGGCAGTTTATTGCAGACAACAGCTGAATGACGATGTTCTCTTAGTCCGGGTCTGCATAAAATGCCAATCAACGCAGTTGCGGCCGAAGTGGAATACTACAATATAGGAAGAATGGAACTATCGACTTACATCAATACTGAGAAAATATTCATTCAATTATTGAGCAACGTTTTCGAAAATTTTTGCCGGAGAGATTAGCCAGTTATGAAATATCGCCCGTATCTGCTGTAACATTTTTACGATTCAGGACTTCAACCTTCGTTTCTCAAACTCGATTACAGATGCTATTCTAATTTAAAATTCAATGAGGTTGTATCGTTAATGGATCTAAATGGACTCAGGTTGGCTGTCAGTACCGTAAAATTTTTTAACTAGTACTAATGGTTGGTTGTCAATGGTCGCACGCTAGCAGCCAAACCCAGCCCGATAATGGGCCAATGTAACTTTCGTATTGAACAAAGGTGTAAAGTTTTTAATATCTGAAGTAGATATTTTTGTATAACTAAACACCTAAATTCCACCTGTTTCGTAAAATTTTAGAATGATTTTTCTCCAAAAATATAGAAGGAAAATTACAAAAAAGGAAATCCAGATTTGTGTCAGAAAAAAAGAGCAATCTATTCAATTCTTTTGCTGCATTTAATTGCACAGCGGAGAAGTGAAGACCTTTCTTATGAATTGTTTCTCTTCAAGGCTTACCATTACCAGCCAAGACGGTGCGGTGCTGTGTAGAAATATTTTTGTCGTACTACTGTGCCGAGATTTGAACCCGGGTACCCTGGGTAACAAGGATTTCATCACATTGCCGACAACGCCACGGTCGCAGCAGAGTAGGTAGTAGTTGGTATTAGCCTTCTAGTCATATTTAGTAGAGCTGGGAAAAACCGTTAAAAAAAGCTATTGATACTTACCGATGATTTTTACAAAATTATCGATAAACATCGACACATATGTATGTTTTTTTTTTAACCTTCCATAGCTTAGCAAAAACGTCGACGTCGGCTCAATGTCTGGTCATGTGCTTTTTGCTTGACTCTAACAGTATAGTCACTAGAAACTACCGATACCTACGATAATCGATAGGATTTTGAAATGGAGCAAATATATTTTCTGGTTCCATATAATGACTCGAAAAAAAAGTAAAAAAGTCGATTAATACGAAATTTCCTCTGGGAGGGATATCCCCTTTATCCCCTTTCTTACCTCCACTACTGATACATACATATGTATATATAATTATTTAAACAGTTTATCATTTGAAAAGTATTATATAAGGTTGTTTATGCATGAACTCAAAGGGCCTTCAACGAAAATATTCAAAATATCGTTATCTCGAACCATCTCGAACTCGAACCAATCTGACAAAACGGATGTCACCATGGAACTCCTTGTGAAAGATCAAAACTCACGATCTTGTTTTCAATGAATTTAAAAAAATTTATTTAAAAATTTAGTTGTTATAGCTACAGCATTTATAGGATATGTATTACCATGAGGTCAAATATCTTTTTGAGGGCAAATTTAATTACAAATTTATTATCTGCTATTCCAATTCTTTACCAACATTTATTTTGATTTTTTGGTCATAAAGAAGTTAAAATTTTAATTCTTCCAGGGTTTGGAATAATTTCTCATATTATTAGTCAAGAATCAGGATAAAAAGAAATTCCAACAGATTTCTGCAAAAGGTTTGAACACTACTCGTATTATTGGCCAGTTTAAAATTTAAGTAAACTTCAGTTAATACTCGTAATTTATTAGATTACCTTATGTATTTATGTATGTAGGCACATACATACTGGTATGTATCTAATCGCATGTTATATTGTCGGCCATCTTGTTTTAGATAACTCCCTCTACTCCCCCCATTCTTACTTACCCATTATTCATTAGATACACACACTCGCATACACACAAACACATATGAGCATCCGCCATGACAACCGAACATTTTATGCAAATGGTGTGCTTCCTGACAGTTGGAGCAACAAAAACAGCAGCAGCAGCAACAACAACAGCAAACAACGTTCAAGCAGAAGTAAAAGAAGAAAGAGGAGAACACAACATGAAGAGAGAGGAACTCATTCTATTCCCAAATTCCCGGGACTAAATTGAAAACACATAAACTTTGCTCGACCCCTCGCCATCTCCATTACCCTGCAGCCTTCCTCTTTCCTTCCTTTTCCACCCTATTACACATACTCATGTTGTTAGCCTTCATCTCGGCGTTCGTGTGTGTCCCGTTCGGTTTGCGTAGTCATGCAAATGTACTGTTATATCACTGATAACATACTACAATACACTACTCTATACTCGCTCGCATACTTGCAAAGAATCCCAGCTTTAGATGCCTTACACTTGATAAATTACAAAACCTACAGTACTCGCTTCTTCGGTCGCTACATTTCTTTCTCCTTCATCCTTTCTCCTTGCACCATTCAATATTCCCAAGGAAACGAAGTAGGGGTAAACGATTCAGTTCTATTACACATAATATTCGTTGTATGGTTTTGAAAGTTAAGTAGTTACTCTAAATAGTATTATAAAAAAAAATTTTAACTCTCTTCTATTGAGATCTTTGAGAATTTAACATTCGATTTTTGAATAATCGAAATATTTGGTATTCCAATTTTTGCTTTAGGTACTTTTAACTAGAAAATTGCTAGCTTGAAGAATAAGGTGAGGTGAGACTGCCGGTCATTTCTTATACTTCGTATGTACTCGTATATCGTCTGCCTTGTATTCTCTTAAACAATGAATATTTAGTTAATTTGTAATTGAAGTTTTGAGGGGCAAATAAATATCTGGATCTTTTGTAGTACAATGAATTCTTATCGCAACTAAGAAAATAGCAACCTCCAAAATTGTTACTGGTATAGCTACCGCAGTCTCCCCTATATTCTAAAGCACACATATTCGAGTACATATTCACACTCACATGCTGTGTATGTGTTGTACTCACTCGCATACATATAAAATATATTCTCTGTTGCAGAATCATCATCGCAACCTATGATGATGATGGCGATGGCGATGGCGCTCCCAAAATGTTCACAATAGGGAATTGAAGTGTGGAGGGGTGGAAGGGTGGCAGGCACTGCAGGGCAGGGCTGCTCAACATCCGTTCAACTACATTTTGGCATTTTTGGTGCTTTGACAATGATTTCCACCGCACTCATAGCACTTGGCGCTCGTCGATTTTCAGTTTCAAAGTGTGTTTTTTAGTTTTTGTATGCGTCAGTATACATACACGTTCACACATATCCACACACATACGCATATATGTGTTTTTAGTCGTAGGTACAAATGTATGTAAGGACGAGTATGTATATTTTTATAGAAATATATTATATATGAACTACCCGTCGAGTATCTAAATGCGTTTTCAATACATAGTATGTATAGTATGTGTTCAGATTATGTGCACGTATGTATGTATGTATGTATGTATGTATCTAAATACATAAATAATTATGTAAATTTGTATATAGTTTCCATTTGTGAACCTGCTGGACTTTTGTTTAGACATCATAAGCTTAATTATTACCGAGGAAATCGTTGGAAAGGTCCACGACATGATTCTCACTGATCGCCAAACGAAAGTGCGCGAAGTAGCAGAGGCCGTAGGAGTGTCGTACGGAACGGTAATTAACGGTAATTTTACATGATAGGTTAAGCATGAGAAAGGTGTCGGCCCGATGGGTGCCGCGATTGCTTACGGTGGAGAACAAGCGGATACGGAATTGTCGCAGCCAAATAGCATGAATTGAACTACGAATTGCTGCCGCACCCACCGTACTCGCCCGATTTGGCTCCCTGCGACTTCTTTCTGTTCCCCAACATGAAAACGTGGCTCAAACGAGGAGGTTATCGTCGAGATAGACGCGTATTTTGAAGAGTTTGACAAATCGTATTTTTTGGAGGGGTTAAAGAAATGGCAGAAACGTTGAGAAAAGTGTATTGTACTAAAAGGAGATTACGTTGAAAAATAAAAAATTTAAAAAAATTTGTGAAAAACTTTCCTCTTCATTCTTAACATGGGTACTTATTGATCTACCCTCGTACATAATATTTTCTACCTAAAAATTTTGTATATTTTGACGTTTGAAAATTGTGAGTCTATAAACTCTTTTTCAACGCCCCAATTAGGTGAAACTTTAAATATTCCCAGGCATTCCTAACATGGTCGACTTTACATGGAGTATTTAACTTCGACCTCAGTTTCTGTTTAAAGTCCCGTAACCTGGAGTTGAACTCAATATGAATAAAAATTTCAATCAACTTCAGAATGAACATACCATATTCATTTTGAAAATGCTTGAAATTGAAGCTCATTAGAAAATGGTGTCTAGAAATTTGTTACCCATTAAAAATAATAAAAAAAAATCAAAAATTTCTGAAACCTCTTAACTAAAACTTACAATAAATTCTGATTTTTCATTTCGTATCTATTTTAAGGCTGCCTGCTTTCCAGATTCGTATTAAGGTGGTTCAGGATACGCGAAAATCTTACAATTTTTCATTTCATAAGAATCGTATCTACAAACAGTATCAGTATTTCGCTGTTGCTTTTATTCAAACGCACATACGCTGAACGATGATGATGATGAAAAATCGAACGCATTCTTCCATGAAGAAGAATAATACAACGAGCAGGCATGCAAGCAGAGGCAGCAGGCATGCAAGCAGGCAGGAACGAAGGCAACCTTCGTTCGATACATGAAGAAGGCAGCTCCGAAGTGTATTTGACATGAGTGAGCGTTTTAATTTTTCTTCCTTACAATGTTTTAGCATCATGAATTTAAAGAAATTGCGAATAACTAGAGGCACTTATTGTTTCTGTTTTCAAATTTTCAGAGATGTAAAGAGGCAAGGTTGCCTGCCGTAGCCTTTTGACATGGCAACTGTTTTTGTCTACATATAAACAGTTGCTTATCTGTATGTATGTTTGTAGATGTGTGAGCCTGTATGTGTTTATCCCACAACATATGAGCAGGCGGAGTAAAATACCATTAAAAGACGAATAGAATAGAGTACAACTCGTCAGAGGAACACGCTTAAGGAAGGGTATTGAGGTTATTGCGTTTAGTTTAGCGTACGAGTACTTTTGTCACACACAAACACACACATAAGAAATATTTAAAACAAAAATAAATTTGGGAAACTTTGACGTGGTTTCGACATTAAACTCGTATATTTATAGAGAATGTGTGTGTGTGGTCGAGCACAGGCAAATATTTCCGTTTTTCAAAAGCCTCAGAAGAAATGGCAGCAAGAGACTTCAGATATTTCACATTGTTTCAATGCACCAACTAACCACTTTTGAAATTTAACCCTCACAGGGATTTGTCTTCATTAAAGGACATTTATCACATTCTTTCTAGCATAGATTTTCATGTTTGATATTGGTTAAGTTATTGTCAAACTTTTGGTAGGAGAGAAATTTATTGCGAGTAACCTTTAATTCAAATATCAAGGAGTTCTTATTAAAAAAAAAGTCATGGAACTGTAAGAAAAATAATTGGGTCTGAATACAGGTATTTAATGGGCGCATAAAGTAGCAATGATAAACTGTCAGCTTTCAAGAACCCGCAATTTTATGAAACATATATTTTTTTAGGTATTCGCCTCTTTTCTTAAGCTTATGGGAACAGTGTGCGATAGGAAATACAAAATATATTTGAGGATTCTTTCTAGGTTAACTTCGGGCCATAATTAGACCAAAAAGGCTCATTGTGATACAATGTGGAAAAGAATTACATAAGTTTCTTTACTTCAGACCATTTGAATTCTGATGAGATCTTTATTATCGGTAACTGTGGCGTAGTTTGTAGTGCGTTAACCTGCTACGCAGAGGGTTCGGGGTTTTAAATCTCGCCACAGGCAAAGTCTTTTGCTTGTCTTTTTTTAATGGTACAACAGCCCATGGAGAGCCTAGACTGAGCTTTTCGCATCCATTCATGTTGTGCGTGTTATATTTGTACATCAATCGAAGTGACCTACAGTTTTATGCCGAATCCGAACGGCGAAGTGAAAAGCTTTTCGTAGCCACCACCTCTTGACAGGCAATGGCAACCCTAAAAGGGTAAAAATTGCTTATGAACAACTGTAGGTCCCTTCCATTCATATACCAATATAACACTCACAACATGAGTGGGTACAAAAAGCTCGCTCTAGGCCTTCCATGTGCTGTTGTGGTATTAAAAGAAGAAAGAGAAGGAATTTTTATATTAGTTATTTATTATATATAAATATTATATTGTTATATTCTTTGCAACTGCCACAGCTTGTGCAGTAATGCATATAAACCACTGTACCAGTAAAGTGTCTTCTTAGGAGTAGTAGCAGGCTATTGTACGTTCTTGTTTTTTTTACAAATTTTTAAAAATGTTCACTGAGAGCACTTGTTTTTTCCATCAATTATTAAAAGTGGGTTCCACGTTGCTATAAAGATTTATTTGCTCTAGATAACTTGAATGCAGCTTCGTTGCTGGCATGCCCCTAACTCCATACATAAAGATCAAGTGCTGATCAAACTGGTTGAACTTCTCAGTTTTAACAGTGTTTTAAACGAGAGCTGTTTTACATAAGAGCTGTTTTATAAGAGAGAACAACTGACCAGAGCTGGGTAGGAATCATTATTAATCATAGGAATTAATTAATTAATTAATTACGCTTAATTATGGTACATGGCATTGTAATTTGTAATCAATTACTTTAGAAAAAACGATGTGCACATTCAATTCCCATAACACACGCGTGTAGAGACAACACGATGCTGCTTGCGCGCGCGACGTCGACACACGTGTACTACATATATGCTTCTTCTTGTGGTTTTCGATTGTGCCCGTTCGGCTGTTGTTGCTTTGTTTTCATTTCCGCGAAGCAAATCAAATTAATCACTGCGCAATTTGTTACAAAATACATAGAACTTCGTTTTTCTCTGCTTCACATATACGCGAAATATGTGATAATATGTGTGCGCCCATCACTGATTCACAACCATGTTAAAAGAATTGATTACTTTTACAATTCCGTAGAGTAATTGAAAATGTAATGTATACTATCACAAATCCGTTAAAAGGAATGTAATGTAATTTATATTTTTTAATTCTATTACAAGGAATTAAAATTGTAATGCTTTTTCCTCAAATACCTTTTGTGATACCGCCAAGGAATTTACCCAGAATATTTACCCAGCCATGCAGTTGACTCAAAGGATTTTGTAACTACCTGGATATCGATAAAGGTAAAGAAAAAAGTTTCAGAACTTCCCATATATCCTGGCTATAATCTATCTGCATTAGGATCAGAAAAAAATTCGTTAGAAACTAGTCAACAGTAAGCTTATTGATTCAATTGTACAGGTGTTAATAGGCTAACAATTTCCTATGTCATTTATATACTATGTAATATTTAGAGAAATGTATACTAAGTATGTACTACATACATACAGTTGGGGTATTCACATAATGTTGTATCTTCTCATAAATTCAATTCTCATATTTCTGATACTAAATGTTACGACATTATAAAAATTCGACAGAATAAGACATCTTGTGAATATCTCAAATATGTTGCAACCCATTGACTAATTTCATCAGCAAAAAGTATTAGGTTGAAATGAAAATATTATTTATTTTATTACTATTATTAGTAATTCGAATAATTGAAACTAATCGAACTCATGTACCTAAGAGTATTTCTATGTGAGATTGATAACTATCCATACATACATAACTTGCATGTGCATAAAGCAAGAAGCAAGCATCGAAGCAATATGTTCATGTTTAAAATTTTTTTTTTTGAATTTTTTAATTTTTTTATATAAAATCATATAAATTCCTAAGTTCAAGCAAAAAAGATTCTGCATTTATGTATGAAAACTTTAACAACTCAGCGACATAAAAGACTTTCAGTACCTGCGCACGGTTGGTTGGACAAAATAGTTATTTTAACCCTTATGTGCATTCCCTTAGATACGAGTAGTATGTTACATATCTGTGTTTGCATAGTCATATTTGTGTAGGAAAAAAGTTTTAATGTGAATTAGTTATAGAAGCCGAAAGTACCTTGTTCTGTCATTCCGAGACAACTTTTTGTTTTGTTTTGTTTACTTTTTTTTTACGTTGTTGTGAAGCTTTCTTTTTCCACTTTGGGAACATTGAAAAGCATTGAGTGTAATTCCATTCATTGTTCATATATATTGTACATACTTATCTACCTATGTATGTATGTAGGAATGTCTACATTATTGTAGATGACATAGACATACGAGTATGTATGAATAAATGAATATTACTGTAAAGTGTACTTGTATACGGTATCCCATGGCTTCTTTTACCATACATGTGCCGCAAGCAGTAAAAGTTTTGATTCACATTCGCATATTTATATACGTTAGTTAATCCTAATAGCACGATAGTAAGGAAACATTCCTTTTAGTATGAACAAATAAATTTTCGAAAAATAAATGAGCTGAAACTCTCCTTTTCATATTTAATGGCACAACAGCCCATGGAGGTCCTAGACTGAGCTTTTCGCGTCCATTCATGTTCGGCGAGTTATATTTATACATGTCCCTAATGTAAGGGGCCTACAATTTTTAATTAGTGTGAAAGACTTTTCTTAGGCAATTTTTACTTTAGGAGGTTTGCCGTGACCTGCCAAGAGGTGGTCCCAAATAAATATTTGTTTTTATTTTCCCATATTTTTATTGTTTACTGTGCTGAGATTCGAACCTGGGCACTCTACCAACTACGTCGCGGCGACCACACTATTACTCTTATATGAAGATAAAATCCGCTGAAATCGGGTTGAAGCACGTTAACTTTTTGAAAACTGCTATTTTATTAATTCGTGAATCCAAGAAGGAAGTTTGAACCTCAAAATACTACGACCTGCAACACCAATACCATATATGTGAATATACTTTGTAGGGACATAAGTAGTGTTACAACATTGAACATATCCATTCCAATAGTAAAATTGAACATAACCAGTTATTACTATATAGTTTAGGAAAGTTAACCTCGTTAACCTAGCGATAATCTGTAACGGGAATTCAAAATTATGTCAGCTTTCACCATGGAGTGGTCAGATAATGAACAGTATCGTTGTTATAGCAAAGACCACCACCGGTCAGGCAGTCCACATACAGTTCACACGCCGCAAATCATCAAAGCCGTTAAATCAAGAATTCAGCAAAATACGCCCCGAAAACAGAAAATCATGGCCCGTGAGATGAATATCACGCAAAAGTCCATGAGTCGAATTATTAAAAAAGACTTGGGACTTGGTGCCGTTGCACCGGACATTTGTTGATTGCAGCTTTGGAAAAAATAGGGTAGAAAAATCCAAACGTCTTTTGGTGTAGCACTCTGATAACTTACACAGAAAAATCCTGTTTACGGATGAAAAAATGTTTACCGTGCATGAAAAATTGTACAAGCAAAATGATAGGGTGTATGCACTGTGATCTAAGGATGCTTCTGAACTGATCCCACGAGTCGAAAAGGGTCATCACATGGCTTCTGCTTCAGTCATGGTTTAGTGTCTATTACGATGGGGTCACTGACTTGCCAAGTTTCTGAAGCTGTTATGAAGGCACTTAACCATTCCCTTTTCCAAAACCAGCCGTGGACTTTTCAGCAGGATTCTACGCCAGCCCATAAGGCTAAGACGACCCAGACCTGGCTTCAAAACAATTTGCCAGATTTAATTTGCTCTGAAGAATGGCCGTCTGGCAGCCCTGATCTGAACCCACTGGATTACAAATTATGCACAGTTTTAGAAGACATGGTTTGCCTCAAAAGATACACCAAAATTGGTTCTCAGCAGGCAGGCCATCTGCACCTGAAGCCTTTTTGTTTTTCAGCCGAGCAATGGCTGTTAAGACCTCCTCATAGTCAGGCGGCGGTACTTCAACGCCGTCAGTGATTGGGGTTTCCGGAGTGGGTTCCGCAGTGGCGGGATTATTGCCGTCTTCGCCATTAAACAGCTGCGAAAAGTGCTCCCTCCATAATCTCATTATGCCCTGGATATCTGTCACCAGATTTCCGTCTTCATCCTTGCAGGAAGAGGCCCCGGTCTTCAAACCAAGAGTCAGGCGTCTTATTCTTTCAAAGAATTTTCGGACCTCGTTCCTGTCCCGCAACATTTCGATATCATTGAACTCGCGTCTTTCTTCATCTCTTTTCTTGCGCCTGAAAAGACGTTTCTCCTCCCTCCTCAACTTTCTGTATCGCTCCTTAGCAGCTCGCGTTGCAACTGACTGCAGGGTGGCTCTGTAGACTGCGTTTTTTGCTTCAGTAGCATCGCGACACTCTTGGTCGTACCACATATTTCTCCGTCGACGGTGGTAGCCTAGCACCTCTTCGGCAGCCGTACGCATAGAGCGGGAAATGTGCGTCCACTGTGCGCATATATCATCAAGTTGAGGGGTGTTTTGCGAAAGGAGAAGTGCAAGTTGGTTGGCAAAGACTTTGGCTGTCTGTTGTGATTGCAGCTTTTCGACATCCAGCTTTCTCTTTGTACCTATCCGTACGCGATTTGCTACACATATACGTGTGCAGACCTTGGCTGCAACCAAGTAGTGGTCTGAGTCGATGTTTGCACCACGTATTGTGCGTACGTCTAGTACATTGGAAGTGTGCCTTCCGTCGATCACAACGTGATCAATTTGGTTTCGTGTGTTTTGATCAGGGGACAGCCAAGTGGCCTTATGGATATCCTTATGTTGGAATCTGGTGCTACTAACTGTCATGTTTCGTGCCGCGGCGAAGTCGATCAGTCTCATACCGTTATCGGTGGCTTCGTCGTTGAGACTGAATTTTCCGATCGTCGGACCAAAGAGACTCTCCTTGCCCACCTTGGCATTAAAGTCGCCTAACACGATTTTAACATCGTGGCGGGGGCAATGCTCATAAGCTTTGTCGAGGAGCTCGTAGAAGTCATCTTTGGTCGTTTCATCCTTCTCATCCGTCGGGGCATGGACACAAATTAGGCTGATGTTGAAGAATTTTGCCTTGATGCGGATAGTAGCTAGGCCACAAATCCAACACCAAATTCGTGTCTCGACGCATGACAGCTGTAGTAATATCACAGGATGCTCTTTTGGAGCAACCCTGTCCCGTCCATCGCATTTCCTGTATAGCGGTGATGTCAGCTCTATATTTTTGGAGGACATCCACCAGCTGGATAGAGGCACCTTGCCTGTAGAGGGTTCGGACATTCCAGGTGCATATCCGTAAATCGTTGTCCTTTGGGCGTTTGCGGGAGTCGTCAACATTAGAGGGGTTCATTAGTAAGATGCTTACAGTAGTCTTTAAAAGAATGTTTATCCAATAAGTAAATTTAATGAAGAGAAACAAGTATTTTCCCATAAAATAATATCTTCTTTGTTAGGGTTAATTTATCCATTGAAGTTTTATCTTCTATTTGATTGGATAAGCAAAAGAATTCCAAATTCAATTACAAATCTGCAGGTTATCATTCATAAAAAAAGTTCCACTAGTTCGATTACCATTGAGTCCTCGAAGAGTACTTTAGTCGTACTGATACATTTTGAGTATAAGTTTAGAGTTCAGATTTTTGTTGAACTTCATTTTCGATATCCTTTACAAAATGTCATTTGATTCGAACTTGCATATAGAGTAAACAAAGAATTATTTAACAAGATAGCGCAACTGCCCTGCTAGAAATGTGTAAGTTAAGTACTTTCTAGTTCAAAAATAGTTCTGGACCAAAAATGTGTACTTGTTGGTAAATGATTTGGGTGTTTTCTCTGATGTGTGGGACTTACAATATATGAACGCCATTGACCATTTAGCGAAAAGTGTATTTTTATTTGATGTGCTCGCAGGATTGCGCGAACTCATATCATATGAGTACATATAAATGTTCGTGTGTGTTTGAGTATGAGTATATTCCTACCTTATTCTACAAGTATATAGAAAGAGAGCAGATTTAGCTTTGAGTTATGCTTGTACTCATGTACTCACCTACATATGTATATGTATACAAACATATATACATTTGTGTATGCGTTAGGAGTCCGTATATACTATGTAAATACTCAGTCATCTCATACTCTTCTTACTCGCATCACATACACAGTTTTCCTTTGCACGCCAAAGGAAAATCGAATAACTTTGGGTTGAGTTCTTGCCATCGTTTTCATTGTGAAAGTTTTAATTAATGCCGCCGTCCCTAATGAGTTCACATGGCGAATATTCAAATAAACGCTACACAACACAGCAGCAGTGAATAAAACGTACAGCAAACTGCTCTGCGAGCTGCATCCTTTCGTGAAGCGTCTCCATAGTTGGTTGCTACTTCAACTGTTCTTCTGTTGCTGCTTTTGAGGATTTTAATAAATTCCACCGATTTCTATTTGATGTTGTGTGTATGGGCGTAGTTATGAATGAATGTTATTTTTGTAGATATGTATGACAGTGTGTGTGTGTGAGTGTGTGTGTGTGAGTGTGTGTCTGTTTGCTGTTTGAATGGTTGTTTTTACGTTTTTGCATATGCAATACTCATATGTTTTTTCCATACATAAGTACTAGTTGCATAAAAAAATAGCATGGAAATCATAATAGTTTCTTCTTTTTTTTTTGTGGATATTAATTAACTGAAAAAGTAGAAACAGTTTCAATTTTCGTTGTATTTCTTTGATGTTTCAGTTGCACTTCATTTTCATTAAAACTTATTGACTGCACCTTTGACAATTAATATTTTTCAGATCTTTCTGGAGACCATAAAAAACCAAGTATCCATTGTCAATAAATGGCAGAGGGGGTAACAACATATGAAATAAGTCATTAATGCGTGAAATTACGAAATTTACGATAATTCACTTTTTACTCGCTGCAACCCTGTTTAAAAAAAAAAGATCGAAATATCATTCGACGTCTATAGTGATATGGAACGGACTTAGAAGGTACTAGATTCTATTTTTGAATTTCCCTTTTACTTCTTCTCTAATCTCTAATGCCACAAGAGCCCACGGAGCATCTAGGTCAAACTTTCTTGCATCCATGCATCAATGAAAGGGACTAACTGATTGTTCGGGCCTGCAGCCTTAACTTTATTTTTAGTTTATTCATTTATTTTTTGTAATCCCGCCAAAACTAATCAATTCGATTTTCGTATCGATAAGTTTGGTAATGTTTTATCTTTAGATAATTACCGAGTTTTTAGAAAAGATCTCACTCTTATTCACGAAGCCAATGAGAGAAGACTTTTTGCCGCCAACTCCATCACAGGAAAATCGAATTGAAAGGAGTACTTATGTGTTAATTTTATTAAGTACTTAGTAGGGACATAAATACTGTTACACACATTTGATGTTATAAAATTAAAAATAATTAATTTTTTTGGAACAATTTTTTAAAATATATTTATAAATATATATAGTGTATACAAAAAGCAATTACTTATTCGAAATGCCTTTGGCCTTTACGCATGCCTTAAGTCCCACTGGCCAGTCATCAATGGCTGCACACACCTCGTGCATTGGAAAAGTGCAGACAGCACGAATTAAAGGCAGTCTTGAGCGAATCAATTTTGGGATATCTTTTGTGGCAAACCATGTCTTCTAAAACTGTGCAGAATTCGTTATCCAGTGGGTTCAGATCAGGGCTGCCAGACGGCCATTCTTCAGAGCAAATGAAATCTGGCAAATTGTTTTGAAACCAGGTCTGGGTGTCTTAGCCTTATGGGCTGGCGTAGAAGTCTGCTGAAAAGTCCACGGCTGGTTTTGGAAAAGGGAATGGTTAAACGCCTTCATAACAGGTTCCAATACGGTTTATTGGTAAACTTTGGGCGAAGTTTTGACCCATCGTAAGAGACATCCCACCAAACCATGACTGAAGCTGAAGCTATGTGATGACCCTTTTCGATCCGTGGGATCAGTTCAGAAGCTTTCTTAGATCACAGTGCATACACCCTATCATTTTACTTGTGAAATTTTCTCTGCACGGTAAAAGTTTTTTCATCCGTAAACAAGATTTTTCTATGCAAGTTATCAGCGTGCTTCACCAAAAGACGTTTTTTCTTCCAAAGCTGTAATCAACAAATCTCCGTTGCGACGTTTGAAGGCACCAAGTCCCAAGTCTTTTTTGATAACTCAACTAATAGACTTTTGTGTGATATTCATCCTCACGAGCCCTGATTTTCTAATTTCGGGGAGGATTTCGCGAAATTCTTGATTTGAGGGCTTTGATGACTAGCGGCATACAAACCGTCCACATGATATCTCCAGTCTCCTCAAACAGTTTTATGCACCAGTGGATGAACATGCGACTAATCCCGAGCTGGCGGAGCGTTGTGAAAACATCGCCTTTTTTCATATCACACTTAAAAAGTGCTATAACAGCGATAAGGTTCTCATTATCTGACCACTCCATGGTGAAAGCTGACACAATTTTGAATTCCCGTTACAGAAACGCTATAGAGGTTAGGTTTCATAAACAATGTGGTAATGACAGTGTATGTTCAATTCTAGTATTGGAATGGGTGTGTTCAATGTTGTAACAGAATTTATGTTCCTACTAAGTATATTTTGAATAAAATATTATCTTATATTAAAAAATAACTGCTGCTCTTTATTCCAAACTAAGGGATGAACCAGAATTTTTGGAATTTTTACGGAAAAAACTTTTTTAAAAATCTACCAACGTCAGATTTCACTCGAATAAAGTTTAGTTTATTAAGCATTTTTTGAACTATAATTCACAGAAAAATTGATTAAAATATTATTAGCGGTTGCAAAATTGTTTAGCATTTTTCTTAACGTTCTTAGTTAGAGCCTGGGCACTTCGTTCGGTGACTACTGCTTAGGCTTGATTCCACCTATTTCTGAATTCTACATCATTTTTGGAAACTTTTTTTGTTTTTCTTAGGATTTGCTGCATTATAGCCCAATCAATATCATTCAATAGGCCGAAGTTCCGGGTATTTGGGAGGATTTGCCTCTTTTGGGACCACTGTGACATTACTTTCCTTATACCATTCCATAGTTGACCTGAAGTAATGACTTGTGGCTAGGTCTGGCCAAAACCAAATCGTTCCTTTGTGCTGTCCAATAAATGGTGGAAGGTGTTTTTGCAGGCATTCTTCTATATGAAATCTGAAGTTAATTGTTCCTGTCGCAATGAATGCCTTACTCCATAGACCGCAGTTGCAAATAGCTTGCATAACCATAAAGCGTTTTGGAAATTTGGTATATTTTACCTCAGAGTATTTTCTGGGTGCTGCATCCCTATTCTTTGTTGTGAAATAGGCATTCCCTAGCAACTGGTTAAAGTCCGCCTTACAGTATGTCTCATCATCGAGAATGACGCAATCGAATTTGGTAAGGTAATTATCATATGGGGTCCTAACTCTTGACACTTGCATATGGTTCTGGTTGACCCCTTACTTAAAATTTCCCTTGTACGAAGACGGAAAACACTCACCCCTTTTCGCTGTTTTATGCCGAATAGAGAAGCAATTTTAGACGTGTTTTATTGATTATTGGCTTGACAAAAGGTGGTTCTGTTTAGAAAAACTTTTATTTATATTTTTGATTGTGCCGAGATTCGAAACCGGACACCCTGCATAGCTATCCAGGAATCTACAAACTGCGCCATGAAGACGCCTTATACATACCTGAATTCCCTTGGTTGTAGTTACGGCACTTTAAGATGTATGTAGAATTGCTAAGTGACCGTAAATAGACTGGCCCGGCCGGTAAATTATCGAAAAACCGACAAACAGCCGTGAAAGTGTACGCTGGGGATATCTAACAGGTATTTCCCCGATTTTGGTATTTTTCATCATTTTTGATCACGGCTAAACCCTTTTTGGTACGTACCAATACAATTTTTATATTTTTAAGATCCAAATTCATATTTGCCTAAGTTCCTCATTCTGTCTGGAATGTCCCATATTAAACCACACTGAACTTAAATGTCTTAAAGTTGAATTCACCTCCCAGAATTTTTCTTCCCTCAATTCAGTAGTTGTCACCCAAAGATTTACAAATCAGTGTCTTCATTTCTTTAAAGCTCAAAACTCAATTTTTCTTACCGAACACAAAAAATTAGAGGAACCATCAAAATCGGAATCCTCAAAGAATTCGTATTAAAGAAACAAATTATTTTAAAATTTTCACCCAGTAAACGTGAGTAAATATGTGTTTTTTATGTAAATATTCTTTCAATTTATAATGAAATGTAGATACTCTAAGGTCAAAGGGCAGCTCCGCACGCAACACTGAAGACACAAATGGTCACAACAGTACATTATTAACACCTTGTTTTCCAATTACCCACCGCACAGGAAGCCAATTTTATTATTATCAATAGGCTTTGGGCATGCCAACGCGCACACTGCTTTGCAAAAAAAAAATTTAGAAAAAAACACGATGCGCATGCGCATGCGCCTTCCAGTTGCCGCTACGTCAAAAAGTTTACCAAACAGTGCGTTTCTCGTTAAAATGTGTGAAAAATTGGGGTTGCAATTTCATTAATTTTCCCTAGTGGTCATTATTATTAATAATGGTCAAGCGAAATTGATTTATGTAGTGGAAGAAATGACCAAGGAGGGTTGAGAAAAAACATAAGTTTTTTTTTTATTCGCAATAAACGATTTGGTTTTTAACAGCGCTTCGGAAAGAAGAGAGTTATTCGGGTATAACAATAACTGGATTTTTATATAAGTACATATCTACATTTAATTTAAATGCCATTTTTAGATTAACGTCAGCCAGTAAAATTTGCTCAATGATGATGAGAAAGTATAATTTATACTATGTATGTCGAAAATGCAGAATCGTTTGCACGATGTCGTTTTGACAATGTACTGATTGTTGCATATATCGTCAAAAGTTGTCCAACATTATCGTCTCGACGATTGGGGCTGCATGATAGCTAAATCGGTATAGTTTTCAACCTTTTTAATGCGTTTTTGTGTTTTTAAAAAAAATAAGTTTTTTTTTTTGCAAAATAGTCAAATGCTAGTATCGATAAAAACAACTTTTCTCCACGGTTTTAGTGGACAGCCAAGCTGCGTTCATCTAGCTAGAAAAGTCATTCCACAGCAAGTTCAGCACCTATCTCCTCTGAATAGATTTTTTTTCAAGTTTCATATTAATCTTTATTTTATAAAATTCAAAAAAGCTGGTGTAGAAAAATAGATTTTCTTTATATTTTTATTGTTTGTTTATAAGACTTTCAATACTTAAATTTATCTAATTTTTGATATAAAGTAAAAAAATGCTATACAGGTTACCTCGAGTTAAACTTAATATCAACCGAAACTTGGTACAGACATTTGTTGTTGGCATGACGAGGTTAAGTTCTGAAATGGGCAAAATAAGTCAAGTGGGCGTGGTACCTCCTTTCGTGGTGCGTATACAAGTGTTATATTAAAGTGTAATATTAAGAGTAATAAGTATTAAATGAAATTCAAAAGCGAAATTTTATCGAAATTGCTTTTCTGTTCGAAAAATATATTTCGAAATTCCGGGACTATGGAACAAATTTTGCTATTTAAAGACTTGATAATTTAATTAAAAATTAATCAAAATTAATTTACTTTATAGGTTGATTTATTACAATTTTCCTTCACATCAGTTAAGTAATGACTGAGTAATAAACAATTTAGTAAATCGATATTAACGAGTTCAATGATTGGACCACTCTCGTAACTCCGGTTTGGTCTCAGACAATCCCATGAGCGGACAAATCAAAAATAGTATGATCACAAATTGGAATGGCTGAGATGTTTCAAATCCTATCTTAATGTTTGAAAAAGTAATTTTCAATTGTAGGTACTCGAAAAATTTTATAATTGTTCTTTAACAAATCCTGGATCCGCCCTTTGTAGGGTATGTAAAGCTCGGCCACGTCCGAACTTAGCTATCCGGAAAGACTTATTTGCATTTTTATTTATTTTTATGAAAGTAATGTTGCATATAAATTTCCCAAGGAAAAATTACGTTAAGTCATGAAGTATTTTGATTGTATTTAGTTTTCTTGTGTGTGAAATAGGCAAAAAAAAAAAATGTTTCCAGGGTACATTCCCCTTTTAACTCAATTCATGCCCTATAATTAATAAATAGTAGCTACCCCATTTTTCAAAAATATCTTCAAATTACCCCTTCTCGCAATACTAACCAATACTAAGTCGGTGGGTAATGTACTAAGTATGTGCATATGTATGTGTGTATTAATTTGTAATGCTTATAAGTACAACAAATCAACAAGTCGCTTTCTCATAATTTGTTGTTTTTTTTTCATTACAACGCGAACTCATGAATGAATTTTTCTTACTTCCTTTTAGTGTCTCTCTGCTTGGAGAGTGTAATGTAATGAAATGAGACTCATTATAAAAAATTATTTACCTACTTCGAAAAGTGGGTCATCGTCAGTAACAAACTTACATCCAAGAAAAGAAAATCATGAAACGTGGAGGAAGTTGTAGACAGGGACGTAGAATGAGGCAAGGCGACCCAACTTGAGTTCCATTATAGCAGGACACACGCTCGCCACCAAAATGCCACCATCATGGCAGCTGTTGAGTGGAACTTTCTCTCATTCTTTTATTTTTATTTTAGTTTGCATTTACGAATATTTTTAAATACTGAATTTTTGTGATTCAGACAATGGCCTCGCCTCCCACAAAATGTTGCTCACATTTCAACACCCGACGGTGTTAGAAACAGTGAAGGGATGAAAGGAATCAGGTGGATGCTGCCACCTCAACTGAGCTGTCTCTACTCCACTCAACTTGAATAAGTGAAAGTTTTTTAATGCAGGCAGACATTTTTTTGCACTTTACCGGAAACAACAGCGTCAAGCAGCATCGCCCCAGACAAGAGTCACAGAGCCGCAGTCCCTTTCTGCTCCTCGCGCTTTTCTGCTCTTTGTTGAATAAATGATTTTGAGCCATTTTTTGCTGCTTTCACACCCATTCTGAATTTGCTTTGCTTTGTTTTTTCCATTTTTTATTTTTTATTTTATATTTTCTTCTTCTTTTTTTTTTTTGTTGTTGCGTTCAAGAAATGGAGAGCGTTTAGTATCGTTGACGCTGCTATCGCGAAACTGCGTCTCGACATTGTTGCTACTGTAGCTGCTGGGTTGCTTTCGCTACTGTGCCACACTTGCATCGCTCGCAAGGAAATGCCTTGCATAGAAAAAGATTTCGTATACTTTGCTGCTGCTGCTGCTGCTGCTGCTGTTGCTGCCTTCAAAGCGTTTTCTTTCTTTCTTTCCTTTGCCACTTTCTCTCTTTTTATTTTTTCATTTATTTATGCATATTTTTATTTTTACATAGCAGACGCAGCCAACGCCATTATCACGGGGGAATTTCATAATGAGGCAGCATTTTTTTTATATTCAAACTTGCCGCCAAGGTCGGGGTCGTTATTCTTTTAATTTGATCTTGCCTTGCGACTATGTGTCTTAAGTTAAATAGACATTTCCTAGTGCCACAATTTATATTCAGGTTCTTGTTTTTCTTTTTCCGTTTTTATTTGCTTTTTGTAGGAATAATATCTAATTAACACATTTACCCTGGGAACGTATCATGGAAAGCAATAATAATAGCAAACGGAATTCGCAGGTTTGGATTTGTTATACTGTAGGGCACAAGCGGATCCACAGTTCGTCAATGGGTACAGGGCTTTGGTGTTTAGCGCCTAAATTTCTTTTATTATGTAGGAATGATCATAATAAATGGAATAATTGACTGTGAGGGTGGTTTTGACCCTTAAATGCATGACCATGAGTTAAGAGAGAAGCAAAATTGGGCAATATCACTAAGAAATTTAGCTCAGATGGACATATGTATTTCTAAAATTAAAGTGAAGGTTATTTGAGAAAACTCTAGTTATTTATTTCGTTCGTGAGAGTATTGTCAGCTTTTCTATTTTACCCAGTTATTCCCTTAGATGACAACCCTCGAATATATGTGTAATATAATCATTAACGGTATTAATTAAGAAGCCACGAATCTTTTTGTGATTATGACCAGCGTCGGATCGAAACCTGAGAATATAGAAGCTGCAGCATCTTTGCAAAATTGTAAGTGCTTTTAATCTTTAAAAATCAATCGGTAGCGCAACTGTTGACTACAATCACTTTGAAATTTCTTCATCAGTTTATAGATGGCCTATGTACCTTAGGAAAGCTTAATAATGATGTTTTATATTTTTTAGATCAGGTTTTTGGTCAGCTTCAGTTCTGAATTTTGATCATGTTTTGGTTTGAATTTTGTTAAGGCTTAGTATTTGTCTCAGTATTGGTCTATATATTAGTTTTGATTTTTTACCTAAATAATGGCCTAGATTTTGATCTAATTTTATTTTTGTACCGGGATTTCAATCTAGTTATTGATTTTATATTTGCCCTATAATTTAGCAAAAACAAGCCCCCCAAAACTCTTATTTCATTGGTGAATGTTTTGAGAAATTCGGCATAAAACTGTAGGCCCCTTCCATTCATGTACAAATATAACACGCACAACATCAATGGATGCTAGGCCCTCCATGGACTGTTGTCGATGAACCTTGAACCCAGTGCCCGAAGACGAAGTTCTTCAATGCAGGGCATCCACAAAGTAGATGTTACTTAGATTGATTGGATTTTCTCTACGTCCCCGCAGCTTCTGCATTAATCGTTGAATTCTAGTTACCATTTGTGGAACATAGTTCAAATGGCACAGTGTTTCGTGATCCACTAGAGAAAAACTAGGCTATAATATCACCCAGAATATCATTGCGATAGCTATCGACAGTGAATAAAAATTTGCTAAAACTAGGTCCCTTATAAATTCGATTTTAATTGCATTGAATTCTTTGTAAATTTCACAAATCATCATGTCATCCAACGACAATTAAAAGTTAACCAAAGCAATTAATATCAGCTGAAAATGCAAGTCATTAAATGAGCAATATTACACATACAATATAAGTTTTGTATATGCTTAAGCTTAAAATTTAGAAATCCAAAATTAAGCAATCTGCTCAACTCTTTGCTGAGTTCAAACCAAAAACAGACAACTCATGCGACTGTGTGTGTGTGTGTGTGTGTGTGTGTAGTTGGTCAAATTGCTTGGGCACGAACTGGACGCACGCGTAACCTTTAACACACAATTTTCATGATATATTATGCACTCAGTTAAGGTAGACAACATTGTCAACCAGATTTGCAGCTTATCCTTCATACACTCTTCAGTTCTATTTGCTCATAGATGTACATACACATCCAAACAAGACGAAACGGACATACATATGTATGTATGTAAGTACTTTGGTATATGTGTCTACAAAAAATTGTTGTACTCAATTGTGGCCGCGTTGCAGTAAATATGAATTCATAATAATTTAATGGAAATGGTTTTCATATGCATCACTCCTTCCTTACTTCTGAATATTAATGTTGACTGTATGAGTATAATTGTGTATGTATGTATGCTAATTTCACCCCTATTTGATGCATAAAATATCTCATCATATTTATTTTTCATTTCGAAGTATAATATGAAATTGCAATGGCTGGTGGACAAGGGTCATTTAGTGGTATAAAATATTATGAAGAGGGTCGAAAACTCAAGTTGAACACATTCTGCATAACGTTATGTGTAGAATATCACGCCCAGCATTTAAATTCTTTAGAAACTTTTTGAATTCTTAACCGAAAAAGAATTTTCAACCTTCAATAAAGGGTGATTTTTTATGGACTTGGATTTTGAAAATCAAAAAAACTCGGAAATTTTACAAAAGTGAATGAAATTTTTATTTGGATTGATAAATCAATACCTGCCATTTACTTTTTAAAGATAATTAATTATATAACTACGCTTTAAGTGTTACATTCTGATGGTCCAATTTTGGCACACTTTTTCATACATTTCGGCAGGAATCTCACCAATGACGCATTCAATGTTGGCATCCAAAGCAGAAATCATATTTGGCTTGTCCTTATAGACAACAGACTTAACATAACCCCACAACAAAAAGTCTAACGGGGTCAAATCACACAATCTTGGTTGCCAATTGACTGCACCAAAACGTGAGATTAACTGCTCACCAAATTCGCCTCTCAATTGATGCACGGTTTCGGGTGGAGTGTTGCATGTGGCACCGTCCTGTTGGAACTACATGTCGGCCAAGTACAATTCTTGGATTTTCAGCAAAAAAAAGCGTGATATCATCGAACGGTATCTTTCTCCATTGGCCGTAACGTTGCGGCCTTCATCGTCTTTGAAGAAGTACAGCTCAATGATGCAGCCTGCCCATAAACCGCACCAAATAGTGCATTTTCGGGATGCATTGGTAGCTGCTGAATTGCTTCTGACTAGTCTTCACTCCAAATACGGCAATTCTGCTTATTAACGTATCCATTGAGCTAAAAAGAAACCTCGTTGAAGACAATTTTGCGATAAAAAACCGATTGAATTTTGATAATAAATTTCAATAATTTACAAACGTTGTTCAGGCGTAAGTATATTCATGATGAAATGGCAAACCAAACTGATCATTTTTTACTTTGACATATGTCAAAAATCATGCGTGAACTGCCCGAAATATTAACGTCAAATACAAAGTATCAAAAAAAATCACCCTTTACTTGTAGCTAGGACTAACCAGGGTGTTTAATACTCGTATAAGAAGGTTTATTAACCCTAGAATCAAAATTTGTATAATTGGCATAAATATGAGTTCATTTGAACTTTAAATTTCAATAAGTGATTTCGCATATAGGGACTTCAGACAACTGGATACTCGTACCACTAAAAGATATTTACAGGGGAAACTTAAAATTTTATAATGAAAAATTGAAAGTACATGTCGAGGAAAAAAGGTCGAAAAAAAAAATATATTTTCGTTTCACAATTTGGTTTTTACGTGCTCAAATTTATAATCTCAAATTGTCGATAGTCCATAGTTAGTTGTTGTTATTTAAACAGCTGCCTTCTCCTGGGTGCACAATTAGTACTGGGTGACGTTTTGATAACATACCTCATATTTTTATTGTTGTAATTGTTGTTGTTGCAATTGTAACTGTTAAATCGTCCTTGTGAGATCTAGAAATACGAGTAGTAGCAGTTTTCCGATTTCAACCACACTCAATACTGCTAAGAAATGGTTTTTCTAGGGGGCGAAGCCTGGCTCTAGCCAGCCGCGGGCAGGGGCAAAGATAGTGGATGAGGCTTTCTGCTTCTTCTTTGTCATTGAAACTGCGAAAGAAAGAATTGTTTAACCTAACGATATGTCCCCCTACTTTTCAGTGTCTAGTGATAGCTGCAGTTTGTCCGGTTTTGTTTGAAAGCGAATAGTTTAGTTAATGTTTGGCTATCGTATTTTGGTCATGTATCTCTTAATGTGAAACATGAGTTGAGCCATTTTCATGTTTGAATTGCAGTGCATAAATAGAGAGGAAATAGATCAGTCTTAAGTTAAGCGGAATAGCAACAGGCAACAGGCTTCAGGCACATCAAGATTAGACCCTCGCCTAGCTAGTACGTCTGCCATATCATTACCCTCATTGGAGGTGTGGCTTTCTTTACCCTATACGCATAGTCAGTTTCCAGTTTAATATTGGGTCTAAAATAACTCACAGATATTAGTCATTTTTTAGAAACCAATCAGCATCAGTTCTGTTTTGCTTGGATTCACGTTTCAGGAATCACTAAGTGAGCTCTTTTCATAATTACTTACACTGATTATGATTGTGTTTAAGCCATCTAATGGCACTTTCCTTTTCTATTATTCTATTCTTTCCTTTTCTATTCCTACTCTTTCTACCTTTCTTCTTTCCTTGATTCCTTTCGAATATCTCAAACCGTACGGTTTCTATCCTGTTTCTATCCTAACATTGTAATTTGAATTTTTTCATAATCTTCAATTTTCATCCCAATAAATTAATTTGTTAATTTTCAAATACTTAGTGTTTAATTGCAAAATTCCCCTCTCTTTCGATCTCTCATTTAAACAATTCATTCCCGAATTAAACATATTGGAAACATACCTGACACTAGTACTAGCATGGTCCGCGCACTCAACTACTTTAACTCGCCTTGAAAGTAGACAGGATATCATTAGCAACGCACAGAAAGAGTACAGGCGATAGGACGCCTCCTTGTGGAGTACCCCTACAGACGCGCCTTTCTCTTATCTAAAGCTTATTTAGTACCTTATAAGTTATAGGCCAACCGATAACTGAAGTTATATGAGACCGGAATTCATCATGTCAAATGAGTGAAAACAAATGAAATGGATTAAAACTCGCTGCTTATCGTTTTTGACATTCACCGGAAATAATGAATTATTAGACTGACATCATCGTCAACCAAAAAGGACAAGTATTTTCTTAATCGCGACGAGAAATCGAAGCCTTCTAGCAATTTTGTGCAGAGAGCCAAAATTTTTATAGGGATTTGTATTCTTGATATAAGACTACAGCATTTTGTTATCTTGCTCAATCTGCCAATGTCGGGGAATATTGTCTGTTGTAGACGTTACAAGGTCCGCCGTGTCCCTTCATGGGCTTCATGCATAAGTTTAACAAACTTACACCAATGTTCGTTATGGAGAGTTAAATATCTAAGACTTCGCAATGGACTGCCACAGAAATATGAATTTAATATTAAAAAAAATTTATTTTATAAAAAATGCCTTTATCAATATTCTTTATTTGAACCCATGCAATCATTGTATGTCAATCCGTTTTCTTTTCTTTTTTAAATATATATTTATGCAAATCAGTGATGTCTATAAATTTAGGTATTTACTGCATGCATACAAATGAAAAATAACAACAACAAAAATAAAAAAATTTTATTCCATAAAATATGTGGAAAATTGCTTATAAACAATTCCAACAGATAAATTGCATTCAAAATTTCAATTTTGCGTAGCAATTGAAGCGTGGAATTGAATTTATATAAAATGGGCATGCAAATCCTACATTTGAAATCCTTTGGTACGTTCGTCACTTTAGATTGTATACGATAAAGGGTTTTGTTTTTTTTTGGTTACTCCAAGTATGCATGACAATTTTTACATATGTACTATGCACGTATGTATGTATGTTTTTACACCCAAAAAATTAAATTGCTTTAACATACATATACTAATTTTGAGTGAGCATTGAGTGCTGCATAGTTTGTTTCGACTGAGTTGATATTTTTAGTGCAAAAAGTGAGAGGGTTTTACTATCGCTCAGGAAAAACTAGCGACTATAATTGGTTGATTGTGGTATTACAGCGGGACGTTCCGGCTTCAATGTATCCCCGGGGCAGTCACTAAAGCAACAACAACAGCATGATTGGTCGATAGCGAACATGGAGTATAAATA
The DNA here is from genome assembly GCA_958295655.1 of Palloptera scutellata. NCBI lineage: Eukaryota > Metazoa > Arthropoda > Insecta > Diptera > Pallopteridae > Palloptera > Palloptera scutellata. The sequence continues at coordinate 105,424,673 of OY282449.1, forward strand.
ATTGTAAAATCAACACTTTACATAGAATTGATCCTTGTCTAACTAACATACTTAATTGTGACAATTGTACAAAATATGCCAGCAACATTTCTTTCAGTGCACGCACAAAATGTTATACAATATCAAAAAATAGATACACCTATTCCTTACATTGTGATATTCTTTTTAATAAATTTTTATGCAAAACTCGCTAAATTGGAACTGTGTGGAGTCGGCAATAGAAGGCAAAGTTATTGTTTTGTACTACGCAATGCAATTCACTGACATGTATTGAAATTGCGATATGGAATTCAATTTGTTTAAACTGTTTTTTCTTTTTCTCTTTTATTCTTTTATTATTTTTAATAATTTCAGTTGGTGGAAAAGCAATTTTCAATTTAAAATCTTTCAGTTTTGATTGTTACGCAACATTGAATGCAAATACTAGAATTTCTTACTATGCCAGGTAAGGTTTTTAAAAAACCAATCCGCTTATCATTCGCAGTTTAGAGAGTTACGAGCGAACGGATACAGATGCCAAAGTGTTTTAGGTAGGCTATGTTCATCTATTTATGTTATGTATGTATATAACTTTTTCATATTTGTATATGTATTTTGCATGATAAAAATCTATATCAGTATCTACTCGTACTCGCAATCGTATGAACATGTTATAAAATTTGAAATGAATTTTTGCTCGAACTGTAGCCATATAATTATGATTTTCATGAACGTTGCCAAACAGAAAAAAGAAAAAAAAAATGTATCTAATTTGCATACACATAATCGGGCAGATGTTTTTCACTCGCGCCAATGAGTTGTCTGGATTTTGTTACTCTCACCCTTCCTCGCCCTTCACGGCTCTAGATTCTCGAATAAAAAACACGCACACTAATTCATGAAAGCATTTAATATATTTTATAAAATGAACTAGATGTTGATAGATGTGTTCGGTTAGCAGTATGAGGAAACCTGGAAAATTTGGGCGTTTTAAGTCGAAAAGTTCTCAAACACACTGTCTCTAGGCTAATTATAAATCACAATATTTATGTATTGGGTCATATAAAAAGAATCCGTGGTTTTTGTGTTGGTGCCCACAAATCTGGCAACACTAATCCGAGTATCTCAAATGAGCATATGTTTGAAAGGTGGTATTCAAGGCTACAATTGTGTGAAGACAGTTGTATAATTCGTTGCTAGCGTAACAAGTTACATTGATCTGAAAATGCGTGAGATATCTGAAGAAATACGGTATGTGATGCTTCAGTACTATAGAAAAGGTAAAACCGCTGTAAAAACATGCCGAAAATTTTTTTCCGGTATACGGCGAGAATGCTGTGAGTGAACACCGGACAAAGGAGTTGTTTGCTCGATTCCGTTCCGCAAAATTCCATATCAAAGATGCACTGAAAGTCAATGAAAATTTGTATATGATGCAGCAAGATCGACACGCAAGCTATCAGGAAATACCGAAGACACTAAACATCATATAAGTACATGACAGATTTTTGGGTACCAATCGTGGATACTTTTTATATGACCCAATACTCATACTAATTAGGTCTGTAACCCCCTATACACAATGTAAAATTCCTCGACATCTACAAGCTATAATTACACAGCCCGGAGAAAACATGGCTTCAAAAGAAGAATGTGAAAGTACACTTTTTTCAAGGCACCTCCTTTACCATTGGGTGGCAATGATAAACTTCCCTAGAGTCGAAATATCCTGCAAATAAGCTTTTCACTTAACCTTCCAGATTCGGCATAAAACTGTGAGATCCTTTCCATTCGTTAACAAGTGTAACTCACACAATATGAATGGATGGGAAAAAGTCAGCGGAGGACCTTACAAGATTGTTGTGCCTTTAAAGAAGAAGAAGAAGAAGAAGAGTAGAAGAAGATGATTCTAAAATCATATTTAACAACAGAAAAGGTTAATTTTTGAGATTTCTTGTAGTTCAGCAAACAGAATAGTTTGCAGCAAAAACACATATAGGGTGGTCCATCTAACATTTGGAACTTAAAATACTGGTTATTTTGAGTGTGGCAACTCTAATGTCATTCGTATTATGACGGAAAATTTGTTTTATATTTGCGGTTAAAGCTTGAACAACGTTGGGAAATACTGAAAATGTACTTGTAAAATGATGGTCTTCTATCGAAAATGTAAGAAACGTTCAGAATTCGGTAGTAGAGAACTGCCTTCCACGCTATTTGTGGATCAATCTGTGAAACTGTGTGTGAGAGAGAAACTGGATCTTTATTGGAAGTCATTTGAATGATATAGTGGAAGGATTTACCGGGAGGATTGTACTTTCGAATAAGAAAAAAACATTGGAAAGAATTTATTAGTTTCTTATATACACGTAAATCAAATTCCAAATTATAAATGGTCCACCCTGTACATAAGGAACCAAATAAGCCTATGCAATCATACCTTATAGGCAAATTTCAAGTTAGTGATCTAAAGCACTGTTTTGGGTGAAATTTGGTCTCGACAAGGGCCTTAATTAATAACAGAGAAAAGAACCAGCACAATAGGAATTGAGAAAGTCTCCTTAACCTGCACAATAACACATGCAATATAATCGAGGATACTAAAAACGTAGTAGGAATTCTTAACCCCTGGTGATATGTGGAATTCTGAGGGGAAGGGAGATCGTAGGTCGGAGAGATGAGATATGTAATTATTGCAAAGCAACTGAACCAGATTCTTTATCCTCGTGATTCTCTATCTCAAGTCAACAAATAGATTCCTCGTCCCACCTGCTGGATAGTGATTCGAACACCATTGATAAAATTAAAAAATTTGTGTGACGGATTCCGTTTGACCTTTAATCAATGGATTATCGTCAGACTTGAAACTCACACCTTAAAAATCCATGCACATAAACACGAGTTCAGTTTTGGGTTTATGGTTTAAATGAGACTAATCTGCATCAAAGCAACATTTTCCATCCTCAGCCAATTTTTATGCATTCATGCTCAATTTATGATTTCAGGCAGATAATATAGCGCAGCTAATTCAATGCTCGGATCGGCAAAACTAAACACTACAAAAATATAGTAGATGGTTCTTGCTGACACCAAACAAAAATCGATTAGGTAAGTTTCTTTTTTTCTTTCTTTCTTTCTTTTAATGGCACAACAGCCCATTGAGGGCTTAGGCCGAGCTTTTCGCATCCACTCATGTTGTGCGTGTTATATTTGTACATGAATGGAAGGGACTTACAGTTTTATGCCAACTCCGAACGGCGAAGTGAAAATCTTTTCATATGAAATTTTTACTCTTGTGGTTTTGCCATTGCCTGCCAAGAGATGTTGCCATGTTGCCGTGTAGAAAAATTGTCTTTTCTACTTTTTGCCAGTGCCAAGATTCAAACCCCGGACACTCTGCGTAACAGTCCAACGCATTACCACTACGCTACAGCGACCACTCAAGTAAATAATTCAATTTTTTTATCTGGGAGATATACCCAGTTACAATTTGGAGCGATGTTGAATTACTTAAGCTAATATGAAGCACGTCTTCTAGAAAGCATTTTCTTTTCCTGAGAACTACTCTTTGAATTACGATTGCTTTTGATGGTTGTAATTTACGTTGAACTACATAAAGACTGCAACAAGTAAATGGCAATTGAAAATTGTGCTGCCATTGAAAACTCGAATGTGAAAATATTTTATGAAAGCAATTTCAGAAATAATTGTAAATTTTCTAGCAATTGGTTACGCGTCTGTACACACGCTTCATAGATTTCTCTAAGGCAGAGAAAAATTTATACTCATAACTTTTGTCATTTAAACTGGGTAACAAGAGAAACTATTTCCGTGTACAGAATATACTGGTACATTCTTATATACAAAATAAGCATATATTTACATTTGTATATTATGTACGAATAAAAAAAGGAATTGTAACTGAAAAAATTTCAAA
>OY282449.1:105428788-105468788 GCA_958295655.1 Palloptera scutellata
CGGTGTGTCTCAGCCGTTATCACCCTTGGTAAAAATAAACACCCGATTTCATAAGTTTATAACTTTTATAAATTTTGTAAAAAATCAGTGCTGTTTATGAAAAATGTATATTCACAAACACAATAAACATTATTCGCAAACAGAATTGATTTTTTTTTTATTTACAGAAAAGTTATAGACTTAGGAAGTCAGGTGATTACCTTTTTTCGGATGGTTACCTTTTCGCCACCCTATACACAGTGAATACCTTGATTTTTGTATACACTTCCCTTTAGGAAATGTGTAGATCCAACTATTTCTGGCATTCCTTGTTGCCGCTAAGTGGCACAACCACTTAAAGACCTAAACAAATTTATAACACATTGCCTTAAAACCATTTACTTTCTTTGGTGGCATCTGGATTTTGTATAGGAAGAAATTTCCCATTTTATTGAAGACACAAACCATTGCTTAAAGTATGAAAAATACATAAACTTCATTGTTCTTTAGGTTGCCATAAATTATTTCCCTTCTTCGTAAATACTAACTTGAATTTTTTATATATATTTTATGTATATATTTCAGTTTACTTCTTGAAACTACGGTCAAATACAGAATTGTGAAATACATCGAAAAAGAATGTCGCACAAATAAGATTTGCGAAAAAGTGTTTCGCACCTCTTTGGCGAACTAAGTACAAAGGAAATTCTTCAAGTGTTCAAAGGCAAACGAACTCACGTGCAACAATTTATCGTGTTGTAAGAGTGGCCTAACAACAAAAACACTCTTGGCAAGTGCTTAAAAAAAAAGTTGGTCAAACAACACGGCGATTGTTGCGAGAATTTTGTATTTCATAAACCACAATCAGCCCCATTTTGACCCAAAATGACGTTATCTATCGAAAACATAAGCGAACACCAAAATTTACAGCCAGATAACTCGAAATAATACCAAAATGTTGCCGTGACAAAAACTTTGTAGATGGAAAATTCATGATCTTGGATGACGAATCTTACTTCTCTTTTTTACACCATGAGCTGGATGGAAATAATGGGTTCTACACTGACAACATTGAAGCAACACCAGACAATGTTAAAGTGTTGGATTGGTGTGCAATTACGCCAAAGGGCCAACACCAGTTAGTCATCCAAACAAAGCAAAAGGGATCAATACTGACATTTTGATCTGCCAATGCTTGCCAAAATTTAATCAGTTCGCCGAAAAACATCACTCACATGACGAACACATGTTTTGGCCGGACCGTGCAAGGAGTCTTACTTTACTTTTTTTTTACTTTTAATGGCACAACAGCCCATGGAGGGCCTAGGCTGAGCTTTTCGCATCCACTCATGTTGTGCGTGTTATATTTGTACATGAATGGAAGGGATCTACAGCCGAATCCGAACGGCGTAGTGAAAAGCTTTTCATAGCAATTTTTACTCTTGTAGGTTTGCCATTGCCTGCCAAGAGGTGGTGCCGTGTAGAAAAATTATTTTTTTTTACTTTTTGATTTTTTGATTTTGCCTATGCCGAGATTTGAACCCCGGACACTCTGCGTAGCAGTCCAACGCATTACCTCTACGCCACAGCGACCACCCTTGCAAGGAGTCAGTATTCGGAAAAAAAACAATAGATTAGCCCAATGAACGAAATATTCAATTTGTACCGAAGAAGAATAATCCTCTAAATCCCATAGGCACATCCATGCTTAGAAGATTTTTGGATCATACCCAAACATAAAGTGTACGAGATGGACTGGGAAGCTCAGAACGAGCAACAGTTGAATGAAGTCGATGCATCTGTCTGCCAGAGCATGGTTTTAAAAGTTCGAAGCATATTACGAAAAATCTAAGATCTAAGATTCTTATTGAATAAAGGTTTCAAGCAATAAGAAATAGTTTGCTATTGTGTGCTTGTTTTTCAAATAGCATAGGTTTGAATTTTGTCTCAAAACTTATGAGGCACATGTTAAGTGTGGAAGAGTGATGGAAAATTGGTTCTAAAGAATCGATCGCTGCAAACGTGTTCGCGGTGGTCATACGAACGAAATTGAATTCCATACTCAAATGTAACATGTCTATAACTCTTGGAATAAATTTCAGTCTGATACTTATCAAAATTATTCTGTATTTTATTTAAATACAAAATGGTTATGGTATGCCCCTATTGAAAACGTCATTATGTAGTATGTATACATTTTGTACCTAAAAACTCGGAGAAAGTCAATTGCTACAGCAAATGTATGCAGGTAAATACTCGTGTGTATATACCATAAATAAGGAAATAAAATACTTTTTGAACCACACCCAAAATTAATTATAATATTTCCCAAATACAACCTCACTAGTGTACAAATATCTACATATAGATATATAGATTATAAAACAAGTTGTATAAGTACGCTAAAAACAATATATGTATGTATGTATGTACATAAAGATGCAATACTTACCTAATACATAAATATATGCAAGACTTTTGCGTAGCTACCAAAAACTATTTAGCTATAATTTCCATCACTGCGGTAAGATTTGTAGAAATGCTCTAAAACACATACGCACAGACACACGCATTCCCACAAACACATACCCACACAGTTAACTATGAACATCTACCCGAAATTTTAATTATTATTATTATTATTATTTCTTGGCAATGCTGTGTGTGTGGAGGTGTGCAGGGAGAAAAAACAATAAGTTTTCGCCGAAAATTGTTCTCGAAAACTAATATGAACGACGTGAAGTGGAGCTTGCATAGTGCCGTTAATCACAAGAAATGTTCTAATTGGTAGAAATTTTGTAGTTCGCTCACCAAGTCGGAATGAATGAAAGAAAAATCTTCGTGCGTATGTGCGACGAACACGACAAGGGTGGAGACTTATGGCCAGGACATAAATATCCTATATGTTGCCAACAAAACCGACTTTCACATACTCAATATGGTGTGTATGTATGTGTGTTCAACCACATACATATGTACATATAAACGTACATATATCTATACATATGTACATACAAATTCATGTACCACTGAGTGCACGACACCATTTTCTTACCACAGATTTCACAAAGTAAGACAAAGAAATAATTTTCAATGTTTTCCTATTTTGAATAGTGATTCAGAGAGGAAGACTTAAAAATCGTCCCCTCAAGAACCCAATGATTCTCCATTCCTTTTTGCATGCACGTATACCATAATCGTACAAAGCCGCCTTCCTCTCCGTAAGCGAATGATGCCTGATGACCAGGCAATTGAATATCTGATGAAGAACTGCACTCGCTGTCAGAAGACTACAATTGAAAGAAAAATCAAATTATAATTACCTCGCGCAGTTTTTGGAAACATTTGTAATGAACCATCCCCTATGATCTGTAAATGCAGTTAAATACTTTAAATAAATTGACAGCACATTGACTGAATTGGTTTTCTATGTCTGCATTGATATTAACCTAACCTACAATCTCGTTTTCTCATTTGGTAGGAGATATATGTACGACTAACTACCAATTTGAAGTGCCCCTTGGCAGATCACAACTCTGGGGTCAATCCTATTCCTAGCACTCGTTTTTCCCAGTGGCAAACCTACTAGAGTAAAAGTTGCCTATGAAAAGCTTTTCACTTTGCCATTCGGATTCGGCAAAAAACTGTAGGTCCCTTCTATTCTTGTACAAATATAACACACACAACATGGGTGGATGCGAAAAGCTAGTTGTGCTATTGAAAGAAAAGGAAAAAAATCCAAAGATCGTGAAATCTGGAGTATTTGTAGTATTTTTGTAAAAAATTTACACTTTTTACTACAGATTGTGATCGATGTTATTTTGAATTTTTGTATTTGTGATATGTATTTGTTGTATTATTTAGCAAAAGAAGAGCATAAAAAACTTACAACGCAGCCAGAATCGTAATTCATGTTTATCATTTATTTATTTGCAATGAATTTGAAGTGCTGCTATAGCACAATTTTATTAAATATTTGTTTTTAAATAAAACCATTTTAAATTTTTTTTTATTGTCAAAGATATCTGAAGTAATCTGTCAAGATTATTAATCAATTTGAAAGAAGAACGCTGTGCTATTTCCCAATGTATAAAATGTGACTATTGAAAATCTTCAAAATTTATCAGAAATTAAATTATATGGCAGTATTACATTTTCTTGTCAACTGATTGGCAAATACACAAATACTATACAAAAGTTACAATGGGCTATCGCTGTTGTATTTTTGATATTTGTAGTATTTGAGAATCGTATTAAATTTATCAAAAATACAGAATTCAATACCATTTACTCCCGATCGTGAATACCGCTAATATATTTTTAATGTGAAGAGATGAGAAATAGCTTTCAAACAGTTATTCAACCGTTTCCCGAAGATAAAGTCTCTTTAGTTTTTCGAAAGAAGTCCAACTAAGCCATGGCGACCACAAAGTATGCACATACAAAAAACATCTGTGACTGTCAAGAGCATTGTCTTGCAGTTCATTTGAGGTTGCTAGTTAACAGTCGTAGGTTTTCTCCCAGAAATTATCTCAGATCCAAACAATGCTTCTTAACATAATTCTTGATTGCAACTCAGTGTCTACAAGACATTCACTCTCCTCTTATTATTATAAGAATTATTATAAAAAATTACAGTAGCAATTTAGCAATTCTGTTTTATTGATTAAACATTAAATAGTTATTTTTGTTCATACCGTTAGTATCACGGGAATTATTTTATTAGCTTTTCTTATTTTTAACTGAAATTCTCAAAATCAATCCAAATACTTAATTTTACTGTTTTTCAGATCTTCGGCTCATAACCAGCCGAAATAATTATAAAAAACTCCACGATGGATTAAAAGTACTTACCTACGAATTGTGATAGTTGATGCGTTAACCTTTCTTTTTTTCGTGGTAATTCTAAATCATGCGTTTCGGATTTTAAGTACCCAAAATTAAATTCTTATGAGCAGCATTTATCTAGAACATATTATGCTTCTGTAGAACCTCGTAATGGGTTAAAAGGCGGAGAAATAATGGGTTTAATATATGTATTTAAAACAAAAGTTGTTCTATGGAAGATTTTACTTTGAGGTTCTGAAAACATACATTCTTACCTGAAAAATTACCAATGCATACACTTAAAAAACGAGTGAAAACTACAGTACATCACTTCGAAAAGCATGCTCTTTTTTATCACTTCTTGTCGATATCAGTGATAACAATTGGTTTAGACGTTTTTTTGATACTCTACAAACTCTTTCAAATCCATTTAAGTTTAAATTTAAAAAATTTAATGTTGACCAATTTTCTTTTTTTAACAAAAGTTGTGGAGGTTTAACTGATTTTCCTAATTTAAAAACCAGCAATTAACTTCGCAATATTGAGCTATTAACGGCCCAATAACTTGAAACTATGAAATTGAAAATTGTCAGTTAACTGTTTCACTGAGTTAACTCGCCACTATGAAATTGAGCCTTATTGGCTGCGACAGAGCCTTTGCGTCATGACAACAAGATGGCGAGCACAGCAAATGTTGTCTGCGACTGGATCATAATGAACGCGGTAACGACAAAAATTATTTAATTCTACTATCCACATTTTCCTCAAATTATTTATTTTATAGCGATAAAAAACAATAATTTCTACTGGAACGCTTCATCAATTTATTTATTTTTAAGGAACATAACATAAACAAACAATTTGTATAATTTTACGGTTTATAATTTCATTTTCACTTATGAAAAAATGGAAATAGACTGAAGTCGACGACTTGGCGCAATGATCCACTGCCGCAGCCTTTGTGTTCGTCTTCATAAGAATACATGGTATTTAAGGATTGACAAATGGCGCAATGTCATTCCCGCGTCCATTGTTTTCGTACTTTAGGTATGGTTTTCATTTGATACTGTACCGCATCGCAACATGATAACTCTTATAACTTTAGTCTAAGTCAAAGTGTCTCGAATCATATGTCACATCTAAATCTGGCACTTTTAACTTAATACGTAATTTTTAAGATTAGCTTTGAATTTAGCAACCGCAAATAATGTGTAGCATTATCTGCTCATAGTAGCAGAGAAAGCGATTTTTATTCGGGCAGTATTGTTAGCTGTCATACTTTAATAGAAGTATGCGTGGTGCGTACACGTTGCTGTCAAAACATAATTACTTAAAGTTAACTACGATAAAGCGAATGATATAGCACAGTCCTCCAAAGAAATATGTGTTTATTCTAAATATGAAAATTGTTTTTTAAAAAACTCAAGAGAATTATTCTGACAACTTAAAAACAAAAAACCTAGAACGCAAAGCGTCCGCTTCCAATTTAGCCATGACTGTAACTTATAATAAAGAAAACCGGATTTTCTAATGTAAACACTAATGTACTGGGTAGTCAGTACTCAGGCCAGATTACACCAATTGGAAAAGATAGGAATTTGATAGGAATAAGTAGTTCGTGAATTGGCTTCGTGGAAGTTGGACGTTGTTGGATGTGATCTTGGTCATTCGCTTGTGTATTATTTATTTTTTTAAATTTGTGTTATTTACATTTGATTTGTTGTTTTTGTATTCTGTTTGGAAGAGTGAAGACGCACACGCACCAACTAAAAATAAATAAGATAAAATGTGTGTATTTTCGAGTATTTTGTAAACAAACTGAAGCACAATTGTGGTTGAACATTGAATTCTGGAAAAAAAACTTCAATAATTTTCTTGTTGCTTAGCCAAGGGGGAACGGTGCTGATTGTGATCTGGTTTGAAATTATACAAAAATTCCTAAAACGAGACAGCCAGCAGAAAACGAAGTAGTTGAAAGACCACTTTGGTAGAGTCAGGCAGGCAGATTGTTAATACAAGGCAGCGACGCGGCGTTAGTTAACGAGTTAACAAGGCTGCGAGACAGACACAAGACACAGTCGCTGGCAGCGGTCGTCGGTAGCTGTGGAAAAGAGTGCAGTGCTGTGCAAAACGGAAAAAGCAAAAATCTATAACGAAACGAAACTGCGTAACATTAAAACAAGTTCTGATCTGAAGACAGAGAAAAAGAAGTGCACGATGTGCATTTAAATTGCATCCGAAGCTGACTCTTGTTAGCCAAGTTATCGCTTTAGTTTCTTTTGGTTAGAGCAGAATTGAGCTCTAGCTTAAATTAAAGTAACAGCCTCAACAACAACAACAGCCAACAGCAACGAAATGCTCGCACTGGCCATCGGTAATGTGCTTGGCTTGATGCTTCTAATGGGCGTCGTGGCGCAGAGTATCGACCCCGTGGATTTCTCTTTTCGTCAGTGCGAACCTATACGCATCGATATGTGCCGCGGCATTGGCTACAATGAAACCTCAATGCCTAATTTGGTAGGACACGAATTGCAAACCGATGTTGAATTCCAATTGCAGACGTTCACACCATTAATCGAGTACGTATGTAGCGTACAGTTGAAGCTTTTCTTGTGTGCCGCTTACGTCCCACTGTGCACACCCAAAGTACCGGTGCCAATTGGACCCTGCCGCAGTCTCTGCGAGAGTGTACGAAAACGCTGCCATCCTTTATTGCAGGGATTCGGTTTTCCTTGGCCGCCTGCTCTGGATTGCAATCGATTTCCCAAGGAGAACAATCACGAGACCATGTGTATAGAGGGTGGTCCAGGTGAGGCGCATTCGCCTATGCTCGAAAATGACTTGTATCCGGGGGTGCCCGCGTCCAAATTGCCCACTGAAATGACTCCGTTGGAGTGTCCTGCACCAGCTAAAACTCAAATGTACGTGAAGCTTTACCGATATGGGCGTTGTGCTCCACTTTGCAATGCAGACATTCTCTTCGGCCAGCATGAGAAACACCTGGCCGATGTATGGGTGACGACATGGACCTATGCCGCACTTGGTTTAGCCGTGATTTCCACACTGTGCCTTATCTTCGGCGATGATACCAAGAGCAGTTCTAAGTGGTCGCGAATGCTGACTCCGTTGATATGGTGTCACGACATGGTAGCCATTGGGTGGACGGTGCGATTTATCTCTGGGCGGACGGCCACTTCATGTGGCTATGATGCGCAGGAACCGAATATATCATTGCTACTGATAGATGGTCTCTCAAATGCGTCTTGTGCCACAATGTTCTTGCTGCGCTATTATTTTGGAATGGCGGCGTGTGCATGGTGAGTAGGCAAAAACAAAAATGGCCATTTCACAATTTTCGTCTATCTTCCATTCGTAATTTATTACCTAGTAGATAGTAGATATGTACTCTTTTGTCTGTATCGATGGAGCGCTATGTGGAGTAGTTAGTTTAAACGAGTAAGCTAGAGATAAGGCTTATCTCTTGTAGATATTCGATATGACGCAAAATCATTAATATTAGGGTAGAAAAATAAATTTTAAAATGGTTCAGAATCTTAATTCAAAAAGGTATTTGACGAACTTAAAAATATTCACCTTAAAATACAATTTAAGTTCTAACTGGAAAATTCTCAAGATTTTCGATCAGTTTTACATGGCCAATAATTAAATATAGCGTGGTAAACTCTTCGTTTATGTGTAACTTTTTCCCGCCATCCTCAAAATATAACTGTGTATATGCCATATAAAGTTAATATATTCTGCAAATAAAGTCAATAAATTCTTATTTTTATTTCGATTTAATGTAGGTGGGCGATTCTCTGTCTCGGTTGGCATCGTGATGTGCGACGCAATAGCCCAGATACGTATGGCAACATGTCAATGGGAGCGGCCACATCAACCTATGCCGTGTCGTCCCTTAGCGGTGGCAAGCGTATCCGTGGCGGCGTGTCGGCTAATAAGCGAGACTACAGTGTAACGCAAAACAATTGGGCGCGATTTTTTGCTTGGGGGCTCCCGGCATTTCAAACCGCTGCAGTAATTGTAGCACGTCTAGTAGATGCCGATGAACTGTTGGGTAATAATTAACTACTATTTAAGCATGTAATTATAATGGAATCGTACTAAATCACTTCTTTTTACGACGCAGGTGCTTGCTTTGTGGGCAATCAGTCAGATATAGGCCTGCAGATTCTAGTGGCTACGCCTTTATTCTGCTATTGGATATTTGGTTCGATGAATCTAATTTCGGGCTATCTCGTACATCGACGCAACAAGGAAGTCATGCTAAATACCAACTCGCCCAGTCTTCAGCATCAACTGCAAACGTCGAAGAGCGTAAACTCTGGCAGCGGTACTTTTCTATTTATATATTGTGTTCCATGCTCTTTCCTGCTCTTGGCTATCATCTATGAATTCGCCAATATAGATGTCTGGCTTAATGTACCCACGTATATTACCGCAGCCGAGGGAATTACCACACCTTTGTGGCCCTTCTTGACACGTGACTTCATGGAACTAATGCTGGGCATAATTTGTTCGGCCTGGGTCTTGGGCCCTAAAATTTCATACAAGCGACACTTGACGTCGCGTCCAAAGAAACAAGCACCCCAAACAACAATGTCGTCCACCCCGGTTGTGCCACCGCCACGCACACAAAGTAGCCGCACTTCAAATGTCGCCTACAGTACAGTTTCATACCAAACGGTACGACATCAACCAATGTCGAGTTTGCCGCAACACTCTTCTGGCACAGCAATATCAATGAAGCAAATATCACACTATTCTGTGGGTAGGAATAAGAGTAAACCGCATATTGTTCCCACAGCCACTCACCACCATTCGTATGCCAAGAATCATTGTAATTATAAAGATATAAAACAAATTAATCGCTACGGAAATGAGACTATTTTATAATGTACCAAGTGCGCTGGATTCTTGCTTCCGTGTGATGCATTTTTAATTTGTGTAACAATGAGACTGTGATATACATACTTACTACATAAATGTATTTAAAAAAGAAAAATGAATGTATTTCAAATTCCTTAATATTTTACTGCTACTTATTACTATTGTACTTAACTATGTTATTATTTTATATATGTACGTATTAATGAAAGCAAAAGTGTACTTAACTACTTTAAAACATGTGCCATTAGTTTAAATGTGTAGAGTTATTTATTTAAAACAAAAATATATTTATCCATTAAGTTACATATACCATATTCTAAATAAGAACATATGTACTTTGTGTGTACAATAAAATTACATAGTTTAAGCTTCCATGAAATATTTGAACAGACAAATTTTCGATTATTGTATATTTCATATGTGAAATGTATTTATATTTTGCAACTAGCATAGACATAAAATTTTTTTTCCATAACATTGACTTAAAATAAATATGTTGTGTTATCGCAAAAATTGCATTTCTTTCAATTTAAGCCAATTACTTGAGATTATGTTATTGGTGTGAGCAAAATATTCGACAAGGTTTTGCGTTTAATAATTTAACACTCACGTATTGGCTTTTATACACGTACAGTGTAACGCCCATAATTACCAGTCTTACGTATGGGCATATTATATAAATTATTAGGAAAGATCGCCTTGTCCACCTAATTGGATCTGTCTGTCGATATATTAAGAGAATAGTTTGCGATTTTGTAAGTTACTACCATTAAACTTTATTAGTATTTAAAAATATATATTTTTCTTATGTACCTGCTACATATTATATCAGACTAGATAGAGCACAATATATTGAGGTTACATTAAAATTTTAAAACTGCTTTGGTATTGATGAATACAATAAATGTAAGTATGTGCCACCTTGGTCATGTTTTACTCATAGAGAGTATATTATGGGCTTAATTCCGTTTAGGATCAGTTGTCACTACAATGTTATTTGAATTATTATTTATGCCATTGGATGCACCCCAATAGTCATTAGCTTCCTCATCGGCATCTTCTGCTGATTTTGCCATGGATTGTTTATAGTATTCCATTTCGCTGGCATACTTTGGTGTGGTTATACCAAGAAATGATGCCAGTCCTCCTCCGACGTAGTCGATTCCCGCTAAAATATTCGAACCCATTCTCGATGCCTTATATCGCAGGCGAGGCACAAATGCCAATTCATTCTGCTAGAGAAAATTTCGATAGATACTACTCGTATTGTTGAAATTAAGCTGCAAACAAAATAAGTTTACCAACCTCATTAATTGTCAAGTCAAGGCTTTTGTCTGGTACATCAATTTCGGCCTCATTATCGCTGTCAGATGGTTCTTCCATAGTACCGTCACTGAAATACAATAAACGGCGATTGCGCTGCAATTCTAAAGAGGTTACATTATCAGTCTCAGTACGTTCCTCCAATGGTGGCGAGTGGTAGGTAGCTTCGTGGGATGGCATTTGTAAGTTCATACTTTCGTTGTTCATTGTTATTAAATATTATTATCAAAAATATTTATGTATAGTTTTTCTTCCTTTGTTCCTATATAGAAATCCTGAGTTCTATAGTCAATTTGAACTGCAAATACGTCTGAAAAACAGCAAGTAGTAAATTGAAGTGATTCATTCTGCAGTAAGTTACAACAGGTAAGCATGAAATTTTAGTAGATTTTCTCACAATTCCTTACTCCGCTTACCTCAGTCATCTCAACCGAATTCAGCGTTCCGGTTAGGTGTTTCCCAATGTCATTTCTTCTTAATAAATAAGGCAATTTACATGAAAACACGACAAATCGCTCTAAAAATCCAATAACATTGAAGAAAACATTCAATTAGTGAAGGTATAACCGAGAATGTTGTATTTTATTGGTATCGATATATGTATACTATTAAGTATATATGAAAGCAGGGTTACCAGCTCATTCAAAAGACAAGTAATAATTTATTAATTTTAATAAGAGGCACGCAAGAATGCCAGCACACGCTGGAATGGATGGGAAATTTTTGAGTGTGCGTATACGTGTACGACAGTGGATGGCTATAAGTGCGTAATTTTGCATTTAAAATGAGAATTGGTGGTTAAAGCTTGTCTGGTGCGTTGTATAAAAAAGTGGCAAAGAGTAAAACAAAAGTTTTCAGTTTTAAATTTAAACATTGATTGAATATTTAGCAGACTTTCGATTTATAATAGGTGAATTTTTAGTGAGCCCTAGGCTAATAATTTAAAGTTTTTAAACAAAGGTTTTCATAGAAACTTTTTATTTATTTTTGCCAATTTTCAGAACACTTCAGAACACTATAACAATAAAATATATTTAACTTAAAACAACCATACAATGTTTAAGAAAAACAGAGTTCATTAAAAATTCAACTATTTTAAATTTAAACTAGAAATATCTGCATTCTTACGTACTTGTTGATGGGTTCCTTAACTTTATAGGGAAATAAATTGATAGAAATACCAAGGCGATAAGATTTGAAGGTTGAAATAGTATAATTGCACCAAAATATGTTGAAAATGATAAGTGGTAGTTTTTGATTTTCGAATTGATTTTTGAGCTATGAATAAGTTTGGGATATTATGAATAAATTTGTGATAACATAATATTTAAACCAAACTTAGTTGGAAATAGTGCATTTTTCGACTTGACAACACTATTTACGTAGCTCAGTATTATTTTTCTTTTATGATCCATATCTATTTTCTAATTTGTTTTGTGAAAAAAAAATTTCATTTGACTAACACCAAAATTTCAGTTTGTAAAAGTACCCAATTTAATGTGTTTTATTCAAATTTTATATAACGAGCTGGTATAAAGATCTGGTGGATTTTTAATAAAAAATCGCTTTCTTTTGTGAGTTCTGGTTGATTTTGAATTCTAAGATATGGCAACGCTGTTGATTACATTATAAACCGAGAAGGCAACAACTATGAAAAGTATTCGGTTCGAAGTACAAGTATCAGCTGTCACTATTTCTTAGTGCAATACTTTTTGCGCGGTTTTTGTTTGTAATTGTAAGCAATTGTTTGTTTATTTGATAAAATGAAATAGAATATATCGTTATTGAATAAGAATCTGGCCCCAAAAACAAATTAAATTGTTAATTAAAAATGAAAATTTGTTTGTTTATCTCCCAAGTAGATACCTAACTTTAATTTGCATTTGTTGAAAATGCCAATCGCGACGTTTAAAGCTGTGCGAGAAGTTAGCAGCGAGGACGCAGGTACGAATTTCACAATAATTTACATAAATTCTAGTTGAAAAATACTCTTTAATCCAGCAGTGCACTCGGCGCAGAATTTACTGAAACAGCAGCCTGGTAAAAAGTGGAAGACTAAAATAGTGGGAGAGAAATCTGCATTTGTTATACTCGAGCTGGAGAAGGAAGAGCAAATCACTGGCATCGATATTGGAAACGAGCACTCGGCGTTTGTCGAAGTGTTGGTTGGCAAAGCGGGATGTTCGGGAGATGGATTTACGGTGAGATAGATAGCTGACGATAATCGAAAAGTATGAAGAGTATATAAGCTGATGTTAAATTGAATTGTAGGAAATTCTGCTAACGTGTTCTTTTATGACACCAATTGAGAGTAAGAATTCCACAAATCCCAATCGTGTACGCTGCTTCAATGAGGAGGCATTGGTGTCGACTGCTGCCTCTGGTAAATGGCTATTGGTTAAAATCATCTGTACTCAACCATTTAATAAGCATGTTCAGTATGGGCTTTCGTTTCTTAAGTTACACGTAGTGGCAAATAAAGAAACTGCTGTAAAGTCACTGGTGCCGGAAAGATTTTTGCAGAGAAAGTCAACAGATTCCAATGAGAGTGTCGAGGGCGTTAAGCCAACGCTTTCTGCCTTTCATATTGGCAAGTTTGCTTTGCGTGAGGATTCGCCAGACTCGGAATCTGAAGGCACAACTTCTCTTTTCAATCGTTGGAAAATGTCTCAAAACAGCACAGGCAAAGCGAATGCACTCACTTCAGCTGCCGCTATACGTGAAGCTTCAAGCCCAGCTGCCTTGCGTCGTTTAAGCGATCAGCGTGACCAGAGCTTTCAAAAAGCTACACTATCGGTAAAAACCTTATCTCCAGCCAACGTGCGTGAAAGTGTAAACGAAAACAAAGAAAAAGTACTCGATCGCAATCGAGAAAGTCTATTATTCGGGAATGATGATGATGACGATGCTGGCGGTAGTAGTAATGCGCTTAAGAATCAACGTTTGGCAAAACAAATAGAAGCGGATAAAGAGCGCGTGCGACTTGAAAAAGAAAAATTAACGACACAAAAGCGAAAACCAGTAGAAAGTTCGCCGCGTCCAGGAAAAACAGCCTATAAGGCGAATGACTCGACTTCAAGTCAACAAACTAAAGATGTTGACGTTCAACGCAGTAGCAAGAAGCGGCATTCGTCGCCGATTAGCAGGCCTGCAAAAAAAGTTGAATTGAGCCAGGTGCAGTATCGTCCATTTAATCAACTATTGAGAGGCGTTGTGCTGGTCATAAGCGGTATTCAGGTGAGGGAGTGAAAATCTTAATGGTAATACTTTAATGTTTATGTATGCACATTTTGTTACAGAACCCAGATCGTGCAGATTTACGAAGCAAAGCATTGGCGATGGGTGCCAAGTATAAGACAGATTGGGAGCCAGGCTGTACGCATTTAATGTAAGCAAATTTGAATAAGATTTTTTTGTAAATAGTCTCACAGGTTTTCCTTGTGTTTTTAGATGCGCTTTTAAAAATACACCAAAATACAATCAAGTAAAGGGAAAGGGGAAAATTGTAACTCGCAGTTGGATAGAAAAGTGTTATAGTTTAAAAAAGTACTTGCCATGGAGACGATATGCTTTAGATAGTGCGGAAGTAGGACAACCTGAAAGCGACGAGGAAATATTATGTGAAACTCTAAAACCAAAGGTAATGGAACTTGATGATGATGACAATGCGGACGAACTACCGACAACATCACACAGTAATGCAGCTGATAAGAGTAAAACGGCCATGCGAGATGAAGGCGAGCCGAATGACAACACTAAAGAAATTCACAATATTAGTTCCGGCAGTGATACAGAAGACGAAATTGAACGTATTGCAAAAAGTCATTAAATATTAGACTAATATTCACTTGTTCAAGCTTAATTATTAAATATCCTATTTATACAGAAAACAAAGAAAAAAATTCACTCAACGGCTCTGCGGATATGCCTGTTGCATCAGAGAAACCTAAATCAAATAAAGCTGACGTTTATGAAGCAACAACAGAAGAAGAAGATTATCTGAAAGAAATAAAACTTAAAACAAACATGAAATCCACATCAGAGGGTATCTTCAAAAAATGCAAATTCTATATTTGTAATGATATAGGCGATATAGACAAAATCAAATTAACACATTTTATTGACAAATATGCGGGCCATTTAACAGAAGTTTTATCGGAGGCACATTATGCTATTTCTAAGGAAGCATTGCGAAAACCAGAAGCTGATAATTTCACCGGCGAAACTGTAACTCCTTTATGGGTTTACGAATGCAATGATATGGAGTCAAAAGTTCCAACAATGCGGTATTTGGTGTAAAATTATTTCCTTATTATTTTGTTATTTTGCTATGCATACATTTTCAACAAACATCTCAATAAAAATATTATTTATTCATTTATCATTGTGAGGTTTATTAACTAAAACTATGTATGGTAGTTTAAAATTTATAAACTGAAAAAAACATGAATTAATGTCTACCTGTGTATTTAAACTTGCCTGGATAGATTGATGATAACTGATGACAGTCAACGTTTAGTATAATTAATACTTTTGATGTGTATTTTAACTAGAACACATCCCCATGATTTCAGTCTTAGCATCTATTAACTCGTAACATCAGTTTAAGCAATAAGGTTCATTCCCCTGACCACGACATGACAATTTGTTTGTATTGAAATCATTTTTTTCCTTTTACTGAATGCATATCGTTGTAATCGTGTTGAAAGATTCCTTGTAGAAGAATGGTTTCCTTTGCCTATTGCAGCGAGATATATGCTGGAGAATATTTGTAAGTAAACGAATCATAATATGCGTAAGTATTCTTATTTTCTTTTCTATTTTCTCGATTTCAACGAAATCCAACGGAAATAAAAGTAATAGTAAATAAACGTAGAAATTTGGAAACTTCTTGTAGTGAATATAAAGGATGTTTTTTGTTTTTGAAAGTAAGGTAAAATAAAAGCAAGAGGGTATGTCCTTGCTGGGGATAGAATCCAGTAGGTAGAATCGGCAAAGCGTTGTATACTAATCGAAGTAAATTAATCAGATGTAATTCATGCCCTCTTGATCTTTCACATATTGAATAAGTAATCAACGGTTGTCAACTTTAAGCTTATAACGTTTAAAATTTTCTTTCGCATTTCAGAGCGAAACGAAAATTTGCTTATTGATAAACAACAATTTTTTCCGCCCTCAAGTGCGATCCGCCTCTACGTACAGGATTGCCGACGTGACACTAGTATGGTAACATATCACCTAGTTAGCAATCAAATCTACGTATATACATTCCAAAATGTTTCCATTTTGTATTTAGAAACTTGGCTATCCATCCCATTATAACAACTGTTCTATGGACACAAAA
The DNA here is from genome assembly GCA_958295655.1 of Palloptera scutellata. Classification (NCBI taxonomy): domain Eukaryota; kingdom Metazoa; phylum Arthropoda; class Insecta; order Diptera; family Pallopteridae; genus Palloptera; species Palloptera scutellata. The sequence goes on from OY282449.1 coordinate 105,445,170, forward strand.
TCGATCATTGTTATCTATTCATATTTCAAAATCTATTCAATGGCGGCGGTTTTAATCGATTTCAACGCCGCTCATCGGTGATGTTTTATCCAGAACCGTCTGGCAACAATACTTGTGCATAATTGTTTGACGATTTTCTAAACTACAAAGTAAAAAATACAGTAGCCGTATTCACGATCTGTAGTTTTTGGTCTTCTATCGTATCGTGTATTCTTGGTTTTTGTGGTAAATTTGGCAACTTTTCAAAAACAAATACATGCAACTGAAAGTACAACCAATTTACCAAATTTACAATCGCAACACCCTATTGTAACATTGCGTACAATATTCAGTATTTTTTTTTTATAGTGATCTCACTTCTTAGATTCTACTAACAAAATGTAAACAAGAGCAGCTGTTTTTGCAAATACTGAGTATTTACAGCTTCGTTGTTCACCTTCTGATGTAAAATTTGATATATTTTACCAAAATTACTACAAAAACTTTACTTTACTTTTAATGGCACAACAGCCCATGGAGGGCCTAGGCCGAGGTTTTCGCATCCACCATGTTGTGCGTATTATATTTGCACATGAATGGAAGGGACCTACAGTTTAATGCCGAATCCGAATCCGAACGGCGAAGTGAAAAGCTTTTCATAGGTAATTTTTACTCTTGTAGGTTTGCCATTGCCTGCCAAGAGGTGGTGCCGTGTAGAAATTTTAGTTTTTCTACTTTTTGATTTTGCCTGTGCCGAGATTCGAACCCCGGACACACGGCGTAGAAGTTTGACGCGCTACCACTACGTGACAGCGACCACAAAAACTACAGATCGTAAATACTTTACTTTTCTAATTTTTATCGTGGTAAATGTCAAATTTTAGAGACAATCCATGTCGGCATTTATTTGAATATTGTGCTGGAAAAAAGTATATGTACAATCCAGAGGTACAAGTAAGTTTGTAAACCAAAGAAGATTACTAGTTATTTAGTAATTTATCTCAAGTGTGACTGTTAAACCCGTAACTGGACCGAAACCGAAAACGGAATGAATGTTGAAGAACGAAACCTAAACAGAAACACTAAACAAGGCCGAAACCTGAACGTGATAATGGTTTGGTTTCATTCTTTGTCAACGATAAACCTCAAATTAAAGATGTGCAAGTACAGTCTTCATGACCCGTTATCTCGAAAATGTGACGTGATGGAGCAAAACGGTCATCATACTCAGCGACCTCAAATTACTCTAGAATAAATGTAAAATGCACCATATAATAGTTCTTTTTTTGTTTTGTTTTCGAAGTTCTTAGTTTTCTGTGAAATTTATCGGCACACGACCGACTATTTTATTTGGTATAAATCTGAGATCTACTCTTATCAAACCTAAATGAAAAGAAGAAAATAAAAAAAATTATTCCAGGTACATTTATTATATTATAACTTTACTTTCCTACTTTTACCGTTTCCTTTTTTATTTTACATTTACGATGAGGCCCTGAAAGAAAGGAATGAATTACAAGCACACAAGTAGTTGGCAACGCTGTACGATAAATAAAGTATCTAAAAGATAAAAGAAAGTATAAAGCACTCCAGTGTATATAGTACAATTCTAACAGGCCGAGGTGTTGGTTGGTTGTGTTGTTTTTGTTGACACCGATGAAATATCGAGTTTTATTCAATAATTGTTAGAAATATTGTTATGTTTTATCAATAATAAATATAAAAAAGAGCTGAAAGCAGAGAGTGGTAAATTTGCAAATTTTACAAATTACCGCAAAATGTCGCCGCCGAGATACACGCATGCCATTGTGGCAAGGTGGGTGTGTGTAATGGAAATGACGTGAATTTGAAGCAATCAGATAAAAATGTAAACAAATTCTCACAACGCTGGAAAACCTGTGCAAATTGCAAAAGCAAAACAATTAAAGTGAACTATTTAATTTGGAATGTTTATAGTTGAACCTGTTTGCTAGCACAAATTTCTTTTATACCTTCGTCGTTCCCCCCGAAATGCCGATAACCAAACAGAGAATAGTGATTTGTGTATCTGTGCGAACGTGAATTTTTTTAATCAACTGGGTCAGGGTGTGCACTTGTAACTTGAATACCGACCGTTAGGCAGAAAGTGATGATGCGCAAAATGCGTGACGAATTCATTCATTGGATGTGCAACAATTAGCTGTCGGAAAGTCTAATATGGAATATCTAAAGTGCCAACCAAATATATATAATATGTCATATAGTATAATACATACTTACATACACATACCTATACATACAATTGTAAGATAAATTTTTAATGGAAAATTTTTCTATGTTAATGCAATACAAAATTCAATTGAAGAAGCTTTTTGGAAATTGTCCCACTGTTCATACGCGTTGTTAATTCAATTTCACTTCACTCATTCATGAATATTCATTCAATTAAATGGTTGATGATAGTGAGTGTGTGGGTGGGTATGAATTCACTCGAAATTAATTGCGACTATAGTAAATATGTTTAAAAAATAAAAAACTTTGCGTAATAAGTAGTAAATATTTAAAATGTCTTGTTCTTCTTTTAATGGCACAACAGCCCCGTGGAGAGCCTAAGATGAACTTCCCGCATCAATTGATGTTGTGTATTGTATATTTGTAAACGAATGGAAGGGGCTTAAAGTTGTATGCCGAGTCCGAACGGCGAAATGAGAAGCTTTTCCTAGGCAAATTTTACTATTGCAGTTTTGCCACTACTTAGGTAGTTTTTTTTTACTTTTGCATATGCCGTCATTTGAACCCTGGGAACTCTTCGTGGCCAGCCAGCACTATACCAACTACGATACGGCGACCAATATAAGTTAAATATTGATGTGGAAAAATACATGCCAATACATACAAGCACGTATTAGTCCGATTCCGGAGGGTTTTCACAATTTCAGAATTTAGAGGATAATTTATAGCATCAGAGTATGGGTAGGAGCTGTAAAGCTACTGAACAAAAATTACAAGCTTCAAGGTGATGGAATTATCTGATATTTTCAGGGTTGAGCGTGCAGTATATAAATACCATATTTGAATGGTTTTCCAATAAGGACATAACAATTTTGTATTTAAATAAAACCCATAGTAAGTGAGATATCGTGCTGAATATGACCACTGCGAGCACGTTTGCAGCGATCGATTCATTGTGGCCAATTATCCACCACTCTTCCACACATATTGCCGGAATGTTGTCAATCTCGCATTCGATATTGTTGTCAATCATAGTTGGCTTGTGTTGGCATAAACCAACGATTTAAAGTAGCCCCATAAAAAGAAATCCAACGTCGTTAAATAGCATGAGCGTGGTGCCCATTTTACCGGACGATTTCTCGAGATTACACCATTATGGCAAAACCATTGAGCCAAAAATGAGCTTTATCGCTGAAGATAATTTTCCGATGAAATTCAGGATTTTCTTTAAAAACTTAAAGTTGCGACCATCGACTCATTCGTGAACTTCATCATGATTAAAATGTGACCCCTGAATGATGTTTTAACATTGCCAGATAAATTGCCAGTATTTAAATACAAAATTGTACATAAGTACATAAATGTATGATTTTGGGTCAATTTACAAAAAAGGTCCATTGGAAACGATCGTTTTATGCCATTTATGCAGAAAACTTTTTAATATTTTCTAGCTGGTATTGAAAAATTAAAGGTTAGTTGTGAAGGTTCGGAAAAGTTGTTAGGTTATGGCATTCCCCAATATATATATATATTTTTTTTTTCTTTTTTTATTCCACTCGGGAACATAGGGCGTCTACAAAACATTGCCATCTTATTCTATTGTAAGCTATTCTTTTGACAACGTTCCACGATTCTTCAGCTGCTCTCAGTTCACTTTCAATGGTCCGCTTCTAGGTGTTGCGCGGGCATCCGGCCGTCTGTGACCTTGAGGGTTCCAGTCTAACGCAGTTCTGCTGATACTTTCTGACGGCTTTCGCAGTGTGTGACCTATCTACCGCCATTTACAAAATCTTATTTGTTTAGCAATGGATTCCTGCTCCGTCAATCGCCAGAGTTCTTCGTTCCTGATGGTATTCGGCCAGAACACCCTGCATATTATGCGAAGACATTTGTTTACAAATACCTGTAGTTTCTGAGTGATGGAGTTTGAAATTAACCAGGTTTCGCTACCGTATAGCAGTACAGATTTTACGCATGCGTTAAAGATCTTCATCGTCCAAACGCCGATCTAGCTTTACCCAGCCGATTCTCCACATCTACTTCGGCTCCACCATTCGTTGAGACTACGCTGCCGAGGTAACAAAAGCTGTCTACGAATTGTACTGCTTGCCCTCTCATTGCTTTGGTTTTCGAGATGTTTATCTCTAAGCCATCCTTTTGAGCCTCAGCAACTAGCTGGTCGATTTTGTACTGCATGTCAGACAATTTGTGTGGCACAAGGCAGATATAATCGGCGTAATCTAGGTCGTGGAGCTCCCGACAAAGTGTCCAAAATATAATATACTTATAATAAATTCGGCAATAGGTACAAATATTATTCAAAGATTTTCATTGCGTTACTCTTTGTGCATTACAGAATATCAGATTCCTTGAAGGAAAATGGAGATTTCGATATGAAAGTGGCGAAGAAACAGCATGAAGAATATTGTGGTCTATTGCGAGAAATAGGTTTGGATGTTATTGAACTGCCACCGGATGACTCATTGCCCCAAGGTGTTTATGTTGAGAATGCAGCGGTTATTTGTAATGGTGTAGCGCTAATTGGAAAATCAGAGAATGAAATGAGGCAGCGAGAGGTAAATTAAATTTAAAAATAAAAAAAAAAAATTTAACTACAACGATTTGTTGAGTTTAATTTTACCAATTGCAGGCGGATAGTATGGCGATTATTTTGAAAAAAGAACTTGACATTCCAGTAATTGAGATTGATAATCACAATGCGCAACTTGATGGCGGTGACGTGCTTTTTACCGGTGCGTTTGTTATATTTAATTCAGTTTAATAGAAAGAAAAGCAAAACAAAAACTGTATTAATAAAATATTTTAGGTCGCGAATTTTTTGTTGGCATATCCGATTTTACAAATGAGGATGGTGCTAGAGCGGTTGCAATGGCATTTCCTGAATATCCAGTAACGCCGATTAAGGTACTCATCTAAGACTGAAGTGAATTTAATTTTAATTACACCAATAAATTGTCAATACATTCATTTCTTAGGTAAATGGAAGAAATAAACGTTTAAAATACTACATTACAATGGCTGGACCTGATGTACTTTCTGTGAGCACAAGTGAACACTGTCAAGAAATAGTGAAACGCATGGAAAGAGAGGCGAGTTTTAAGTATCAAAAGATTACGCTGCCCGAAGAACATGCAGCGAATATGCTGCATGTGAATGGCACCATTGTACATCGATCACCGTTTGAAATTCCAGAGTCACATAAGGTAAGAGTCATTAAATACGAGTACTACAACAGCTCCGAAATTCAAAATTGACCAAATTTCCATTTACAGTTGATTAAGGAGAAAATCGACATTCCTTCACGTAATATAAATATTAGTGAATTCGGTCAATATTCCAGTGGGTTGACGTCGTCATGTCTGTTATTGCGACGCTGGAAGTCAATACGAAGCATTTAAGTTATGGACACCGACATATTTTATATGAAGTATGTACATTAGCGGTATTCAGTCTCTGGTACAAATGGTCTAGCATCATTGCAAATGCAAATGATATTTTAATTTTTGCTATCACACCAACAAATATATGATGTAAAACCATTTACACCAGAGAGTGAATACCGCTATTAAGTAAGTAGGTGTCATGACATGTCAGGAAGCTCAAAACTGCAACCGATATATTTTGTTAGTGAAAATCGATCAATAATCAGAATCAGAATCTCCTCACACTTCTTCCATAGCAATATCACCGTGTAGTTAATGTTAACATAAAAACGAAATTCTATTGTATACATATTGTAGAGTTGTATTATGTAGTGTTTCATGTGTGTATGTGTTTCCTTGTTAAAAATATTAAAACATTTCCAATAAAAATATTATAAAAATAATATAACACTTAGAAATTTACTTCTAATGATTACACTGTCCAACAAATTCAAAACATTTCGCTTGCAACAGAGTAGCAATAGTGAAATACTGATAGAGAATGTTGCGTTGTAAGTACATTTTTGATGGATAGATTTATGATGTAGCTGAGTACGTCTGGTTTTTACTTAAATCTGTATTTCAAAATGGGAGTTGGCATGCCATCGTAATTAATGTTTCAGTGCTGTTTAATGTTTAATGTTTAATGCTTCAAAGCTAGCTATTTGTTGTCAAAGTTGTTCCTGTTAAAAAGATAAACATTTTTTGTGTTTACATCAATCCTCTACACCTTTTTTCTTGTCCCCATTCTTGATGGTTTTTAGCCAATTCTTAAAAATATTTGCTTGTCCAATTTAATAAAACTCCCTGAATATTGAAGTAACTATAACTTTATTCAGAAAAATTGTTCAGCACAATATCCTCTTTCAGTATTATACCACGGTTAGGTTAGATTGGTAATGCACTTAGGCCATAACGGCCAATTGTGATACAACATGGTTGGACTAAAAAGCAACAGCAATTATATTTATTCAATGCGAGATATTTAAACAAACTATTTATTTATCAATCCAACAGTTATTGTATCTACAAAAATTCCTTTTCGCTTTCTTTCACTTTTTGAAGCAGTTATCATAATCGATTTCTGCTATGTATATTTACCTTTCAAAATGATCAGTGAACACTCCTTTTTGAGGTTAGTTTCACTTGATTGTTGAGCTGCATTTCATATCACCATTCAAAGAGAGCATCTTTTAAGCAACCTTAACAAGACAAGCTTTTTCAGCTGTTTTGTAACAAAACGAGATAATATACGGGCCAAACTCAAATCGCTCCTCAAACTTGAAAGAATTGATTCGTTCATATGCAACGCCAGAGCAAATCCCGAAAATCCCAGAAAATGAAAAGGGACATTCCTCTGAATAAGGAATGTTATTTGGCTTAACTGTAAGTGGTCAAATTAGATATATGACTTTAAGAAGGTGGTATTTTAACAAGATATACTTATATTTTTACCGAAGTACAGGAAATGGGCGTCAGGAAATTCATTTTTGATATTTTTCTTTCCTTTGGACATGTGCTAGAGGGCGCCAACTAAGAGCCACTTTCAACTAACAAGAAGCCAAAAGATCGTAAAGATCAAATTATAGGTCTGGGTACTATAGCTGCTTAAAGTCAAATAAATCTATGCAAAGTTTTTTTGATATTCAATAGCGGGCCTTAACACGGCCAATAATGACATTATTTGCAAATATTGACATTTTTAATGATCGTGCAAGGCAAAATATAACTTAATTTCTTGGAATGATGAGTGAAGGGAAATAAATATTGATGTCAATATATGCAAAAATTAAGTGATCGTGATCCTCAATATAATGGAGGAAATAATGACATTATATTGGTAAGCTCAGTTTTATAGTTGTGGATGTAAAAGTAACTTTCAAAATACAATTGTTATCGAAATTTTATTGTTATTTCGTGTTTGGTGTAATTATATGGTGAAATTGTAACAAGTGATAGCAGCGTCAACTCTCTCTTTTTCTTCTTTTTTATTTGGTTTTTGACAGTAATTTACTCAAAATGTGCACTAATTTTAATTCAATAGTTTTATTAAAATGTATTTTTCTAAAGTTTCTGATTTCGTTTATGTGGGTTTGTTCTTGTGCGTTCTACGATCATTAACCTGACAGTTTTCTCGAATTACTTGTATTGCATTTCAGCATTCTCTGATGGATTTCAATTTGATAAAGTGTTGCAGTAAGTAAACTATTGCTGATTGAATCATTAATACATAGATCAGTAATACATTAAACTATGTGGGTATTGACGATTGGGTATGTGGTTTAAGTTTAATCCTAATTCTTTCGCAGCTACCTCGTTTTGTGAACTAATATTGTTGAACTATTTTTTCGGAATTGTTAAGATTTATTTCATATGTTTATTTATAAAAAATGCTTTCAAAAAAGGCAAATATATCAACCGAAGATATGTTTTCACCAACAGCAATGCGAATTACATATTTGTTTTTAATTCCTTTTTTATAACACTGTAGTTAACACTCTGTTTGCAATAACAAAGCAAAGTTTTTATATTTTTAAAATATCAAAATGCATATTCGAACAAAATTTACGATAAGGCTTACTTACAAAATATAAATGATTTTACATATCAGATCAGAATGTCCAACTTATTGGTATGTAACATTTCATAGAGATCTGGGATCCGCTTTTGTCCTCCCGTAGATCTTCTTAGCGGAGATCATAGAGATAAATACATAAACATAACTAAAATATAAAAATGGTTTTCTCGACCCTTAAAACGCCCCCGATACCCAGTTTGTACTTTATTTCCTGTACCCCATTAAAAATATATTTCCTTGTTAAACTATTACCTTCTAAAAAGCCATATCTCAAAATCGTATTTACGGCCATACCAATTCTATTCCCTTTTTAGGGCAATGCTTTTTTAGTTTGTTTTTAGGATTTACTCTGGTGTTACAAGAGTAAATCCATCATTTGATTAATCTGGCTACATTTGATAGCGGTTGAAATGTTTTTAATCTAATAGTTGGTATTCCTTTTTTTACTTTTTAAAGAAAATCCCCCACTATTCTTTAGACCCTAGATTTAAATGAGCCCTAGACCCTAGATTGAAATGAGCACAGACTATTCTATTTTGGTACCTAGGCTTCTTAAGGGGTTCATATTTAGCAATTTAGCACGCCTAATCTGAAATGATCAAAATTGAAACAAGTTTTTAAATTATGTAAATTATTATATATTTTTTGTTTTAATTTATTTAATGAAACTAAGTAATTGTATAGATAAATATAATTATGCCTATTTTGCTATGTTTCAAATTATTTATTTTGGTTTCTTGTTTTAAGAATATAATATTCGTTTTATACAAAGCTTTTTCTTTTATTTAATTACAGTATTAATTTTATTTTTGTTGTTGTGGTTGTTGTAGTTGTGGCTGTATGTAGTCGTATTGTAATAAAGAATATAACAAAATAGTTAAGTACCTAGTAATAAAATGTTTTGTTTTAAACATTTCATGATAAAAATATGAATTTAAATGTCAAATCTGTGATGAGTGATGATGATGTTGACGATGATGAAGATAACTATGATGCCGAAGATGAGCTGCGATAATATAAATACAACAAAATAACCTTTCTATACTACATTATAAATCTTTTTTACAGTAAAAATAATTAACGAATTTTGTTTTTTTGTTTTTTGTAAATGAATTCTTGTGGAATTAATTTCGTGATTTTGATTTAATTTCATCTTCTTCTACCTTCTATAATTTTGTTTTCTGTTTATATTTGTTCAGTTGTTTTTTCTTTTTTTTTTTTAATAAAATTCTAAATTTTAGCAAATGTAGGCACCCTAAATATTAAAGCTTTTTGCAAAACACTTTTACTTAATTAGATAACAATAAATTTTTCTTAATGTTTTGTGTGTGTTTTTTTTTTAGTTTTTTTACGGTTTAGGTCTGTTTATTTATTTTTTTTATTTGTTTAGAGAAATTTCTTTAGTTTAGTTTCTGTCGTTTAGATTGGCATAGTTTAGTTGTTATTTCATATTTCATTATTACGTTTTCAAGTTACTATTTAATTCTTGTCTTTATTTAGTGTGTGTATATATGCTTTAGATTTTTATTAGTTGTTATTTATTTTGTTGTTTTCATTCTTTAGTATAACGTATAATTTTCTATAAATTGGTCTCTGTTCATCAAATAATGAAATATACTTCGTACATACATAAGTAAAATTTGGTATCGGATTTTTCATTCCTTTTTCATAAATCATTTTGTTTTTAGTTTTAAGTTTTGGTTGGTTGATTTTTGTTGGGAGTTTTATTTTTTTTTCTTTATTTTATTTTTTTTTTGTTATTAAGTACATATTGTATATGTGAGCACTTGCTGTCAGTGTTGAAAACGAAATACCATAACAAAGTATTTGTGATATCATCTACCATATTGTAGTTAAAATTTTACCATATATTTTTGGGAAGGTATATATATGCAAGGCTCGGGGGGGGGGGGGGAATCAGAAAATCTACCGAAAAATTAATCATTGATTAAGTACTAGTTACATAACTAATTGTTAAAAAAAAAAGTAAATTGGTCAATGAAATACGGCTGTAAAATATATTACATTTAAAGCGAGACGACTCTAATTGTAAATTTTAGAGTAACTTCAATACAATAACAGTTCAATAAGTTTAATAACAGCAGGCATTATCGAGATAAAAATTAAATTTTTGGGTTAATACATACAAAATCTTATGCGATTTTTCACTTCGTTAAAAAATGCTTTTCTTGGTTATTTGTTTTTTGTTTGTTTTGTAATTAGGTTAGTTCGGTTAAAATATATATCTTGAAACCATATGATAATTTTTGGTTTTTGGGAATGAGAATATTTAGAGTAACTTACTGGATTCAAGGAGGATTATGGAAACCAGAAATTGTTCAATGTAATTAGTTCTTCTTTCAAATTTTGGTTAAAGAAGTATTTGTTTGTATTTGTTTGTATTTTGAGTTTATGTTATTTTTTGAAGTTATATTTTGAAACCCCGATGTTGAATGTTGTTTCGTTTTTTCTTTACTTGGTTTAAAGCTTATATTGTTGAGTATTTTATTCTTTAGAGTGTGTATTAAATTTTGATAAAGCTTTCTTTAGTAACAGTCTTAATTAAGTGTAATTAATTATTTTAATTTTAAGTACCGTTAGTTATGTACTGTAGTATCAATGTGGGCGCATCAACATAATGTTCGTTTTCTTGTAATGAAATTACTATTGATTATGTAGTAATGACTTTCGGATACTTATTATATAATGAAAAGAGTGTCAAACTTAAAAATATGAAATATGCACGGGCCAGTCGCAAATTAAAGTTCCATTTTAATATTATCTGAAATCTCACACACAAAAATAAATTCGATTTTAAAAGTCTACATAGAATTTTTTGTTAAAATTCACGTCTTAGATTTCTCTTAGCATGTCAGTCGATAATTTCGATCGAAAGTGTTAAATGGCAAATATCTTGAAAGTTAGAAATACAACATACCTACCATTTTCCATAAAATAAATTTATATGTATTCATCCAACTACTCCTTTCTTTTATTTTAGTGGCAGAACAGCCCATGAGGCTTTTTTCGAATTCACTTATGTAGTGCATTCACTCAATTTAGCGCCGAATCCGAACGGCAAAGTGGAAAAGCTTTTCTTAAGCAATTTTTACCCTTATGTAGGTTTGCCATTGCCTACCATGAGGTGGTGACGTGTTGAAAATTGTTTTTTGAATTCTTTTAAATTTTGAGTTGTGCCACTTTTGTATTATTCAAAATTTCATAATATTGATATTAAATTCGAAAGCGATGACCCCCAAAATCTCTCTTATACAAAGTCTCATACAGTTGCGTTGAGATTTTAAACTTACGGTAGCCAACTTGGATCCGCCATTTATGAATTTTGACTAGGAACATCAAAACCAAAATCAGCGACCCCGAAAACTCCTTCATAGGCAGTTTCATACAAATGTATGTACGTTGAAGTCTTGAATTATGGCTAGTGGGCAGCGTTGCGTAACATAAGAGAAAAACCCTGTTACGCTATAGCGGTTTTCACTTGGAATTTTGTGTTTTATTCGCAACACAATACTTCGATGTACGAGTATTTCACTGACTTTGATTTATTCGAAATATAATATTTTCGAATTTCTGATCAATTACTGAACAATCAAATGACACTTTATTTTTATTTCTCAAACACACTGCTTCACTGACACTGAAAGTTAGCTGTCATCGAAATAAGTTTCCCAGCACAAACGCTCAGGTGGCGCTACTACAAAAATTTGGAAATAATATGCTGGTTTAACCTTGAAAGCGGCTCAACCCTGACGACACTACTCTACTAGCAGATTCATTGGTGTTAGAGTGGCCGATGTTTTGTTTTTACCAAGAGCTTGCATTTATATAATTTCATTTAGACAAAAGTTGAAAAAGGAGATATTTTGTTAGCAGAGATGACATCAAAACCGATTTTAACTGTATTTGAAAGTGAAACTTTATTTCTTCTTTTTCTTAGTTAATATTGCTATAAACGATGATCGGTCTTGGTTGCCTCGAATAGAATTTCACGAGTCGTCTCTGATAGTAGCGCTGGCGCCAGTTGGTAAGGTCAAGTGCAGTCAATTCTCCCTGGTATCGTCGTGTTATTTCAGTGTCGTCGTACAGATCATACAGCTCATGGTTTCTTTCATCTTATTCGATACACGTCTTCCACGCATATTATACCATAGATCTAACGGAGTATCTTCCTCTTCTCGAACGCACCTAACAGCCTCTCATGTATTAGGACGGGAAGGATGAGGGACGTTATTTTTGTCCACCGAGACGAATCTATCTCATCAATTAAAATTATAGTTTTTGAATTTGTAAGTTGTTTTGATGGTTTCATGGTTTCATGGCTTTGTTATATTCCACTAAACATTTTGAAAATGACTATTTGGATGTACTGTTCATGATGTCCTATATTTTAAGTAGATTACGGATTAAAAGTTATTAAGTACTTAAAAAAAAGAAATCGTGAAAAATCGCAAGTTTCATTTCATAAAAAAAAGCAATTCGTATATGAAATTGAAAACAAAATTCAGGTATAAATTTATATAAATGTATGTACATATATATATATACCTATATATATATATATATATATGTATGTATGTAATATTTGTATGTATGTACTATTCGTATTTCATTGAACTACGTGATATTATTGATATTGTCGCGTCGACCTTATAGAATAGAGCTTTCTTCAATTCAATTTGTAGAAGAGTATGTAATTCTATTTTTGTTTTTGTTCTTGTTGGTATATTATTATGTCGGGTTGCAGTTTTATATATTATATTCTAGTTTATTGTTGTAGGTAGATAGATCTTCTAAAATGTGATTCATCTAAAAATGTTACAGTAACCTATTTTAATCTAAACTTCGATGCTCTTTACTATTTATGTTGTTTTTTGCTTTATTTTTGTTATTTATTATAGCTCCGATTTTTCTCATTAATTGGCTTCCATTATCAATTTTGTTCTATTACACTTTATATGATTAGTTTTTCTTTTTTCATTGTTTTACATAAGTTTTTAATTTAATGAATTTTAAATCTTTAATTTTACATATCAAATTTACTTCTTCGTGCGGTTTTGGTTTTGGTTTTTGTTTTTTCACAAATTTCATTTCTAATTTTGATGAAAATGATTTATTTACAGAGCCATAAAACTAAGCAAATTTCTTTACGATGACATCAGCCCAAAAATAATTTTATATAATTTTCATTAAATAATTTTCTCGTAATTAATTATAAGTCTTTTTATTTTTTATTTGCTGAAAACATTAAAATCTATAATTAGTTCATTATATCGCTTCTATTTTATACAAATCACACGATTAAATCGTCTTAAAACATTTCACACCAACGTTTCTTATCGTATACAAACACACACACACACACACACACACACACACACACACATACCCACACAGATTACGAAAATTAGAAAACAATATGTAATATATCATATAAACTTCTAGGTTTTTGTGAAATTGGCGCTCAATGAAAAATCATATTCAATAAGTAGGTAAGTAAAAAATATCGTTACTTACTACAAACAAGTTTATAACTAGTATTGAATTGGCCTTAAACGTTTCGGGATGATTGGGATAATGCTATAAGAACTAAGAGAATTAAAAAAAATTCTACCTAATCAAAAAGGTTTTGTTTTTTTTTTTTTTGAACGAGTTGAAATTTCTCCAGCGCATGTTGTGCGTGTTATATTTGTACATGAATGGAAGGGACCTACAGTTTAATGCCGAATCCGAACGGCGAAATGAAAAGCTATTCATAGTAATTTTTACTTTTGTAGGTTTGCCATTGCCTGCCAAGAGGTGGTGCCGTGTAGAAAAATTATTTTTTCTACTTTTTTTGATTTTGCCGAGATTCGAACCCCGGACACTCTACGTAGTAGTCCAACGCATTACCACTAAGCCACAGCGACCGCAGTTTCACTTTTTAAACTAATGATTTTGATTGGAGAATTGAATCATAGTGTGAGACAATCTCTCTCTCTTTCTTTGTATCTTAGCAAATATTTGTCTTGAAATTAACTAAATTTGTATTCTGTTGTTCTCCAACACTTTATGGATTTACTAGGTAATATTAAATACCAATTTCTTACATTTTTGGGGTTTTTCATTTTTTTTTGGGCAAAAATAGTTCTAAGAAGAATGTAGGAATATTAGAAATATTTGCTTTGAAACGGTGAAAAAACGTATTAAAAATGTTAGGTCTAGCTTTGAGAAAAATCGAACTTTAATATTTTAAATTCTGAAATGCTATATTTAGACTAGTACTCGATTTCTTTGTGAGCTTTTTTTTGAATTGGTAGACCCCTTTTGCCTATTACTTGCATTTACAAAGCTGAGGCATTTTATTGCTCTAGTGAGCTTTGCATGGATGGAGGGATTCTATAGTTCTACAATGATTCCAAACTATCCTTAGTTTCTCTGCAATTTTCATTTCTATAGAATGTCGGGTCAGGTTCCCAACAAGAGTAATCCAAACATAATATTAGTTAACCTCTCGCTTCTAGAGGTTGAACGTGAGAAAATTGGCAGATATGGAAATATTCTCTGGATTAGTCAAAAATTCAAGGAATAAGTAGCAAAGAATATTTCACAAAAATTCCTTACTCGTTACGACTTTATATTTCTCTCTTTTAATCTATCTAAGTAAGCTTATTGATTACGTAATTGGACAGCCAGAATGATATGAAATAAATTAAATTTAAATTGATTTCCTATATGTGCGTTCCTTTCAAACTACGAGTACATACTTATGTGAGAAAGTTATGGTTTTGCAACGAGCGCCCCTAAAATGACTTAGCAATAAGGAGTTTACCCAATAAACGTATCCTCTGCCGCAATGCATTGCTTTCCAAACTGAAACGTTCAATTCAACATATTTTTTGAGGTTTGATATTGTAGATTATAAAGCCAACGAAATGACTTGAAATCATTCTATTATTATTCAGCTCGTTTAACAATTTTATACAAGGTATGGAGGCGTACATGGCTTCAAATTTTATAAAATCAAATTATTATTAAATGACAAAATGACTTATGATTTCGTGTTCTAAATTTTTCATTCACAAAAATGTTTGAATGATTCAATCATTTCTCAACGTAGTCCACAGACTTAAATCTTGAAATGATTTCGAATATTGCCGGAATTAAATTGTTTGTTTGTAAGATGCCAACTGAATACGATCAGAGATGGGCAAAATCGCGAAAATTTCACAAATTTTCTCGTATTTTTTTTCATTTCAAATAATAGGGAATGAAGTATTCATACAAATCTAGCACATATCATACATACAATTTTCTTTCTATGTAAAAGTTATGTAAATCAAACAAAACAATAAACGTTATAACAGAATTTCTTTTATCATATTCTTATTTGCATATACCTACTAAATACACTTCATACCTATATGTTTTTCTTGTTTTCTTTTTTGTGGTAATTTTTACACTTTACTCGTACTCCATTTCGTTTTTACTGTAGTCGTATGTATTTAAGAAGTAGATTTAAATAACTAGATAACTTAGAAATAGTCGTTTCTCATTTGGAGAAGGCTTTGCAATAGGCCATTTTCGAAATGAGATTATTAGAGTTATTATTGCATACACGTTCTCTTTTCCTAGTAAATTTATTTGCAGTGGTCTTTGAGGAGGTTGCCAATGTCAGTGCTGAAGAAGCCGATGTTGATGGTGACACTGACATGGACACTGACGTTGGCATTGGCATTGGCATTGATGCTGATGGCGGAAATGCTGGCAATGCTGTTGTCGATGACGATGGCGGCATAACACATAATGATGATGATTCTGGTGAATTTGGATTGGTCTCAGCATCTTCGGTAATTGTTGTTTCCATGATGCGTACAGAGTTGGCTACTCTGTACGCGGCGGCGGCTGGGCCTGTAGCGGTGGCGGTGGCGGCGACTACGTAGTCTGGCTGATCGTTGTTGCTGTTGTTGTGCTTCAGACTTGATGATATCTGATGATGTTGATATTGTTGTTGATGTTGATGTGGACTGTGGTGTTGACTGTGGTGTTGACTTTGGAGTTGACTGTGGTGACTGTGACTGAATGTGGATGTTAGCGGTAGCATTTCAATATTAATCACGGACGTGGTGCAATCGTTTTCTTCTATTCAGCTGCCATACTTATGCGATGGTGCGTAGTTATTAACTGCAGATCCATTCGATGGCATGTGAGTATCAGGCACTAAATGTGGAGTTCTACTAGATACGGGTGGCAAAATAGGACTTGTTGGCCAATGGTAAGTAGCAGCAACATTATTGGATGAAGGAACACTTCTATGCAAAAAGCAGTTTGATCTTGATTAATAAAATTATAGGTATATACAAATAGTTATTACGGAACAATTTTGAAAAAGCAGTTAATTCGTAGGTACAATGAATGGTATGCAGTATGTATTACTTATTATAGTCAATATGTGATATGTATATTTAGATGAAGATTTATGATAAAGCAGCCATCGTTAGTTGTCATAATCAGCAACAATATTTATGTATGTACCTACTAAGGATAAAGTTGCCACTTTATAATTTCATTTCTAGGAAGCATGAGATTTCATAAGTGATTCAAGTCAATCAGAAAATTTGATAGCTGTGGTATACGAGTATGGTAAATTCAATTCCAATTTGCACGCTATTTTTATCCCAGAACTCAGGATTTTAAAAAGTGGAAACTCTTCAAAGTTATAAGTTTTTATATTTTTAAAAGTTTTGCTTGAGTAAAAATATCGAACTATTTATGAGAATGAAAGTAATCAAATTTAAGATGTATATTATAATGCATCTTAATCAGATAAAAAAAGTCAGTTTATTAGCAAAAAACAATTAGTGAACATGTGAAATATTTCCTTAGGCATTTCACATACGGAAGGACATTGACGCCAATGGATTTTATGAATATATTACAATACTTTGATATTTGCATGAAAGTGTTTTCTTTTTAATTTTTTTTTTTTTTTGTTTTTGTTTTTTTTTTAATAGAAAGGAGAGGACAGGGTAAAATTTTGAATTTCTATATTTCCCAATACTAACCTTGAATGTGGAAATAACATTGGAGATGCATTAAATATGGATTGTGGAGGTTGTTGTTGTTGAATAGGTGTAACAGCCGCCGCATCAGGATGCAGAAAGTTTCGTCGCTGCTCAATGCGTTCCTGATGCTGGCTTAGACAGCGTGCCATAATATCGGGCAAGCTCTCCATGTGCTCCTGCAATGAGAATACCAAATCACGTTGTCACATTCATTACGTTGGCATTGATGTAAGTAGCAATTATACAACCTGCAAAGATTGTAGTTTATCTTCCAGATTCGTTAGTCGTTCTTCAATTGAATCCTGTCGACTCGACATATCCGATATTATTTCGTAAACTGTATTCTGAGTCTAAAACAGCGATTATTATTCAACAATGGCAAATGTAGCGGGTGTGTATGAAATGTGTGTGTTTGTGTGAGTGTGTGTGAAATTATATCAAAGAAATACAAAATTATAATACCTTTGCCATATCGGTTATTGTATTTGCGTTATCCATAAGTTTACGCTGATCCATTTTAACTTTTCGTAACCTAATTGGCATTTGATTATTTTGAAGACAAGTAATGTTAGGCAATCGTGATGAAAAAATAATGAAAATAAATGAGTTACATTACATAAAATCAAAGTGAACATGTGAATTTGATTTGCAAAGAAAGGAGGTGCATTTCTGTGCTGGATCTACTCGTATTTATTTGCAATAATGTTTTCATTCTAAATGTTGCCACAATTTTGGAATATGTAAATATGTAATGTAAACCTATTCGGTAAATACCAGATACTTAATATGTACTTGCAACAATCAAGCACTAACTGGTTACAGTTCATTTGAAGTGAACTGATATTTCTACATAGCATATTGAGAGCATTTTGCTTTCGTTAAAATTGAAACCATTGACTTTGATTGGTTAATTGAGAGTATGTCATTGGGATATTTTCTCTCTGCGCATTGATATAACAGTTCTTGCAAATTTAATGGCTTCTTTCTCTATATTAAACGAAGCAATCGTTCGTCTACTTTACATGCAAAACAACTACAAATTGTCATATTTTATTTTGCTTGTAAAGCAGTGTTCTATGGAAATGAGCCTGCTACATGTGAAGTCTAAAATGCAATCTCTTACGCGTGCTGTGGAGTGGGCACAACTTTCAAAGAAGCGATCGAGCTGTTCATAATATAATTAAGTAGAAAGCCTTCATGAGATAAATTAAGCGTTTACAATGTAAAGTTTCATGGTTTCCTTTTATGTTTCATAAATACTTAAGAATTTTCGCACTTATTGAAAGAGGACACTGCCCAGATCAGTTTCTTCTAAGACACATATAAACTATTACAGTTCAAAGACACGATTATGGTCTTATAATCGATGGGTAAATTTTTTATTTCAAATCTTACAGCTGTGATGTCTAAAGCAAAAGTATTCGTTGTGAAAAGCTAAACAAAAGCTAAAGTTCTTACTTTCACACTAACCCTCTACTTTCTCCTTATTATTGGACCCTTACTTTTGGGAATTTTTGGTAAAAATGTTCAAATGTAAATGGCTTGGAATAATGACATTTTTTTCTTCGTTAAAAACGTTCTTCATAATAAAGGAAAGGAGGCGCCCAAACATTAAAATTACTCCCTGACTCAGTTTGTAATTGACATTTTTCAGACATTCGTGCAAAAAACTCGAAAATAGGTGGAGGTTTGGTGTAAAAACCAAAAATGTAAAGTTTTTTATAATGAACAACTTTTCCTCAGATATCAAATCTTTAAGACTTCAAAATATAAATTATTCTCACCGACTCCCATCAACCCTCTAAGGTGAACTTAAACTCTACGTAAAGAAAAGAATAAAAATTTACGTGGCAGTTCATATGTGTCTTGGGAGATATTGATCAGGACAGTGTCTTCTATCAAAGAAGCGGTGTAGTACTGTGTTATCAATATCATATTGTATGGAAAACTCATAGAACTAGTCGATAATTTGATTCTACTGCATTAGCTTGAAACCCAATTGTCAATTTTCTATTGCATGCATTATTACAATCTCTGGTCTGAATCTGGAATATTTAGTCTACATCTTACAGAAATCTTAAGAAGTTATTCTTTACGTCAATACACGTTGGCTATGACGTAATTAATGGATATGAAATGAAGATTCTCAACTGGATATGCACGAATTCGATCAATTCCGGTTCCTTTCCAAATTAAGTCCAACTTCTTCTTTAACGAATTATTTTATCTAACAACCTGATAACTTCGTAAATCTTGTGTATATCTCATAAAAAATGCACCTCATTCCTTTTAAGTTTTAATAAAAATGATTTGCTGAGAATCTGTTTACGATCAGCCAAAATTAATTGCAATTAAATGTAAATTTTTTAATGGGTACTCTCATTGTTGATTTATTTTTTTTTTTAATTGATTGCATCCATTAAAAAATTCATTTTATTTTTAATTACGATTAATTTGATTTAATAAATACTATACGAGTACAATATTGTATGTACACCATACTAAATATTGCATGTATGGTATATTTTCACAGCGTCGTTTAATCTTTGTAGTTGAAATGTATTCAATTCATCCTTGAAAAATACTTAGCGATGAAAAAAATGAATTTCGTCGTTAAGATTGCAGAAAATCGTATCTCAAAATTGATCCGACAACTGGCATTTGATGGTGCTAGCTAAAGACTCAATTGTTGTCCCAAGACTATTCCCCGATGAGCAATTGATATCGATGATAATGATAAAGCTTACGAGTACATATCTTGTTTGGTTTTTGGAGAGGGCTTCTGCAATCTTAACTCTAACGAAATTTGGAAACTAATATTCAAAGTGAAAATTGGAGTTTACATTTTTGTGTAAGTCCACCAACAACACCGAATTTCTTCTGCACTATATTATTTAGAGTGGGAGAGTAAGAGAGAGAGAGAGAGAGAGAGAGAGCGTGTGTGTGTGTGTGTGTGTGTGGGTATGTGTGTAAGAGAGAGAGAGATAGAGAGAGAGAGAGAGAGAGATAGAGAGATCGAGCGAGAGAGTGTTGTGAGTGGGGGCTACATATAGAAAGTGTGAGCTAAAGATACATAGTGTGTGTGAGAGAGAGAAAAGGAGATGAAGCTGTAGCTGGTGTTTTATTCTTTTTTTGTTTTGTTTTCAACCTAATTTGTTATTCAGTATGTATGTACCTTACGTAAATTTACTATTGTGGCATTTTCAGGTTTTACATAGTTAGGTTAGCATTTCGGGTTAGTATGTATTTGAGGTTAGTTAGTATTTGAGGAGGTTGCTTGGTTAGTTTTGGTTAATTTTTCGTTGAGGTTTAATTTTGAGATACGAAATTCTGAAAAGTTAACGACGTGCGCTAAGTGTTGCCATCGTGTGTGGTTGGTGTGATTGTTGTTTCTTTCTTGTTATCATGAATTTGCATACCAGACAAACTCTGTACATGTCATGTAAACAGGGCTTTACAACCTAGTTACAGGCTAGTAAAACGAGTTTAATCAAGTGCTTTTTTCAATGGGTATACATTTTCTATTGCATTTGTCATTTTATTAACCCGACTGTGAATTTAAATTGTTTGATTTGGTTTTGGTTGAAATTAATTGAAACAAATTGAAATAATATTCCTAGTACCTATTTAATATTCATAATATTGTAAAGATCGAAAATGAAGTAAATTACTCAACTAATTCGAGTGTTGCGTGATAAACGACGAACAAGGGGCAAAAATTAAAACTTTCGATTAGGGGAATACACGAGTGCAAATGTATATGCAATTTGAAATTCATACAAAGACATTGGTGTGGTTTGAGTGTACGAGCAAAGGACATTTCAAAGACAATGGCAAAATGAAGTGTAATTTTATTTAGAAGTTGTTTTACTTATGAATAACTGAGTGTCACATTTAAAAAACGACTACTTAGATACAATGTATGCATGTATTTTTAAGGACAAAAACAAAATGAAGTTAGCAAGTAGTTAGTAGTAAAAGTAGTAGTAGTAGTAGTAGTAGTAGTAGTAGTAGTTAGGTAGGTAACATTTGCAAAGGGACTTCTGTGGTTGATTGTTTGTTTAGGCTGGTTAGTTGGTTGACTGACTGGCTGACTGACTGACTGATTTGTTATAAGGATTGTTTGAACAGCAAGTTTTCTAAAACGCAAAATATTCTCTACTTCTGATTTGTATGTACTAAATATTATTGCGTTGGTTGGTAACGAATACGGTTAGTAATACTTGTTGTCTGTTTGTACGAGTACGTAGGCAACTATACACAGATGTATCTGGCAGATAGATTTGTCTCTAAAATACTCACGCATATATAGCTAGAAGGAACTTTCTTTGGTGGGTTCTTACACGGCCGGGATTAACCCGTTTTACTAGTCTTGTATGTTTGTAAATGAGCCAAGTTTCACGAAGAACATTCGCCGCAGCATTTTTCAGCTAAATTTATGAAGTAGGAAGAAATGGAATAAAGAAATGTTAACGTATATATAATAAGAGAAAAATAAAAAATAAAGAAATAAAAAATTTAAACGACAACTAAAAGTTAACATATTGAATTATTAGAATAAAAAACAAAAATAGTATATTGAAGGCATAAATAAAAACTAATAACATCAAATTACATATTAGAATAACAATCAACCTTGACAATAGCCGAGATAAAGCACTTTTTGACTAATTTCTGTCAAACTAATCAACACTATCGACTCTATCTCTTTTATTTGTTAAGCTCGCTAAGTTGCTTATTAAATAAAGTAATTTAAAAGAATCTTGTAAGTAACTGAATTGAACTCAATAGGAAAATGGTGTGATGTGCAAGCAAAGCAATTCGGTTAAATACCCTTTTCGTTAACTGCGTATCCATCATGAAGTTATGTACATGCTTTTCAGCTCTTGTCAGCTCCAGCTTCCGCGAGACGACCGCTACAAGTAACGCCGTGCAACCCGCACCCTGTAAAATAATTTGTATATTGAGTGAAATTTTATTTAAACATAGTTTTTTTTCCACTTTTCAAACGCGTAGTTTCGGTCGGCATTTTTCATGAGACAAATATGGACTCTCTTTGCGTGAATAACCACACAATATTATGTTTTTGTTTTTAAGTTTGGTTCTCTTTGTACACAAATACGTTGGGAGGACTCAAACTTCTTATATCGCCTTTCATATATTTTCGGAGGTCTAAGCTTCTGGGACATGGGCAGGTATTTTACAGGTTACTGGCCAAAAATTCCAACTTTCCAATTCCTGCTCTAGTATATGAGCGACCACATGTATCCTGAGAAAAATTTGCGGGGGCTGAAAAAGATTGATAGTAAGCCATAATCCTTTTAAATCATCGATGAAAAAATGATTTTTTGCTAAAGAAATCTACTCTCGATATACAATCTTTTGGTAGCTTAATTGACGTGCTATGATTTGGGTAGGAAATGGAAATGCAAATGTGCAATTGCAATCGGGTAATACACAGCCTTTATCCATACAATCTTAAAGGGAAATTTCTTTAAATTTGGGAAACAAAACTTTATCCGCCGCAGGTCCAAGCTAAAAACTATGCCATTTCAGAAAATCCTCCATAACGGTTATAGACGATTTCGTAAATCGATATTGTCGATTTTGGTGATTTGGGTCACCCGAACAACTCCGTATAAAATCGTATTTGAATTTTTCGCAGCCTTTTGTTGGATTTGGCCTGAATCAGAATCATGTACAGAGTTTTAGCCAAATCTAAAATTATCGGTTCGAAATTTTTTTATACGTTTGATACACCGCCTTGTCAAATGGCAACTCGCTGCTAAACCATTGTCCCGAGTTCGATTCCCGGCAAGGACATCGGCATATGATTTTCTCAAATAACTAGTTTTTAAAGATGAATTTTTAAAATATCAAATTCTTGGTTTAAAAATTCATCTCTAATATTATAAATCCAAAGGCCGTTAAATATTCAATCAATATGTAACCATATTTTTATGTTAGCTCAAAATTTACCAACTATCACCAATAGCCAAAAAAAAAAACGACGATATTGAACGACGCAGCTAAAGTATTTTTCGTATATAAGTAATTTTCTACTCTACGAAGGTGCATTTAATATTTTTATTTTTGTTTCAATGGAAAAAAATGAATCCTGACTTTCCACGCAGTACTCCACGAGAAAAGTTTTATTCAACGGAATGACCAGATCAAAATATAATTTTTGTTTGATTTGATTTCTGGCACTACACATTTGAAACAACAATCTATTAATTATATAAAAGTTCCAAATTTATTACGTTATTTGCTGTTAAACTCCTTGACTTCGCATCGATAAAAGTTCAGATTTTCTCAAAAACTTGATGTGAGCGGGAAATTATTT